>OZ032129.1:205413-536851 GCA_964026355.1 Pseudorhiza aurosa | reverse complement strand
TGAGAGAGAGAGAGAGGCGAGAGAGAGAGAGAGACCCTGAGAGAGAGAGAGAGAGAGAGACCCTGAGAGAGAGAGAGAGAGAGAGAGAGAGAGAGAGAGAGAGAGAGAGAGAGAGAGAGAGAGAGAGAGAGAGAGGAGAGAGAGAGAGAGAGAGAGAGAGAGAGAGAGAGAGAGACTCTGAGAGAAAGAGAGAGAGAGAGAAGAGAGAGAGAGAGAGAGAGAGAGAGAGAGAGGACCCTGAGAGAGAGAGAGAGAGAGAGAGAGAGAGAGAGAGAGACCCTGAGAGAGAGAGAGAGAGAGAGACCCTGAGAGAGAGAGAGAGAGAGAGAGAGAGAGAGAGAGAGAGAGAGAGAGAGAGAGAGAGAGAGAGAGAGAGAGAGAGAGAGAGAGAGAGAGAGAGAGAACTTTCAATAAACCTACAGTAAGAAATCACATACCTTGGGTCGTAGCCGAAAGTAACGTTTTAAATTGGACTTTCCCATTGGCAAGATGCAGGCTGGTAGCTTCTTCTTTGTCTTGAACCTTTAAAACAATAACAAAAATTTCTGAAATTTCAATTCATTTTAAACATAGTTAAAATCTAAAATCCCACACTTCTCTAGTAATAGGTAGTGTAAAATTTCCTATCTGGTGCGATACAATGACAATGAAATAAATAACGAAAACGGTTAACAGGAACATAAGATGATAGAAAAAAATGAAAAAAATAGTTAAAAATCTAATAACTCCAGATTAGGCCACGGTTAATCCTCCTTCAGAATGCGTAGTATGTGCAGCTAATAGCGATGCTCACGACTTTCTTTATAATGTGATTTTGGTAGTTTTCGTCTATATTGAAATCCTGATAATAATGATTATAATAAAAATACTGGATTGGTCCTGGTGTTTAGAAACTAAAAAGCTACTGACGCGAGATGAAATATAATGAATTATAATAGTAACATCATCTTCATTTTTCATTTTTTTTTTTTTAGTGGGTTATGTTGAGGACAGGCTATGGTGGCCATAAAAAGCCCCAACATAGGAGGAAAGAAGATAGCAAGCAGCTAAGAGGATAGAGAGATAAGATCAAGTTTATTGATCTTAGATTTGAAAGATGGCAAGCTGTAGGACTCAGGAAAGCAATAAGGAGGCAGGGCGTTCCATAAATTGCATGTTCTTGGGATGAATGATGATTTGAGAGATAGAGTTCGTGAAGTAGGCAGTGAAACTTGGAAAGGGTGTGAATGAGTTGAGCTTCTGGCGGTCCTGACATGCCTCAGAGGAACTGGAATAATATCCCTGATCTCCTGAGAACAATGGCTGTTAAACTGTCTGTAAAAGATGGAGAGATCTCCAACTAATTGACGATCGGAAAGAGGTTGGAGAGACTTGGTGAGGTTAGGATTATTCATGAGACGAATGGCTTTGGACAGGACTTTGTCGAGAAGTCAGAGAATGGATTTTGGAGCACCACCCCAGACGTGGGAGCAGTACTCTAAGAAGGATGGATTTGGGACTTGTATATAGTTAGAAGGTGAGAAGATGAAAAAAACGCGCAGGTTCTGGCGAGGAAACCAAGCTTTTGAGATGCATGTTTAGCAAGGGAATGGATGTGAGTTTTCCAAGTGAGATTAGACGATAGAGAATGACCAAGTTGTGTGAAAGAAGCTGAAGTGTCCAGTTCATCACCATTCATGAGGACAGGAGGAGAGTCTTGATTACGTTTGCGTGAAATGACAGCCTGTTTCGTCTTGCTTTGGTTGAACGAAACTAGGTTGTCTTTACCCCACTTCTCAATAACTGTCAGATCATTGGAGAGAAGCGAGGCTGAAATGTTTCTGTGGAGTTGGATATCGGTGGAAGCATGGTCATTTGGACTGACTGAAAATGAGGAACTTAGGAAGGTATCATCAGCAAAGGGATCAATGCAGAGGTCTTTTATGTCGTAGAGGACGTAGAGGTCAGTAGGTCGCTTATGAAGAGAATGAAGAGTACAGGGGAGATAACAGAGCCCTGGGGTACACCGGCAATGATTGAGTGCAAATTGGAGAGGAAGCCATCCACTCTGATGGCAATCGACCTATCAGAGAGGAAACTACCAATACACTTAATGAGAGTCTGATTGAGACCAAACATCGGCAGTTTAGCGAGAAGACCTTTGTGCCAGACGCGATCAAAGGCCTTGGAGAAGTCGAGAGAGATCACTCTGCTCTCATCACAGGATTCTAGAGCAGATGACCAGACATGAACAGCATAAGCAAGAAGATCACCAGTAGACCTGGCTTCTCGAAGGCCATACTGGTGATCAGAGAGACGATTGTTTGTTTCAAGGAAGGTAAGAAGTTGTTTCGTGATGATGGTATCCATTGTTTTGGAGATGAGTGAAGTGATTGCAATGGGATGATAGTGAGTGGATTAGACGTGTCACCTTTTTTGGGATAGGAAGGACGTGGGCTTGTTTCCATGAGGTGGGAAATGTGCCAAGAGTGTATGAAATCTGGAATAGTTTGTTAAGAATAGGGGCAACTTAAGGAGCACAGGTTTTGAGAACTATTGCTGGAATACCATCAGGGCCTTTGGACTTGGCGGCGTCAAGCTGGAGAAGGGTTTGGCGGACTTTTCGTGTGGAGAACGTAATGAGTGACATAGTGAATTTTGAAGGGGGGAAGTGATGAGGTTGGACCCCTTGGTCGTCCAGGCTGGAGGTGGAGGCAAAAAGATTCGTCTTGGATGAAGGAGTGGTAGAAGAAGAATCAGAGTTCTTTTTTAGTGGAGGGGAAGATGATTGGCAAAAGTTTTGGGAGACAACTTTGGCCATAGACCAAAACGAGCGAGAGCCAGCCTGGCAGGAAGCGGTTTTGTTGTTGATGCGTTGGACAAAAGATGATTTGGCAATTTTAATGGTTTTGGAGCAAATGTTGCATGAGTGGATAAAAGAAGTTCTTGAATGTTGGGTTCGAAGTCGCTTCCATTCCTTGAAGTAGTGGTTTTTGTTATTCACAGCTTTGGCGCACTGCGAATTGAACCACTTATGGAAATTTTTTTTACCAGGCTTGTAAGAAGAGGGAATAAAAAGATCCATGGCAAGAAGTATTGCGTTGGCGATGAAAGAAGCAAGAGAAGAAAGGTAATTTGAAAAGCCTGAAGATCAAGGGTAAGAAGGGTAAAAGTTCGGAGTCCCTGTCAGCCTTGCTGCAGTGGGAGGCTCTTCCTGGTGCAAAGGTTTTATCCAGATGGGCGAAGAAATCATGCCATAAGGTTATGAGGCAGTGATCAGAGTTACCAAAGGGAGAGCTAACCGTAGGAGGAAAATAAATGATAGGATTTGAGGGCCATGCATGTTGAGTTTGTTCAGCAAGTGCTTCTATCAACCAAGGACCTACCTAAAATATACATTCGTTGCCAAAAAAAACTCCAAGTCCAAGCTAAAAGTCTAAGTTAAAATTTCTTCAGAGTCTTGAATCTTAAGATTGACGTTTCAGATTTCATTTCATCTACAGTCAATTTGTTGACTGTCATAACTCCTTGATAGGGAAAGGTTTTCCTTAATGTCAGTTCCATAGATTTAAGGATACCTCAGTGATAAGGCGTTTGCTGACTGATTATATGATGAATGGTTTGAGGCAACCTCCCGTCTAAGTTCCACTTAGCGTAAGGAGAGCTGCCGACTCTGTCATTCAAGGCGTGGTCATCGCAAGCTAAAGTCGAATCGAGATGGAGTACAATAGCCTTCGGGTGCTAGTAAGAAAGCATACATTGAATGCTTTATCTGCAATCGCCACAGGGTTGCTTTGTATGTCTATGCTCCATATCTCTTATATTTCACATTTAATTCTTATAAGGAGGGTTGCCCTTTAGCATAACTTGATTTTCAAGGGGCCCCTTTGTGGTTTTGTACTGAAAATTTCGTGTTTATTGTAAATTATATAAAAAAAACTCAGAGCCCTGTCTCTGGTTTCTGCTACGCTCGAAATCGAGTATGCGAAACACTATTGGTGAGGAACGCAATGCGAAACCACCTCATAAAATCCACATTCCTAGAAGAAACTCAGAGCCCTGTCGCTGGTTTCTGCTACGCTCGAAATCGAGTACGCAAGGCCCACTGAGGAAAAAAAGAAATAAAAATAAACTTTGATTCAATAGCAAGGTGGGAAAGACTAAGAAAGGATAAAGACAGTACAAGGATATAAAGAGTGAAAATGGGAGGGAGAATGACGAGAAACGAAGGAGTAGAGGGAAAAATGAAAGATGAAGGCGCTAAGATGAAGGAACGGAGGATGGCAACCTACCTCCACTTCTTCTGTAAGCAAGTCAAACATATTCTCCATATCAATAAAAGCAGCTTGAATCATGCTAAAAAAGAAGACTCCCAGTTCAAAAGTGAACGTCATCTTCATTATGCTTTCAAAAACTCGCCATCAAATGTTAAACATTTAGGTGGCAATTGCGTCGTTTCAGTAGCAAGAGAGTACGGATCTTTATTACTATCAAAAGAGCTCATTCTTAAATCTATTCTAGTGCCGCCCGATACTGAAGAACTCGCGATTACGCAATCAAACTAAAATAACCCTTTGATCGACTGACTTTTTCTTTTTATACATCTACAACAATCGCCACGTCGTGGTTGCTAGTTTACTAAAACGTCTGCAACACTCTACCACAAAGTGTAAATATTGATTAATTATCATATTGGTGTCACCAACATTGAATTCTGATAATCAAAAGAGGTTAAAAATGACCGTAACAATCTAATTTCGAGATGAGAAACGCATTTTTCTTAAGAGAAATTTAAGGCAAGGAAGACTAAAAACGATATCGTTTGGGAACGGCTGTCCACAAAGATTCAGGTTGACCGATACCACACTGGCTTGGCATCGAACCCGGGTCATGATCAGTGCCATGGACGAAGAACTACCTCCATGAACGTCATTTTATGTTGTGGTAACTTCCCGACTGAACATTTGCAGCATCAAAGGCTGTATCGAGAATGGACAACTAGCGAACGAAGCAAACTAGGTGAACCAAGAGAGCCATAAAGATGCGGGCTCGTCTTGAGCAATGGCTGGCCCTTTCTTTCTAATTCGATGCATATTTTCCGTTGTAAAAACGAGCGACGACGATGAACGAGACTTGGACATGGCACGCAGCGAATATGATGACGATGTGGAAGGAGATGGATCGATCGTTTATTTCATTCTTTCGTTCTTCTTTTTGACGATACTTTATGAATTCACGATGCCACACTTCCCAATAGCATTCGAATTTCAACCGATAGATTCCCGTGGAATATTTTCATAAACCAGTTTATCTTTTCGATAATAAGATGGTCGCAAATTGACTCAATTAGGCGCGTTGATATAACTTGCTGTCGCTATTTGCAACGTAATTTAAGAAACATTTCAAGGATTGCTGGTACCGAGGGGGCAAAGATCTTAGACGGAATCAGCAAAATGAACAGAAACAAGTATCGTTCTACCACAATGGGCCTGCGACCTTATGATTATTACCCTCTTTCCATACTCACACCCAGTAAATATATATATTTGCACTTTATGAATTTACGACGTAGATTGGCAGAATTTACCGGTAATATGTCCCAAAGAAGTTGAGTGGCATATAGAGCTGTCTCATGTATGTTATGAAGAGCACAAAGTCGCCAACCTAAAATCAAGAGGGGACAATTATTACGAAGAATTGCTGTAATGTAATGGCGTAGGTATGTCAAATCATCCACAAGCTCGCTGGGTTCGAATCCTGTACGGTTCACAATAGAGACGGTCGCGTTGAGGAAATCGCCTCGAAAAATCCACTGTTGGTGAAAACTTAGAGACATGTCTCTGGTTTGTATTGCTATGATTCTTAACCATTGCTGTATGACGTTTCTTCTCGATCATGGCGGTAAGCAAAAGTAAATATGCTCAATGTTTTTAGATATACTTCGCAAGAATCACACACTGGACACGCACTTCCTGAGTTTTTAATTCCCTCTCAGTCTCTGCTAGAACATATACACATTACACTATTGAGCTCAAACTCGAGAATACTCAGACGCAATTTTAAAAACCTGCTCAATTGAAAGTAACACATCTTGTCAAAGTTCATAGCATAGGATTCATTCAAATTTCTATATTGGGAACGGCGCAGGATTCGGATAAATAACTCGCGTATCAATAGTTCCCATGTTTAACCCACTTAACCGGGGTTCATGAGTGGGGGGGGGGCCTTCTCGCTGGAGAACCCTACGAGTACCTGCAGGAGGAGGGCAACTTTGATTAGCTTTGATCAATTCAGAATCTTTTTCTAAATAAGGACCATTTCATGATTTGGTCGCTCTTGTATTGGTAATCGTATGAAATATAAACCATTCGGCAGCAGGGTGATTAATCAAGAATCATCCTCACACGTGATAAAAACCCTGCTTTTTCATTTGGCCTTACTTCTTACGAAAACTTCAGCTTTCGTACGTCAAGAGCAATGATGTCGAAAAGGATACTTACATTGAAATGACCAGTCATGACAAGGTGGGCGCAGTAGACCGTACCGGCGACTAGTCCAGCTGTTATGACAAAATTCTGAGCTGTGTTTAGAACATTGAGTGACGCGAGCGCCTTCCATTGTGAATCCTTTAATGAAGCAACATAACCACGATGTCAATACAATTAAGAAGTTTTGCAATCGAGATTCTATTAATGTTAAGGTATATTACTTTTAACAGGGCAGCGTGGCAAAAATTTTCATTTGCAAGAAGTCCAACGACTGGAGCAATTTTGATGCCGATTCGAGTCGATAAAAAACATCAGATGGAGATGACAAGGCTTGCCTGTTATCATAGGGAAGCGATTATGGCTATAAAATGCCAAGCAAGTCGCGCTAACTTTTCTTATACACACTCTGCTAAGGTTACTGTAAAGACGAAACTTTTCAAAGAACTGAGGTATGCATCACAAGCGGAGTTCGATTCGATAAGCTTTGATGAGATTTTAATCACCTGATACGCTTGAATGGCTTCCTTGTATCTCTCTCCCTCAAAGAGTTCATTGTTATAATACTTCACCTGTAAGTACAAAAGATAGGGATGGAAAAATGAAATAATTCTTTTGCACTTCCCTCCATCCTGTCTTTCCTTTTTCTCCATTCATTCTCTAACTTGTTTTTCTCCTGTCATATATCAACACCTTAAGGCTTCCTTTTCTTAATTCACATTTCCTGTCATTCAAATTCCTGCATCTTTTATGAAAACTAGCAGCACATGAACAAGAAAGTAATCGGTAGATAGTTTAGATACACTTAAAAAGATCGCGGAAGACAGAACCAACTCTATCTGTGTTAGGGCATAACATCCGAGAAAACAAGACAAGACAGAAGAAATCCAAATAGTTAGTGAATGAATGGCAGAGAAGGACAAAATAGGACTTAGACACTACAAATATGCTTTAAAATTCAGATTTAGCCCTTGCGAACCATCTAGCATACAGAATTAAGTTTAGGCAAAAAGAGATCACATGTAATGCCACGATTACACCCGCTGCGGGTTACCTTCACAAGGTACTTTGAAAAGTGGGTGCCATATTTAATGAGAGTAAGGTATACAGAATGATAGCTATGAAAAAGTACAAACTGTTTCAAAATTCAGTAATGAATCGACGGCTTTAGCTTTGGTTGCGTTGTCTTTCTCGTTCATTTGTCGTCGGTACTTCGTCCTCCATTCTGTGATGACAACTGTGGTGACTAAAAAAACAAATAAAATTCTCATCAAGGTACAATCCTTCATTAGACTTGTACCCCAAGCCAAACTTTGAAGGTATGAACGGTGTCGCACCACCACAGTGGTTAGTCAGACAGCCCACGTATGCAGTTTGGCAGTGATACACCTGCCAATTAATAGTAAGAGATTTAGTTAGACTCGAACACATCTTGAGAGGCTAGTAGTTGCTAGACGATTGGACAACGATTGGACAATTATTGGAAAATGATTGGACGAAGATTGGACAATGATTGGACGAAGATTGGACAAGGATTGGACAATGACTGGACAAAGATTGGACAATGGTTGGACGAAGATTGGACAATGGTTGGACGAAGATTGGACAATGATTGGACGAAGATTGGACAATGGTTGGACGAAGATTGGACGAAGATTGGACAATGATTGGACGAAGATTGGACAAGGATTGGACAATGATTGGACAAAGATTGGACAAAGGTTGAACGACGAATGGCTCAGGTGTTTCCTTTCTTCAATACCTTGAGTTTCATTTTGAGATGAATAAACAGAACCGTTTCTGGCCAAAGCTTCTTCATGTGAATGAATCAAAAAGGCCGTCAAACAGATGGATTTTTAAATACATCTCAATGTGCTTTGTCTGCATTCAGATGTTACGTATAAAGGCAACAATGAAAGGATAAACGTCAAACAGTCTTGAGATTATCTATCAGAAATGCTGTTGAAAAAACGCATCCAATTTTTCGCTTTGGGTGTCTTGGGAAAGTTAAGGGCAAAAGTGTTTAACGTATAACAAAATGCAACTCTCCTACTCACGTAAGTAAAACACCATTGTTCCAAAGACTATAAGAGCAAACCATCCATTAAAGACGGTGGCAAAGAAGACAACAGCAACAATGATATCAGCAATGGTCGGGAATATTTGAAACAGAATGTAGCTGCAGAGAACATGATTTGAGCGCTGTGTATCAATGCGTTTACAACAGTTAAAAAACTACTTCTCTTGCACACTATGCTTTGCTGAGTGAAGAAAATTAGAAATAGAGAATGAAAAACATAAGAACTAGAAGATGAAAAAGAAGGACAATGGCAAGAAAGGGAAGAAGCAAAATATAAAGAATAAGATGAAGAAGGAGAAAAGGAAGAAGAAGATGAAGAATGAGAAAAGGACGAATAAGATGAAAAAGAAGAAAAAGAGGAATAAGATGAAGATGGAGAAAAGGAGGAATAAGATGAAGATGGAGAAAAGGAGGAATAAGATTAAGACGAAGAACAAGAAGAATATGAACATTGAGATGAAGTAGAAAAAGAAGACGGGTGAAAATTAAAGGAGAAACATAATCGAGCGATACTAAGAAAAACATCGCGATTTAATCTATTACCGAAGGAAAACAATAAATATAAATGACTTATAGTAATTGCGAGGTGATAGCACCCTTAAAAGTAATCCCCCCTCCATTAAGCTGCTAGAGATATGTCTCGATTCGGAAAGTTTCTTATGATGAGTGAGAGGCTTCAAATCTTGCAGGAGAATGTCTTTGCACACTGTTTACCAAATCTTGTGACAATATGAGATCTGAGCCAGGTTCCTGATGAGCCACAAAGAGATGCAAACGTCACAATAACTTTAAAGATATCTCATTTAAGTGAACGGCTCGAAATGATGAAACGAAAGATGTGACCGAGTGGATAAGCGCAGTGTTTCGAATCTTTTGTGAGGCTTTTCTCGCGTGGGTGTTTGAATACTGTCGTCGGAACCGCTTACCACAAGCAAACAGTCAACTCAGCCGTCCAACCTTTCGAGGTCGGTAAATGAGTACTCAGAAGTAACTCTGAGGGCACAAGCACTAGACACACGCAGATAGCAGCTAATCTTAAGTTGAAGTGTTGGTGAGGAAGGCAACGGGAAACCACCTCGTAAAATTCACTCTCCTATAAAATAATCAGATTCCTGTCTCAGGCTTCTGCTACGCTCGAAATCGAGCATGGTAAACGCCATTGGTGAGGAAGGCAACAGAAAACCACCTCATAAACCCTAGAAAAACTCACAGAGTCCCGTCTCTGGCTTCTGTTACTCTGGAAATTGAGTGTGTAGTTTGCTGAAACGCAGCAAACTTCAAATATAGCTTGCTTCTAGACATTCTTAACTACGCAAAAAAGGAGACAGAGAAAACGGACAACTTTACAAATAATGAATGCATTCAGCAATACAAAAAGATTACCTTAGTAAACTGTCAATACTTGTGGCACCTCTGTCTACCATACGAATAACCTCACCAGTTTTTCTCCCCAGGTGCCAACGAAGAGACAGACTGTGCAAATGGTTGAAAAGTTGCGCCTGTACTGTTTTGCTTGTGTATTGTTGGACATTTATCCAAACAAATGAACGAATGTTGTTGAGAACACCCATTGATCCTGAAAGAAAAACAGATTTTGATTGGAAGGAGGACCATACAGCTCCTGCTGTAACATACAGTGATGCCAGCAAAGGAGGAGCAAAAGATAACTCACCCAATTTGCTCAATTTTAGCGATACAAGGTAAGGAGGTAAACAATTTTACTTTCTTAAATTGCAGGATTGAAATTTGGGATGAAAGATGCTAGATCCACAAAAGATACTTCGGTGAAAAAGATTACTTCTGAATTCAGTAAAATGAGTCTGATTTGTCTTTTGAAATCTGATTGTTTCTCTTAAGCTGAATCAAAAAGATAGGGTCAGATAAATTACTGGCTATTTTCCCAAAGAGTGAAATAGCATAGTTCATGCTTTATAACTATTCAACAGTGTACGAACTATCAGGACATTAATGAGATATAGGAGTGTTGATGTCAGAAGATTCAACAGAAGAAACAAATTTAATTCATTGTTTAGTGTCCCTGGCGAAATCCCTTTTGACCTGCATTTGCAAAGCTGTGCAGGCTTTTCCTTTTCCCTAAGAAATCAGTAGTGGCACTATTGTCTGGTGTATACAGCACAGATCCAGGTTACAGACATTCATTCTGAATCAATGCAGATGATCAATGCAGATGATCAATGCAGATGATCAATGCAGACGATCGTGCAGATGATCAATGCAGACGATCCTGCAGATGATAAATGCAGACAATCAATGCAGATGATCAATGAAAGTAACAGCCTGTTGGCAGTGAGAAGCTCTTTGATGTAGACAAGACTTACCAATTCCTCCACCTTGTAAAAATGATAGTACAATGTAGACAGCAATCAACTGGTATGGAGATGAATCATGAGCTTTGTCCACTGCGCCAAGATAGTTGACTAAAGAAAAGCACATGATTTGAAAAATGAACAAATTTTTCAGTTCAATGGCAATGCTTAAAATGCCACCTACCAGGGAATCTTATTGCATGAAGCAACCGCCAAACATGATCCATTCCAAGCTGGAAAGAAGCCACTATCAAGGCTATGAGTTTTTTTCTAGGAAAGTGGATTTATATGAGCTGGCTTCCAAGTGCCTTCCACACCAATGGTGTCTTTATTATGTATCATATGGGATTTGGACTCACAGCCCTTGCATTGAGTCTGCATGCTGAGCCAATACACTGTGGCAAAGATAGCATAGGAGCACATAAACTGATAAACCCCAACGATTTGCGTCCTAAACAATTAATGAAAAACCTTAGACATGTAACTATAAATGATATGATTTGTGAAATAATATCAAAGGGTGTGAAAGGTCACAAGGATTTCTGATTGACATCCATCACAGCATTAACAGGTGGAAATTCTGAATACAAGAATACTAACAAATTCCAAAATCTTCACCAAAGCAATTTTGAATACTCTATGGGATTTAAGCTTACCAATTTTCTTGTACTGCAAAGGTATCAGCACGTTAATTCCTCTCCCAGCTCCAAGAAGAAGGAGACAGAAGAGAACACGTGCCTGAAGCCACCTAGATTTAAAATAACTGCATTTAGCTTTGTAACCAACAAGGAAAGCAAAAACCTTGGAAGATTTTATGTACCTTCCAGAACTAAGGAATTTAAAACCTTATTGGATAATGAGGCCTCCATTACAGGCCCTATTCAATTTGAGCAGAACAGAAAAGCTAAGAAAATGAAAGATCCAGCTACCTAATGAACAAAGTTCTAGACAATTTATGGAAATGCTAGAAAGTTTTAGCAGAAAAGCAGCGCTACATATCGTTTAATAAATAGCCATGTATGTACATGGAAATCTTTGCATTTCGTCTGTTACAATGTAGCAACCTCAACTTTCTTACCTTCATTTCCTATCTATGCCGTCATTGCTGTCTTTGCTTAACTAGGCACTTTTATTCATTCAATCCTATGTTATATCCTGCCATACTTTACTTCAACTCATTAACTATTCATCTACCTTCGCAAATCTCATCAAGCCTTCTGCTCTTATCCTTAATTGATGAATTTGGTAATTTGATCTTCTGTATTTCATATCAGTCAGTCAATCAGTCAAACAGTAAAACGCTAATCGTCATATTTCAGACCCCATATTCTCTGCACCATAAACAAAACTTCAAGGCAAGAATGGTCCATGTGGGTTGAATAGAGGAGCAGCATTTCAGGACCATCTTCAACGCACATGGACAAACTGGTGATTCCTAAAACATATCACTGTGCGCAAAACACATCGATTCATGTAGAAATTAAGTAAGCCATACAATAGCTCTTTTTCGTGGAATGAAAATTGATAAGATCCGTTACATAGGGACCATAACTCATTCTAACTCAAATATATTAAGTAAGGGTCACATACAGATTTGAAACCAATGCCAATAAAAAAGCTGAGCAGAAAAAGAAGATGATGGCATGAATTAATGAATTAACTGATTAATTTATCAACTAATTACCAAAATTGAGAAAGGGGGAGTACAAGATATACCTGTTCTTTGGCCAGAGAAATGGCCACAGTTGCTTGCTCTTCTCCCAGAGGTCATTGAATGGAGATTTCTAAGAGTTGAAGAGACAGACCTTAAAACTACAAGACTTTCTGATATTTAAGCAAGCATCCTTGTTGTCATAGAGATGACATAGAATCGAGGAGTCATAAACAGCCTTGACTCTCATCCAGGATGAGATCTCAAGTGTCCGATGAGGCCGATGTGTGCCGTTGCAACGAAGCCACAAGCAAGCATACTCTCATACTGAATGTGCAAACCGTATAGCTTGCACTCAAAAATAGTTCAGAAAATTGAACAAGGTATGCTTTCTTTTTCAGCCCGTAATCTAAAGCGCTGAGCAGGAAGAACCAATTAGGAGAATATTACAAGAAATGAACTGAAAGTTTGAATGATGACTTAATATAGGTGATGCTAAACACAACTTGCAAGACAAAAAGTAGCAGAAGAATTCCTTGGGGTTCATCTTTCGTGTGATTTGTGATATGTGAAACAATTTTCATGCTGCATTTCAATGGAGGACGGGATCTAGGCACGTACCTTTCCCTTTCCCTTCTTCTCTTTGTCTCCTCCTTCAGCTACAACATTTCGCTGTTCTTTAAATAAACCTGGTGCTGCAAAGCCTAAGCCAAATAGTATCAAATTTGATGAAAAGCGTATCCCGAAAACAAACGTTTCCAACAGATTCATGCTACTTTCTGTGCTTGTAAACCACCAAAGACTGCTGTTCCATGATATCAGCGCAAAGATATCAACAGCTAGTGACAAAGACCAGAATGAAATAAACAGCAGTGAATGGCTTTTGACATGAGCACGGTAAAATATTTTCCTTTCTCTCTGCAAATTTCTTAACGCCATTCCCCATATAATAACAAGCATGACATCTTGATAAAGGATGCTTCCATGGAGACAAGCCGGGCAGAGAATGATTCGACTTATAAGGTCTGCTGCAGGCAAGACCATCAGAACTGCATGGAGAAGCCACTGCACAACATAGGAAAAGGGCCTTGGCATCTCGCTAAAGGCAAACCCTTTGAACAGTTGCTTTTTGCAGTAGGGTGGGAGGACTTCAAACTCTTGAGACCCATTTTGCAGTTGTAGCTTCCGGTACTTTCTATGCTTTTTACATTTCAAATATCTTCGCAATTGAATAGTAAAGCTCACAATGATGACCAGCAACAAAATACTTGGCGACAGGAGTTCTATGAAACATCTTGAAAAGCCATCGTGATGCCAAACTTTTGACAAAGTATCGTTGGCTGGGCAGAATGAAAGCATTTTGAAAGTGGATTTTACTGGACCTCTCAGCTCCTCATCAATTATCTGAGGTCGCTAATTTTTCTTTTCTTGCCTTAAAACAGAGAGGAAAATGGATGAAGTGCACGGAAAAACAATCATGTCTTCGTATAAGAGGCAAAATGAAACCTTATGCTTCATCCTCCTAAAGAGAAAAATAGCTCTTTAAAATTATCGTAACTTAAAATAGCAACATATTACTTAAGAATAGCTAACAGCATGTACTATATATTTTAAAAGTAAAAACATAGGTCTGGATTCACCAACCATCAGAATTTATTCATAAGAAATGGGCATTTTGTGCTAAAAAAGTTGCAGAGAACTGCAGCCCTTCCCAGCTGAGTTTTAATAAGGAAGTTTGGTAAAAGTGCTCATCAACACTGCTTCCTTGCCTCTCAGCTAATTTCAATGGTCACGGGTTACACTGGTATTTTACAGCCATAATCAAGCATGTGTGAAAGTTGTCACAGAAACAGGAGTCAGATTAAAGGAAAATTAACTACTTGGGGAGTAAGTCAAAAATGGAGTTGACTAGCTAAAAGGGAAAATGATCAAATATTCCATGTTACAACATGAAGCCTTTAAAACAAGGATCTCGAACTCCATTTACCTGGGGGCTGCTGGAGGCAGAATCTGGGTGAGGCTGGGCCGCATTAGGTTTTCTGCAAAAAAGGCTCTGATAAAAGCTTCCCAATGCTCTCAAATATCTTCATTTTTATTCTAAGATGCGGGCCAAAAGTTTTCATCCTGCGGGCCGCAGTTGGCCTCAGGCCGAGAGTTTGAGACCCCTGCTTTAAGGTAACATTCTGCACATCCATACTGCATCATCCCATAAATCGGCTGTAACTATGCTGTATTGACGCACAAAAAAATATTTTAACAGACTTCATTAATAAATTTCAAAACATGAAACCTCTTTTCATTCTATTCCAGATGACGGATTTTTCAAATATCAACACATAATACACTCAATCGTTCTATTCCAAAGCATGCTCAACATCCACAATTTCTAAGATAGCTCCCTCCATTCTACAAAACCAGGAACAAGAAAGCTTAAAATTCTTACTGTCTTTAAATAACTATGAAACTATTTGAATCAAAAAATAAACTACTCTCCATATGAAATTTGAAATTAGGTTGAACCTCTACAGTTCATACAAATATTTGAATACCTCTACAGAATATAGTTGAATCAGTAACATTTATTCTATTTGAAGGGTAATTTTTTTCTGGAAACATGGACGAATCATTATCATCACTTCTCTTATACTTTTCTAAGGGGTGTGCATGTATAAAGACATACTAATCACAAGTACAAGGGTTTAACATAAAAATTGGCCTAAAGATAACCACTCTACTGATATACTTTCAATTCTAAACTAATTCAAAATGAATACAACCATCCAAAGACAGTTTCTTGTGGAATTTGTAAGTAACTTAATCCTTAGTTTCTACAGAAAATCGAGCACAATCCAAGCAGGCGTCACCCTTTGACAGTCTCATTAAGCGGCAGAATACATGAATGGATTCTGCAAACTAGTGCTTCCAAGAGAGATCTCTTTATTCATCAATATTGCAATATTATCTTCAGATTTTAGTGATTTCTATCGAAATTTGAGCTCTCGTATTATGTAACAGCTGAGATTTCTATCGCGTTTTAACTTCGTAAATTTATCCCATTTAGTACTGGAGGGTTATTATAAAATCCGAATTTTTAAAGGGCTACGCTCCTTAAATATATCAAATGAAATGGATCACGAAACTCCCTACCAACTTGTGCGCTCCTACCCCACTTGAATTTTCATGAAGGGGTCAGAGTTTAACAGAGAATAATTCCAAGGCCATCCCTTCGGGAAAATTTCAAATTGATGTTAGAGTATCAAACAAATGAGTTTGTCAGGCCTTAACAAAGAAACACGATAACGTGATGCCTGTGGTTGATTGCGAAAATAGGTTTGACAGGAATTCTTGCAAAAACGGAATAATTTCGTGAATGAGGAAGAAATCAAAGTCACCGCCGCCTAGGCCTTAATACGACAGGAAAGGAACATTTACTGAGAAGCGCTGGATTAACAGAGCGACCTACCACTAAACATTAATTCAATGGAGAAATTCGTATCATTCAGAGTTGTTGATTATTAACGGCAAGAGATGATTGAAACACAAAAACCTCAGCAACAACTCACCTTGAGGGCGCTGATAATAACATAAGAATCGAGAACTGTGCTTACAACTGCTTCTTCTCCTTCGCAACGTATCTCAGCACATGCATACGATGTGTTCCCGCTGCATTGAAAGACTGCCCAGGTTCGAAGCCACATGGTCAGAAATTCCACATGCGGGATCACCAAAAGGTTTCATGGTGCAATTTTTCTGTAGCTACTATTCACTGCTAAAATGCTATCAAATCAGCATGTGGATCGCTTCCCTACTGAATCATTTGGTCTCCCATACGACGTAAATAGAACCACCACCGACAATAAAACGTTATACTTTTGTATGAATGTGCCAATGCATGGAGGGAAGCAGAGAATGAGACAAATAGCAGTGCTGCTGCATGACTTCGTAACACAAAAAAATCCAACTTCGGGTGTGGCAGAGACCAGAAGCAGGGCTGCGAACTCCCCCTTGGGGAAATGGTTCTTTATGAGGTGGTTAGCTAGAGTTTCTGGTGAACTGTGTTGGGAAAGACCATACTGACCTATACAGGGCTGTAGCAATTTCATCGTTTTGTTTTAGAGATATTGTAGAGATGTCAGGAAACATCGGGTTTTTCTGTAGGATCTACCTTCACCTGCCGAATTTTGCCTCACACACTTTGGAAAATTTTATTTTTGGATTCAATTTAACAATTAATCTTCGGCATTATCGAAGATAATAATTCAAATTATATTAGTATAATATTTTTCTTTGTATGCCAAATGTAAAGAAGTAGTGTTCAGTGTTAATCTAATAGGTACCTTTTTCTTCTGCTATAAATCTTAAGGAGGGAGCGTGCTTGTGCTTACGATTGATGCTTAATGAGTATCATGTTAAGGTATTGTTTTAAATTGCGCGTTTGTGCTGATTACATGGCTGTGAAAGGTGCTTGTTGGCCGAGAGAGAATTGTAGAGAGAGAGAGAGAGAGAGAGAGAGAGAGAGAGAGAGAGAGAGAGAGAGAGAGAGAGAGAGAGAGAGAGAGGAGAGAGAGAGAGAGAGAGAGAGAGAGAGAGAGAGAGAGAGAGAGAGAGAGAGAGAGAGAGAGAGAGAGAGAGAGAGAGAGAGAGAGAGAGAGAGAGAGAGAGAGAGAGAGAGAGAGAGAGAGAGAGAGAGAGAGAGAGAGAGAGAGAGACCCTGAGAGAGAGAGAGAGAGAGAGAGAGAGAGAGAGAGAGAGAGAGAGAGAGAGAGAGAGAGAGACGTGGACATCCTGTAAAGCGAGCAAGCAGAGAAACAACCCTGTCATCCTTAGCAGAAATAGATGTGCTCTCGAATACAGAAAGTGTGACATGAAATAGAAGAGCTGCATGCATGAATTCAAATCGTTTATTTTCGAATCAAATGGTAAGTGATAAAAGAGTATGACGAAAGCTTCTAACATTGCAAGCAATTGGAGGGAACAAAGCAGCATTGGGGTTGCCATTTGATCCTAGGCTACAATCTGTGCATTTTAATTGTGTACGACTGATGGTCTTTATATCACCATAAAATCTTTACAAACAAAATCATAAAATGTCCGGTAGCATCAATGCATAAAACTGGCACAAACGATCGTGTTCACAGGTATGTTCCAAACCATAATTGTGTAGTGCCAGTGGGGGACTCGGTGCATCGGAAGTCGCTATTCTTATTAACATAAAGACCAAAGTTGTCTTCTGAAGTGACCGAGCCCAAAGAACCGTTGTAATCACAAAAAACATCGGCACTATCAATGTGCAATGCCATAGCTTTCTCTTGAAAAAAAGGAACATTTATATTCCTGCCAACATGCCCTCTGACATTGATCAATTCAACTCGAGCGCAAATTGCATAGCCAGCTAACGTCATTACATCTACGTCGGTGTTTCTTCCTCTCATGTAATCACGATAATCAATGCCGTAATTCTCGAAGCCGCAAGTCAACCTCCAATGAGAAGACTTCTGTTGCATGAATGACATTTTAGAGTGTCCAAGCCTAAATGAAAATTCATGAGGTGAAACAACTTGGTAGAAACTGCTGTGAACATAACATTTTAGCAAACAATTATTTCCAAATGTGCTACCTGGCTGTGTACAATACCCTGTACGAAAAGAACTATATCTTTACAAACTCTTCTTGTGACGGAGTTTACATAGGAGAATTACTAATACAATTGTTTATGTAAAGATCTCACCGATAAATTTTGTTACTTCTCTCTATAGTTGTTCTCTCTTGATACTTTGCCGTACGCCGAAGACTCGAGTGAATACCACGTTTTGGTTTCTTTTATTGATCTTGTTGCTAACCCGTTGGTTATCTTCTTACCTCTAATTACATCTTACCGGCTATATATGTGTTGTTTATAATTATACTGATTGAATGGAAAGGAAGGGTTTCGTTGTGATATAATGGGTTGTAAACAGATGGTTCTGGCAAAGCAAAGCTTGCACAATGGTTGCGTACTGAATGGAGAGGTAAAAAATGATTTTGCAGAATGAATGAGCTTGACGGAGAATGAATGGGAGTCTGAGGAAGAAATTATGTCACGATGTATGTGTTCACTACATATCTAAGTACAACAGTGTTTTAAAACGTCAGCATAGCCTCTCATCTCTTCTCGCCTCTTCTCGTCTCTTCTCGTCTCTTCTCGTCTCATCTCGCCTCTTATCGTCTCTTCTCGTCTCTTCTCGTCTCTTCTCGTCTCTTCTCGTCTCTTCTCGTCTCGTCTCTTCTCGTCCCGTCTCTTCTCGTCTCTTGTCGTCTTAACTGAGATCGGAGCTTACTTCCACACAAGCATCCTTCGCGCATGATGCTCGCTTTGATACCATATTGATAATCATCTCATAAAATCATATTCATTGGAGGAGATACAAACCTGTAATCTTCCCAATTTGGGCTACTTTCGTTCCTTGGTTCGTCTTGTGAAAATGATTTCCTGAAGAAATGCATGCTCTTCAGAGCGTATGACGTAGCAAGTATCCATAAAGAATTAGCCTCTGATTGAAAGTCGCAGAAGACTGGAAAGATTCTCTTGTTGCCATCCAAGATGGAATATATCCCGTTTTTTCTTGCACCACTTTTGTAGACGTCCAAACAAGTGTTCATAACTGGAAAAGGAAATCGAATTAAGAATTTTTAACACCATTTTGAAAAGGCACTCTATCCTATAACAAATTTATTTCGCTTATCATCGCTGCAACCACTCAAACGGTCACTGTCATTGTCGTTGACCATGTGCTTGCTACGAATCGCGATCATGGAAACGGGAGAAGAAACACGGTTCACGTCGAAACCGAGGCGGTCTAGACCAGGGATTGGCAGCTCGCCGCTCAAAAGCCACTAGCGACTCCCTGTGGCCAGCTGAGCTGAAAGACTATCATGATTGTCTTTGAAGATGTCCTCCATTTCATTTCATTTGTTCCAGTTTTCGCAATGCGTCTGATTATTTTCAGATTCAAAGAGTACGGGGATCTTTTTATATTGAAGGTTGACCTCAGTGTCAATAATTTGGTAGGCTTTATAGCGGTGGAGAAACGGATCTTTAAGACTGAAAGGCCGTGCTGCATTGCAAGAGCAACGAGTTGTGCATGTACATGTTGCTATGGTGGTTCATGCAGTGTAGCGTTAGAGCCGTGAAATTTTTGTTTAAGCTTGGGTTTTCAGTTAGTTGTTCAATCGCGAATCAGTTGGGTGTTGCGTGTCATGCGGCTTCTGACGTGATTATTGTTGTAGGAATCGGGTGACATTGGCACTTTGATTGCTGAGGGTTGCCGACCCCAATGGTCTAAGCGAAAGCCTGCCAAATACGTAATGGATCTGGTCTTCACCGACAACATTTCCCTCCTTTCTGACAACATGGAGAAAGCGCAAAGACTGCTGCGAACTGCTGAAGACGGGACACTCTCAGTCGAACACCGTACCAACAAAATCAAGACGGGGTATACGACTCTGGGACATATTGGACAGGACCACACACCACTTCGAGTCAGAGAACGTGCCCATAAGGAGGTCTGCAATTTCAAGTACCTGTGAAGATCGGTGAACTCGTCCTCCAGAGACTTCTTTATCAAAGAGAGGCAAGCATATTCTGCTTTGAACAGATTTTGGTGGGTTTGGAACGCCAGCTACAGCAAAAAGGGTCAAAGTTCTACCCTGCTGAGCCTGCATCGAACCAATCTTGTTCTACGGAGCCCACACGTGGGCATTGACCAGAACTCTTGCCAAGAGAATTAACGGCTGCCACAGCTGATTACTAAGGAAAGCGTCTGGGTGGAGGTACAGAGATCGGAAAACCATACGCAGAGAAATACATCAGTCTGGAAGAAACAATTGAAGTTTCTTCTAATGCAGTGGTTTGAGTTCACCCGGCATTGCCACAGAAAGCCAACATCAGCCAATGGGAATGCAGTGCCTCTGGGAGGCGTCGCACGTGCCACTTGGGAAAGGGAAAATGATGCAAGCTGACATACATGAAGCAGTTAAGGAATGACCTCTCCGATTACGACATAGAGCGCATAGCAACAGGTGCTCAAAACATAGAAGCGCGGAAAACATTGACTCTGGTTGCAGGCCAAGTCCACGCATGACAAAGCCGAACAGTGATGGTGTAGTGAAACTAATTGAATATAAAACTCCGCTCATCGGTAGCTTCACCAGCATACTTACTGAAAATAGAAGGATGACGACAATATTGCAGAGGCTTTGCCGAAGCAGCTTTTTTATGATTCAAATTCAATGAGTCCATACAATGATTGCAGCTGTTTTTCAGGAAATTATTAAAGTGGCATTGCAATGTATCATCGACGTTAATCTTGATAACTGATCAGTAATCGTCAACCTACCTTTTTCGCAATCGTGTCCGTAGTAACCAAAATGGCATACGCAATCATAACCATCATGCTTATCAACACAACGTCTCTTAGCTTCACATGGGTTCGCTGCACATTCATTCACATCTAAAGAGCAACGCATGAATAAGCCTCTTAAGATGCTTTTTGAATTCAAACTTTAGTCTTTATATGTGGAATTAACATCGGGTACGCTCAGTTGGATCGTCAACTGACCAACTATTCAGAAGCCGTGCTTTCAGATATCCTAGTTCTCATTGAAAGCGATTTGTGTGAAGTTATACCTATGACAAATCGCATGAAACAACCCGAGGAAATGGAAGGAATAAAACTACTTGTCTAAGCGTTGTTGATAAGTTGATAAGTGACAAATCTTATAGATATCAAGAGATTGCACTATTTGATCTTTTACGGAAATCATGATTCATCCTTGCCTTCAGTTCTTTTCCTCCATAATGAGTAAAATGTTCTGCTATCCAAGTTTTTGACTGAGAGAAGTTTGACAAACTTTCCATCTGATTTCTGATGTGCAACATAGTTGCATGTCGTATCAGCCCAGCATTTGTGGTATACTTGAAATCTTTCGTGTGATATGTAATCTGCTCGTTCCTCTCCACCCACAAGTTCGTATGCATACCCGGCTGTTGAGAGCTCACATTTCAACTTATGCAATGCAATGCCAAATAAGATGATGATTGCACGAAATTTAACAGGCAAATTCATCGTGAAAGAAATAAGTGTGGGTTAGTTCAGTATAAGCCTGTCACAGAGACACCTTGAGATTTCTGCCAACAGTTTCTTTTTGAAGTTTCCATGATTTATGCATTGTCATTATTGCTGGTGCTTTGAAATTGCTCTGAAAATTCATTGAAGGTGGCCTGAATGACATATCCGCAGTAGCCCATTCACAAAGAATTGAAATTATTACTCGTCACTTCATTTGCATTATTCAGCTTCGTCTATTTGGCCAATAAAGCTATTCTTTCTAACTGACATGGCAAATGGACCCTAAGTGACATTTTATTTGGCAAGAAGCAGATGCAATACGAACCTACATGATATGATATGATATGATATGATATGATATGATATGATATGATATGATATGATATGATATGATATGATATGATATGATATGATATGATATGATATGATATGATATGATATGATATGATATGATATGATATGACATGACATGATCATGGAAGTATTTATAAAGGATCGAAAGGTCTCCAACTACACAGCGATGGGAAAGAGGTTGGAGATATTTGATGAGGTTTGGATTGTTGATTAGACAAATGGCTTTGGATTGGGCTTTGTCAAGAAGACGGAGAGTGAATTTTGGAGCAGCACACCGGACTTGGGAGCAGTAAGTAGTTATAGAAAGAGAGAGCTGAGACATTTTTTGGATCCGCTTCCAACCCAACTGGTTTAAATCACTTTCCGACCCAACCATTCCCCCCCCTAGTATAGCAAAATCATTCCCATACCAATTTCCCCCCACAACACAATTTATTTAATTTTCATTTAGAGTTTTAATTTTACTACTGTATGTAAGAGTTATAAAGTTTACGAGCAGAGTAAAAAAACAAACTCACACCAAACTCAAAGATGAATCAATTTTATATACCATTCTCAAAGTTAGCAGTCGATACTATCTTTAAGATTCTTGATAAAGAAAAATCAGAAAACAGATATGGTGAAACATTTGTTATCTACTTGGAAGAAAACCCAGCCGATAATAAATATGGCGAAGATGTTATGATAGAAACAAACGCGTCAAAATGCTTAAAAGAAAAGATGGCTGAAGATACAGAAAAGACGAATATATTATTTCAAAAGGTAAAGTTAAAGGAAAGAAGAGTTTAAAAGTAATGTATCTTAAATCAGACAGTATTAATTGTCAACATGATTTTCCACAAGAAGCAGATTTCGAAAATATAGAAGATGATTTAACACAAGCACAAAAGATTGATACTGCGTTGAAAATAGGTTATTCATATACTTTGAGAGATGTGTTTTACTTTAATACAAAATATGGAGAAAGTGGCATTGCAAGGTTAAAAGATGAAGAAAAAATGGAAACAGTAAGAATATATTTGCCAAAATCAACCAAACAAGATATCAAATTGGCTAGAAAAATAAATAGGAAAAATATTTTGCATGAAAAGTTGAAATATGAAGGTTTTGAATTCAAGGGTGAAGTAAAGGTATATAGATACGTATACACCTTTGACAAACTAAACTAATTGTTTACAGAATGAAAATATCAAACCTATAATATTACCAAACAATCAATTTTTTGCAAAAGTTTGGTAAATTGTGAAATAAATAACAATATCCACTACCATAGCCATATCTATTTCAAAATCGGCCATAAGCATCATGAAATATGCTATGCGCATGACAAAATGAGTATCGAGAAAATAGTACCTCTAAGCAACATGTTATTCTGCCATTGCCAGGTCCAATCAAGCCAATTTCGCCTTGATAGGAATCTAGTATACTTTTTACAATGTCTATTTTACCTACATATTTTACAGGTAGATATTGATAAATTAATGCTGATTTGATAATAACTGGATCAACGTCGGCATATAAATCAGACTTTGCTTTTTCGTAAAAGTTGTCCACTTATTTTTTAATTTCTCTTATTTCACCAAGATTTGACATTTTGTTATCAATATTTAACCACTATACAAATGTATATACTAATGTCAAAATTTGATTGATTTATTTTAAAATATAAAATACAAGATACTAATATACATTCGTTTGAAAATAAAAATTGCTAAAATGACGACAATCTACCACTATTATAGAGTAAACTTGACGGCTGGGCAAGCCGAATCAGTTGCGAAAGCAATGAAGCATAAAACGCCAATAACTGCAAGATTAACATATAATAATCTTATGAGGGGCAATGAAACAGTAAATCTTACACAATCACAAATCAATAAGCTTGAAAAAGCAAAAAATAAAGGCGTAGGAGCTGATATTAAAATTAGTAAAGCTCAACTCAGAAAATTTGCAACAAGCGGAGGAAGCATTATGAATATATTTAGAATAGTAACCGGTGTTGCTAAAAGAATATTTCCAAAATTCTTAGCTCCACTTGCAACAGGTGCAGTTTCTGGTTTAGGAGAGACCGCCATTAAAAAAGCAGTCGGCGGATCATATCAATTATCTCCAGAAAATGTTAAAATTGTAGTAAATACACCAGAAATTAGGGAACAAATCAAACGACTTTTACCCGTATCACAACAAAAGAAACTAGTAGAATCATATGAATGTGGAAGCGGATTAGTTTTAAAAACAGGACGTGGACAAAAAGGTAGTTTTCTTAGAAGTTTGTTGGCAGGAATCGGAATTCCATTAATTGCAAAGTTGTTTGGAGGATGTCATGGAGAAAATGTAAGAGAACATGAAGATGAAGATGATAGGTTAAGAATGTTTAAATTACTATTTCCACTGATAGATCAAGGTGAAATAGATGTATCCCAATCAGGAAATGGTCTTGTAATTAGATCACGATCAACTAAAAGCGGCGGAACAGTTATACCCACTTTAAGATATTTATTAAGCAGCAATAAAAAAAGGATCAGGTCTTCTTTTAGGGCCAAACAGCCCATTCAGTCAAATACCTTTGTTGGGGGCTCTGTTGTAAGTAAACCAGAATTTATAAATCATCCAATGTCTAATTTTGAAATAATGAATTGGGTTAAAAACGTGAAAATCAAAAATTTTAAAGGTATTATATCAAAAGTAAAAAATATTTCAGGCCAATGTTTTATTATAAATTTAGATGATACTGAAGGGCCAGGAACACATTGGGTAGCCGTAAAAATTTCAAAAGACTATATCAATGTTTTTGATAGTTTTGGATTACAACCACCACAAGAATTGGTAAACTTATGTTATACATTTAATAAGTTATATAAATATGAATCAAACCAGTTTCAAGATTTGAGTAGCATTTTATGTGGATATTATTGCTTATACTTCTTAAAGGAATTTAATGGTAATAATTATTTTAATGTAGTAAAAAAGTTTGATTATAATAAGTATAAGAAGAACGAAAGGTACATAATGAATTATTTTAGCTGAAAAATATGGGTTTTATAAACAATATTTCTAGAGGTGGCACAGCAGGAGCAAACTCAATAGTAACACAAAGAGTAAACGAAATTGAAGTTGATGTTGGAGTTGTTGAAACAAAACTAAATGGCTTACCCTTTGATAGTACGGGGGTAAAAGTAGACAAAAATTTTGATTTAAATAATTTTGTAGTCGATAATGTGCCAACGCCAACAACATCAAATCACATAGCAAATAAGGGATATGTAGAATCATGGATTAAAAAAGATGCTTCAGGAAAATAGATGCTGAATCTAAAAAAATCATAAACTTGACGGGGCCAGTATCCGGCGATCAAGCCACAGTTGTAGCAAACAAGGGATGTATTGATGCATCTGTTCTAAATTCCCAAAACTTTGTTATTAATGATACAGCATCAAAATATTTCGATAAAAAAACTGGTGGATCGATGGGCGGTGGAATAAATATGGACAACCGGGACTTATTCGGAATTCAAACCCCACCAAAATTTGGAAAAAGTGCTACTAGTAAAGATTATGTACACAGTTACATTAAAAAAGATGGTTCAGGAAACATAAATGATGAAAATAAAAAGATGATAAATTTGGCATTAGCCCCATCCGCCGACCGTAATGTAGTAAGCTTTGGATTCTTAAATCTCTATTTACCAAGATTAGTTTATGGAGATATTTCGAGCGACTACCACATGCAAACCAAAAGGATATGTTATTTAGGTGCACCAACAGCATCTGCTGACGCAACAACAAAATATTATGTTGACCTAGGCATTATGAATACAACAAAAATAAGTAGATTTGGTGGAATAAAGAAAGATGCAACAAACCAATTTGAACTCAACGTGCCACAAGCACAAAGATTGGTAGCACCTGGTTTACTAAATGGAAGCATCATCAAAGACGCATCAGGAAGCATGTCCGTTGACGTTGCACTAAATGACGGAATGAACAAAGATGTGACTGGTAGGCTGCAACTTAAAGTACCAGAAGCAAAAATGTTGATAGCACCCGTTTTAGCAAATGGTGGAATAGAAAGAGATGGAGCAGGAAAATTAAAAATAAATGTTGCAACTGTACAAAAATTATTAGCTTTAGTTTTACCCACAGGCGGGGTTGAAACAGACAGTGCTGGCAAAATAAAGCTAGTTGATGCTGTTGTTAGAAGTCTTATTATGATGGATGGACATTATCATAGTTGGTCAAAAGAATGTATAAAAAATGATGCTTCCGGACATTGGTTGATCTCTGACAATAGTCCGTTGAGCTCGAAAGTTGCAAAATATGGCGTTTTATTAGGAACAAATGTTGAATCATTAATGTATCAAGGTTTTGGTGAAAGGGTGGACATTGTAAAATATTCAAACGCAGAAAGACCAACTTCAGGAGCAGGATTCATTAACGGCAGATACAACTATGTTACTTTTGATGGTGTTAATGATCGAATGAAATCTAAGATGAATTTGAATATAACAAGCGGAGATAAAACGTTGCCAATAACTGTTGTTTATAGAATGACTGCCTATAGCACTGGTTTCGGGTTAAAAAATGGCCTTATTGGGCATGATAATGCAGGGTGGGGTCATTGTATTTGTATGAATGATAGTAAAAACTTTATTGTAAGTAATGCAAAAAAAGAATCTACAGCATATAATCGTGGTGATAATATATTAATTTCAACATTTCCAACAAACGCAGATCCAACGTTGCTAAATAAGAGGATTGTTTTAACAGTTACATGGTCGCCCCAGTTAGGTGCAGACGGATCACAAGTATGGTGTAACGGATAAAAGCTCAGAAACTTTACTGCTAAAGAAAACGTTGGTGCTACAAATTTTGCTCTAGGTAGTGTTAATGCAGGCAGACTAGAAGGTCCATTAGCCGGAGATATTGCAGAATTGATAATATTTAAACAAGAAGACGAATTAAATACTGCTTCAACAATAAAAAGAATTCAGAAACATCTGCTTGATAAATATGCTATTACACATGAACCAATGCTTTCAATGTAAAGTAAAAAAGTAAAAAGTAAAAAAAATAAAAAATAAA
Source organism: Pseudorhiza aurosa (assembly GCA_964026355.1). Taxonomy (NCBI): domain Eukaryota; kingdom Metazoa; phylum Cnidaria; class Scyphozoa; order Rhizostomeae; family Lychnorhizidae; genus Pseudorhiza; species Pseudorhiza aurosa. Next base: position 509,787 of record OZ032129.1, on the reverse strand, counting down.
TTTTTTTTGTTAAATTATTTGTTAGCTTTTAGTTAGTTCGTTTTTCTTGTTTTTTTTTTGTTTTTCTTCTTAAAATGTCAATTTAACTGAGCGAGAAATAGGATCTGATGTTATTTGTCGTTCATACAAAATTACTGCTTTCCACACATAAGCTGTTGGGACTCCATCAAGAGTGTATGAAAACTTTAATTTATGTGATCCATCAATCATATCATTTCTCTAATCTTTTAAATCGAAGAAAAATGCTGAATGAAGATCTTTAAATAGTGTTCTATCAATGAAGCTACCTTCAAGCGCGCCTTCGTTTATAAATCTTTGATATTCAATAAATCGTTTGCATACTCTTGTTAATTCATTTTTTGGATTAAGTTCAACCTGTGGATAATAAACACCATTTCCAGCTCCAACTGTGCTCTTGTCACTTGTCTTCCACCGGAAATATCATATGTATCATAATGAAAACTATTTTTTGTTACATCACCATCTTTTGTTGAGTCAACTGCGTACAACATAACAAATCTTGGTTTTTCAATACTGCTTGAGATATCAAATGTACCAGTTTGCAAAGTAGATACTGGAGATGTTTCAACTCTATCAGCCAAGTATCCCCACGTTCTTTTTTCAATCAATTCCGCACCAAATTTATTCATACCAGCTGAATTCAGCTCCATCTTTGGAACCCAAAGTCTCATTTTTGTAACAACATATCTACCTTCAGCAGCTGCTACATCTTTGTACAAGACATTTTCATTTCTTTCAAGTGTAATGTTCAGCTCCATTTTACCAGTTGGATAAACCACATTTTGTGACGCAGCAAAGAAACTATACTTATTCAATGGCACGATAAGATTAACACCACCACCAGCATTAGTAAGTGCAGCTTTTGAAACAAAATCAGTATTTGCAGTACGACTAGCAGACCCAATTCCACTATCAGGATAAAACAATGTACTCGTTGCTTGATCAAGATAAGCTCTTGAACTTTTGCCAAGAGCTTCCGCACCAGACACAGCAAACTTTGCAACGCCTGCTGCAGCAGCTTTTTTGGCGACTTCTTTAGAAAACTTTGAAGTTGAAAGTGATGTAATTTTTTTACCTGTTGACTTAAAAATGTCAAACAGGCCTTCACCATCTTTTTGTTGTGTGACATATTTTATTCTATTATATTTTTTTGTCTTATTCATTCTTTATCCACTTATTTTATTACAACTGTTAAACTAACTGGTACTTCGTTGAAATCAATAGGTCTATTTATTGAGTCTGTTATATATATCCTTACTTGAGAAATAATATTTGTATTTAATTTATTATATAATCTTCTCCTTGGTTCTACTTTAAAAGGATATACACTTGAAGTATCTGACGTGTCGAAGGAATATAAAACATATGTTGACACTCCACCGTCCAAAGAATCATTTATCAACGATGTTTTAATTCTTATATTATCGACAGAATTTGTAATGTTTGGCAGCGCTTGTCCAAACTGAGATGTTGTTATATTAATTTTTGTAAACCCAATAATATCATTAAAGTTTCTATCCACGCCTCTAAGTTCAACACTATATCCTGTCGATAGCAACACATATACTCTAAATTTATAAGTACTGAATGTTAATTTGATACCATGAGTCTTGCTATCTACTGTATGGCCATTTGCTCTTATAGAACTATCAATATGATTATTCATATCATTATAATCATAAACTCCGTCTGGAAAAGTAATTACGGTGTTGGTTTTTCCATTATCATGTGAATAGCTAATCTTATTATTACTGTATGTTGAATTGATGTTATCCCACGAATAATGACCATTACATTTATCACGTGCAATGTAATGTTCTTTATTTTTATCCAAAATAAGACTTGGAATATGTTTTATTGTAAAATCGCCTGGTTTTGATCCAGCAATTTCATCAGTTGAACTGAAAACAAACGGTCTTTCTAACTCTTTCATTTCTGTTAGTGTATATATTGTATATATATTTTAATTTTCAATTAATTTAAATTATTTTTAACAGTCAACCTTTTTTATCTTTACTTGATATCACATTTTTTGCTGCGGCAATACCAATTAGCTGAACTATTTCATTTCTTATATCTAAACTATTGTTACCAGCACATCTTGTGCCGAGTAACAAATTTAACTACGTCAACATATATTTTGGTTTATCTGGAATCAAAGTAACAGTTCCACCTAGTAGTTTTTGTTTGCCAGACTTTCTACTTTTTTTCAAACCAGAAAATTTGATCAAATCTCTGAAAATATCTTTTGCTTCTGTTGTGTACTCAACTTTTGGATTGTATCTTTTTGTTAACAAATCTATAAGAGAAATATCAACAACATTATCCATTACACTGTTTCCAGCCATATCTTTAACATTAAGTCTATTCATTCTGAGTTTAGCTGGATCAATATATACATTGCCAAAGGATCCACCTTTTGACAACGTGTCAGCATTTCTTTTTCATTGACCAACAAATCCGTTTCCAATTATTTCTGATAAATTAGTAGACATTGTTGCGTCTAATATTTTTTATATTCTTTTAATTTGGTTTTTCTTCTTCAAGTTTTTCCCTTTTCTAAGCGCTTTTTTCTTCCACCGACAGATTTTGTGCAGTTGTCATTTTTTGTTTAATCGATTCTAATTCATCTTTTGCCATAATTGAAAATGTTTCAGTACTTGGTAAACCATAAGCGCTTTGAAATTCTGTATCAAATATTTTATGAAAATTAAGTGTTATTGGCTGCTTTGGTTGCTTTGGTCGCTTTGGTGTCTCAAGCGCTAGTGGTGGCTCTGGTGACTCAATTGCTAGTTGTGGTTGATAATGCATCAGTGCTAGTTGGTTTTCTCTCAGCTGGCCGAGCATTTCATCTTGTCTTTTATCTATATCAGTTATTTGTTGCCCAACTTTACTAAGTTCTCTTGTAATTGGGGCAGCAGCCTGTTCTCTTTCTTCAATGATTCCATTTTGTAAATTTTTAAGCACCCTTACATCATCTTTAACTTGGTCAACAATATTTGTTGTCACAACTTCTTTTTTGATTATATTTTTCAATTTGTTCAGATCCATACTTTTGATTTTCATATACTTTAATAGCTTATATATAGCTTACAAATTCATAATTCAAAATATTAAAATATTTAAGTAACTATAGAGTACTTTTCTTTGGACTTAACTAACTTACAGCTACTTATCTACCCTAAGAAATGACACCCCTATTTAACTGCTGTATAGTTATTTAATTCTATAATTTAAAATTATAAATTTGTAAGCTATATAGACTATAAAGGATACATCAAAATGAAGATTCCAAATTACGATAGTGAGTTTGTTGCTGACAAAACAAAGCATAAATCATTGTTGGGCAGTGATTTTAGGATGCTTGTTTGTGGAAGTTCTGGTTGTGGAAAAACAAATACTTGAATTGATATCATTAAAAAACCGTTGTGTTATTATGATCAGATTATCATATATGCTCGTAATAAAGATCAAAACAATTTGGTCTCACTAAAAAATAATTTTCCTCGAGTTTCACAGCTGGTAGGTTATCCAGTCTTGTTATTATGTGGATAAGAAGATATATTAAATACAGATGAATATGAATCTGATGATTGTGTAAAGCTTGTCGTATGTGATGATCTAATGAATGCTGGTAAAAAAATACATGCAAAGATTGCAAACCAGTTTACTGATGGCAGACATCACAAGATTTTTCCGGTCTACTTGAGCCTATCGTATTTCACAATACCAAAAGATATAAGAATAAATTGCTCCAAAGTTATTGTCTATGATCCTCCAACAGATGGTGGAAAAACAAGAATTTCAAAAGAATGTAGATTTGACAAGTGCAAATTTGAGGGTCTTGATAAACACGATTTTCTATTTATAAATCAAAACAATAGAGAGTTGTTTAAAAATTTTGATGAATTAAGTTAAATAATTCAAAATAATTTAAATAATTTGAAAATTTGTATTCCAGTATATGTATATGCATATAGCAATCATGGAAATTTATTGTGTCAAATGTAAAAGAAAAACTCCGTCTTTAAATATAAGGCATACGACCACAAAAAATAATAGATATGTGGTAAAAGGTGAGTGCAAAATATGTGGTACACCAAAAAATTGTTTTACTAAAAGTAAAGCCGGTGGAAAACTCGACATTCATTCATTAATTGGCAAATTACCGAAACCTAAAGCTGGTTGGACTGCCACTAATTATAAATGCATGGGACCATTTAATCCATTAGATAAACAATTAGAATTTGATCCAGAAACTGGTGAAATTACTAAATGGACAGTTCCTCCTTTTAACAAATTGATGAGATTTCTGCACGTCATGGTGTATGTTATTCAAGAGGCGTTGATAAAAACGAGTGTGATAGAAAAATGGTTTCTGAATTGGATAAGATTCCTTATGGTGAGCTGCCAAAAATGGGTATGTTTGCGAGAAAAGTTATCAACACCAAGCAAAACCTTGGACTAGGTGTTTTAAAAAAAAAGTTCAAAAAATTGGAATGAACAGTTAGCAGATGAGTTACACAAACCAATTATAAGAAAGTTTAAAAAGAGAAAAGTTTTTGTCGGTAATATTGACGATATTTGGAGTGCTGACTTAGTTGATATGCAACAACTTAAAAGTTACAACCATGGATTTAGGTATATTTCAATTGTTATTGATGTATTTTCAAAATTGGTATGGAGTGCTCCTATAAAAGATAAAACAGGTAAAACAATTACCAATACATTTCAATCTATTGTTAAAACTAGCAAGAGGAAACCTAAAAAACTGTGGGTTAATAACGGATCTGAAATTTATAACAACGTATTTAAAAAATGGTTGATTGAGAATGAAATTGAAATGTATAGTACATTTAATGAAAGTAAGGCCATTGTTATTGAAAGATTTAATCGTACATTAAAAAATAAAATGTATAAATATTTTACTGTTAATAATACATATAAATATGTCGCTGTATTACCAGATTTGATTAATGAATATAACAACCACAAACACTCTACAATAAAAATGACTCCAACAGAAGCTAGCATGAGATATAATGAAAAATTTATTCAAAATGATGTATATTCAATCCATGATAAAACCATCTATAAATCTAAGTTTATGGTGGGAGACAGAGTAAGGATTATCAAGTACAAAAGAACTTTGTTTGATAAAGGTTATACACCAACTGGAGTGAAGAAGTTGTTGTTATAGTAGGAATACAACATACCAATCCTACTACATGTATAATAAAAGATTATAACAATGAAATTATTGAAGGAAGTTTTTATGAAAATGAGTTACAAAAAACTGATCAAGAATTTTATAGAATTGATAAAGTAATCAAGAAAGATGATAAGAAAAAATTAGTGCTAGTATCATGGAAAGGTTATCCTAAAGAATTTAATAGTTGGATTCCGTTAAATGATGTCGAGAAAACTTAGAAAAAATATTTATTTATGACTTTTTTTTACTTCTTATAGCATGTGGTGGCCATATGCTAATGTTGAAATACCGTCTGCACCAATAACTCTTTTATCATCATCAGCTGATAAAGCTACTTTTTTTACAGTTTCTGAATAAATCTCGTGTTTATGACTTCTGATTAAATTCATTTTTCTATATTTTGGATTTACTCTTTCAACTAAGCAATTATAGTAGTCGCTGAAGCTTATATCTTTTTTTATCCCATTCTTTTTGACACCCTTTTCCTTTTTCTTTTCCTTTTCATTGAGCCTGTATGAATAAATTTTTGCTCTCAGCCCTACAAATTACAAGATCTGCTCACCGCCACATTCATCTTTCATCATTCCAATTGCTTTTTTGTTGCATCCAGTTTTAATTCCTGATGGATGATTTTTTGCATAGTTGCTTGTATCAAATTTTTCCTCTACATCGCTTGAGATGTCTTGATAAAAGTCTTCTGTCTTTATTTCGTAGGCTAAAGAATCAGCATCTGTAAACAACAACTTTTGTTTGTGGCCATATTTTTTTCAATGATTTGTAATGAAAGTCGTACATCTAAGTTTTACTTAAGTCGAGGATGCACAATCCTACATAAATTGGTTTGTCAAATTTCATTTTTACTCTTTTCATGTGAACGGCTGGTAGACTTTAGTCAAACATTGTCCTTCCCTCATATGTTGGTTTTGATGCCAGCTTTTCAGCTTGTTTTTCTTCATTTACAAGTCTTATATCAACTCGGTTTCTTATGTTTTCCATTGTTTTACCAAATACTGCATTATTCATTAGTTTGAAAAAGTCTGTTTCAAAGTCGTTTTTGCTGGCAGTTCTAAGATTTGTGTTCAAGTCGATGTATGGTTTCATCCATTCTTTTTGTTCAAAGGCCAACACTTTGTGAATCTTGGTCAACTTTAGTCCTAAACTAAGGTAAAGCTGAAGACTTTTTAGATGTAAAATGCATTTCGTTTTGTTGTTCAAGTTGGGAGTTAATTTATCTATTTTATTAATAGTAATGTTTTCTGATGGATTTGGTGTGGCTGAATCCATTTTTTCTGTGATGGCCTCGAAGTCTGCGTAGATAACAAAGGGTACCCTCATTGATTTGTTAAAATTCTTAAAGGTAATTGTTTCACCTGGTTTTGGCACTTTAATTTTACAAGCTGAGTTTTCTTTACAAATCTCAATATGTTCTTCCAACTTTTCTGGCGTTGTAAATTTGTTTAAACATCTTCTGCAGAAATAAGCCGCTCCATTATGCTTGGAGAATTGGGCTGAAACCAGCCTTGAAAAGTTTTTTATCCAGAAATAATGTGGATTTTCTTTGTTAGTTATAAATAACAAATCAATTGCATTTTGCGGGTCTGTTTTATCTAACCTTAATTTGTGCACGCTTCTCTCATATCCAAATAAATTTACTTTTATTTCAGGATTTTGTTTTTCAAATTTATCAATGTCTTCTAGTGAAACAGGGAATTCAATACCTGTAAAATTAAGTTTACCCAAGTTTGCTTTATATTTTGATGGTCTTTCATGTTTTCCCTTTATTTCATTGTGATGTAGTGCTGACAAAATTGAGTATTCAAAACATCTATTACAGAGGCCAACAACAAAAAATTTTTTCTGCCCCTTTGTTACAAATATACATTTCTATATAATTTTGATGTGCTGAATTCAAAAATCGCATTAGATTTCCACTATCACATCTAGCTACTGAAATAAATTGCAAAAACAATTCTTTAAGGAATGTCAGTCTTGGGAAATATCAGAATAGAGCTATACAAACAAGAAACTTTTCCAATAATATTTAGGTAGTTCTATGCCAAGAATACGTATTGCAATAAGCATTGCAAAGTAAAAGCAGCACCAAGTCAATTGTACAATAGTAATGCTGGTATGAATTCAATGAGATAATAACTTTCTTTTGCTAGACTTTCTTCGATGGCAAATAGCAACACAATCTCTTTCCAAACTCCAACAGTAATCTGCCATCATGTGCTGGTCCCATCTACCTTGATACCACTTCTCTATCATTTTGATATCTTGATGAAACCGTTCTCCTTGTTCATCATTAACGTCTCCGAGGTTTTCAGGAAATCTGTTGAGATGACTATGCAAGAAATGCAATTTTATACTCATGTTGCACCCAAGTGCATGAAGGCTTTTGATTAAATTTTCGACCAGAGTAATTTAATCATCCTGCTTCCTAGTACCCAATCAATTTATGACACATTAACAAATGCTTTCCATGCATTTGCATCCACATCTTTCATAGATAAAATAAAATTAGGGCCCTTGATCAGGTTTCTAATTTGAGGTTCATCATATATCACTTCTTTGATTTTTTCTTCACTTACGCTTGAAAAGGCAGCTTTGATATACTGGAAACAATTTCCTTCTTTGCACAAGGCTTTAACAAATTTTGATAAGACCTAGTTTTATGTAAAGTGGTGGGGATACCATCTTTCTCCTGTCAACTAATGGCACATTTGTGATATTTTATCTCCCACATTTATTTCCTTTCTAATTGGCCACTCCTTCTGCACCCAATGCTTTTGCCTGGCTCTGCTATCCCAAAGACATAGAAAGCATGGATACTTTCTGTAGCCACTCTGTTGACCAAGAAGAAGACAAACCATTTTTAGATCAACACATATGATCCATTGATGTTCAGTGTGGCTAATCAGCTCCAGAAGAACTTTGATGCTCTCATATGTCTCCTTTGCTAGAACCGAATGAGCGGTGGGGATTGTACCATACATATTTCCGTTGTGTAAAAGCATACATTTCAAGCTTTGCTTTGAACTATCAATGAAGAGCCTCCAATTTTCTGAATTATACTGGTCTATTTCCATTTCATTAAGAAGACCTGGGATACTATTGCAGTACATAGAGTTTCCTTTATTGTCAAAATATTGCAAGAGCTTGCTTTCTCTAGTCCTATAGAAGGAAATCCTTGTTCGTGGAAGTAGGAGGTTTTTTCTTTAAGCCTAGAAGCTAGAAGCTCAGATGATTCTTTTGAAAGGGAAAGATCTCGTACCAAGTCATTCAATTCTGATTGCAAGAAGAGTTGTGGAGGTTCTGCTCCCACTACATAGTCTTCATTTTTGCAATCAAAATTTCTAGTTGATTCACCCATTGGGGCATCATCATCGTCGTTGTCTACCATGTAAAGATCCGGGAGATTTTTGAAAACAGGTACAGGGATATTTGACAATGCAGCACTGGTCTTATGGCTGATTTTAAACTTGGAAACAAATTTTTGGCATTGAATCCTTTTGTTTCAGCAATGCAAAAATATCAGTCACTTATGTGGTTCTGAGGCTCTCTCCATATTATAGGTATTCTAAAAGCAAGTCCCTTTCGTTTACCCAGTGACCAGCTCCTAAGATTTGTTATATATGTTTTACAAACAATATGGGGTGCCCAAGACTTCTCTTGATCTCCTAATTTCATTTTGAAATAGGCAAAGTAGAGCTTCTTTACAAAGTCAGTAATCTTTCGTCTTTGCTTCGGTAGAGTATACAATCCACAAATATAACAAAACTGGTCAACATCATTGATGCATTTTCTTCGTTGTGAAGCCATGAATTTTGAACAATCTGGTATACACCACAAACCTAAGAAGCTTCAAGCATATGTCAAATTTGCCGAGTTGCACAGTACAACACATTCTGGTTTGACTAAAAGCACAAAATGTTTACTCAAGCCTGGGCAATGTTTTCTAAAAAATTGAGCAACAGTCAAAATATGGAATTCACTGTATCAAAATATCTTGATGTGATGGGCTAAAATAGATGCCATATTTGAATTCAGCATATCAAAATTATCCAGAAACACCTGTTCTCTTCAAAGGAGCAAAAAATTGTTGGCCTATGTTATTTTTGTTTTGCACATTTATAACTGCTTTTTTAGACTTAATAGCAATGGGTAGGCTAATATAACCTTCTACTTTTAGTGGATTAAATCTATCAACTCTTAGAAATAAATTGTCAATTCTCTGAAATATCCAACCACTACCACCGCTGGTATATGTAGCAAACGATTCGATTGTCTCTTGTTTCATTTTTTCATATTCCTCGGATATGATTGCTGAGGATGTGAAGGTTTGTATCCCTGAGTTCAAGAATGGTCTTGCTTTGATAATTTTATCATCAGACCTTCTTGCCATGTTGACTGCTACTGCCATTTCGACTTTCAAGGATCTATCTTTTTTTAATTCTTCTTTTATTTGTTTTCAATATGGGGACTTGCCATTTCTAGATAGGTTTTTTAAATCAGTATCATCTGATCCGTTGAGCTCAAAAGCTCTAAATACATCTTCCAGAGCGGTTTCTTTTCGTACCATTTTTAATTGAGGCATGTTGTGTTATACTCTAGGTTCTTTACTCCTTATATAATATGGTATATCAAATGTCTAATATAGAAATAAATAAGTATTCGTATATAATAAGTTGAGAAAAAAATTTGGTTTATTTAATATCTTGTTTCTACTTTCTTAATTAGTTCTTCGTGTAATTTCTTTTTATAATGTTTGGTTAATTCGTGTAATTTCTTTTTATAATTATACAATAATCCCTTTCTTTATTTTTCTTTGCCATTTTATCTATATGTCTTAGTTTTTCATAGGCACAACCTTTTTTATAGCATGTCCTATATTTTGATCTTGTCCCGTTACCACAGGTTATGCAAGGAAAGGATTTTACTTTTTGTTTAGCGTGATAATCACAATATCCTTCGCGCTTTGCCAACCTACAACAAGTTTCTTCTTGGCCTGACATTAGCCAGCTACATCTTGAAATAATTTCAGTCATCTCTTGGATCTGGGTTTTTTAACACCTTATATAATATAATATCTTAACACTCTAAATGAAAAATTAAATAGATTGTGTTGTGGGGGGAAATTGGTTGGGTTTAAAAAATGGCATGTGATTTTGCTATACTCGCGAGTGGAATGGTCCGCTCGGAAAGTGGAAAAAACCGGTTGGGTTGGAAGCGGATCCAAAAATGTCTCAGCTCTCTCTTTTTATAACTACTGCAGTACTCTAAAGAAGGACGGATTTGAGACTTGTCCATAATTAAGAGGTGAGAAGATGAGAAAAGTCCATGAACTCTGACGAGGAAACTGAGCTTTTGAGATGCATGCTTACCAAGAGAATGGATATGAGCTTTCCAAGTGAGATTAGACGATAGAGAAATACCACGTTGTGTGAAAGAAGTTGAAGTATCCAGTTCATCGCCATTTATAAGGACAGGTAGAAAGTTTTGGTTTTGCTTACATGAAAGGACAGCCTGCTATGTCTTGCCTTGGTTGAACGAAACTAGGCTGTCTTTGCTACAAAGTAAATTTGCACATTATACCGCTCTCCTAACTCAACAACCATTAAGTTCTTTTCGATCACCTTTCTAAATCAATCAAAATCATCACTTTACAATTTATCGTTAGATCCTTTATCTTTTGCCTCATTCATGCGATGCGATACTTCTTTTTGTAGCGTATGTGGTTCTACAGGGATTGTAAGAAGAAACACGTTGTTGCCAGTCCGACTTCTAACGCATAGCTAGGTTCTTTTAACATACACATAATGTGCAACGGTGATCGATTTGGCAGCAAGCCCTCCAGCTCCTCACTATTCGGAGCCTCTTTAATTCCTCTCCATGGAGTTTTCAGATACGGGCTGCCAGTAGCATACATTAAACCCATCGTAATGGACAGATGGTAGATGTCCTGAAAAGCGAACCAGCCAAAGAGCTGCCATCTTTAGTAGAGTAGATGCACTCTCGAGTACATAAAGTGTGACATGAAGTAGACAAGCTGCATGCAAACATGAAAATTTATTGTTTTTGAAGAAGAAGGAAAGTGATAAAAGAATATGACGAAGGTTTCTAGTGTAAATCTTCCATTTGTTATGGCAGGCTCCAAGCTAAACGTTCAGCACAAATCCATGTTGACACCAAGAACAATTACATATACAGTTTTCTCAAACGTATATCGTTAAACCATTAAGCTTTCACAAGAGCGAAATGTACATGCTTACTAACTAACTAACTGGCTTTTTTAGAGCAATAAATATATATGTTCTACAAGTTCCTTGTTCGAATGATGCTGTGGGTTATGTTGAGGAAAAGCTATGGTGGCCTATACAAAGCCCCAACGCAGGAAGAAAGAAGAAAGCGAACAGCTAAGAGGATAGAGAGATAAGGTCAAGTTTATTGACATTAGATTTGAAAGATGGCAAGTTGTAGGACTCAGGAAAGCAATAAAAAGGCAGGGCGTACCATAAATTGCATGTTTTTGGGATGAATGATGATTTGTGAGATAGAGTTCGTGAAGTAGGCCGTGAAACTTGGAAAGGGTGTGAATGAGTTGAGGTTCTGGTGGTTCTGACACGCCTCAGAGGAACTGGAACGTTGGTGATTGCAGTATGTAGTGCCTACTACAACGGAAGTCACGTTAAGATATGAATAGGAATAGACGTGCAATGCGTATACATTAAGTTGAGTGACATAAGATACGGCATGTCTACAATAAATGCGTGAATCCAGGGGGTGTGGGGTGCTTGCGCGAGAGTGCTTCCTGCAAGCGTAACGTTGCCTGGTGATAAATACGTAAGTGGTGCTGCTTGATGCAAACTGGTGCAAAAACAAGTATGAGTAACCAAATGAATGGCGTGGAAGAAAATATGCAAACGAGGCGCAAGAAAAGATGCAGCGCGAATAGCGGTATTACACTAGCATTGCTAGTTATTGTAGGAGCAAAGCAGCAGAAGGGTCGCCGTTTGATCCTTGGCTATAATCTGTGTTATTCTAATTAGTTTGCATTTTAATAGTGTACGACTGATGGTCTTTACATCACCGTAAGATATTAACAAATATATCATAAAATGATCTGTACCATCAATAAGTAAAACTTGCGCAAACGATTGTCTTCACACGTATGTTCCGAACCATAACTGTGTAGTGCCATTGGGGGATTCAGTACATCGGAAGCCGTTGTTGCAAGAGTAATACCAACCAAAGTTGTCTTCTGAAGTGACCGAGCCCGAAGAACCGTTGTAATCACAAAGAACCTCGGCACTATCAGTGTGAAATCCATTAACTGCATCTTGCCAAAAGGGTACATTGATGTTACTGCCAAAGTTCCCTCTGATATTGATCAACTCAACTTGAGTACATGTCCCTGGCCTATCATATGTTATCATATCTAATGCAGAAATTTTTGCTCTAACGTAATCACGATAATCAATGCCGTGCTTCTCAAAACCGCATGTCAACCTCCAATGAGACGATTTCTGTTGCATGAATGACATTTTAGATCGACCAAGCCTGAATGAAAATTAGTGAGATAAGTCATACGTTTAATCGACTTGGTAGAAGCTGCTGTGAATAGAACATTTTAGCAACGGTTATTTCCCAAGGCGCTACTTAACTGTGTACAATATGTGATACGAAATTAACTATATTTAAGTACTACAGTGTTTTCAAGCATCAGCGAAACCTTCATATCTTCTCGTCTCTTCTCGTCTCTTCTCGTCTCTTCTCGTCTCTTCTCGTCTCTTCTCTTCTCGTCTCATCTCGTCTCATCTCGTCTCTTCTCGTCTCTTCTCGTCTCATCTCGTCTCATCTCGTCTCATCTCGTCTCTTCTCGTCTCTTCTCGTTTCATCTCGCCTCTTATCATCTCTTATCGTCTCTTCTCGTCTCTTATCGTCTCTTCTCGTTTCATCTCGCCTCTTATCATCTCTTATCGTCTCTTCTCGTCTCTTATCGTCTCTTATCGTCTCTTCTCGTCTCTTCTCGTCTCTTCTCGTCTCTTCTCGTCTCTTCTCGTCTTAACTGAGATCGGAGCTTACTTCCACACAAGCATCCTTCGCGCATGATGCTCGCTTTGATACCATATTGATAATCATCTCATAAAATCATATTCATTGGAGGAGATACAAACCTGTAATCTTCCCAATTTGGGCTACTTTCGTTCCTTGGTTCGTCTAATGAGAATGATTTCCTGAAGAATTGGGCGTTATTCAGAGCGTATGACATAGCAAGTATCCATAAAGAATTAGCCTCTGATTGAAAGTCGCAGAAGACTGGAAAGATTCTTTTGTTGCCATCCAAGATGGAATATATCCCGTTTTTTCTTGCACCACTTTTGTAGACGTCCAAACAAGTGTTCATAACTGGAAAAGGAAATCGAATTAAGAATTTTTAACACCATTTTGAAAAGGCACTCTATCCTATAACAAATTTATTTCGCTTATCATCGCTGCAACCACTCAAACGGTCACTGTCATTGTCGTTGACCATGTGCTTGCTACGAATCGCGATCATGGAAACGGGAGAAGAAACACGGTTCACGTCGAAACCGAGGCGGTCTAGACCAGGGATTGGCAGCTCGCCGCTCAAAAGCCACTAGCGACTCCCTGTGGCCAGCTGAGCTGAAAGACTATCATGATTGTCTTTGAAGATGTCCTCCATTTCATTTCATTTGTTCCAGTTTTCGCAATGCGTCTGATTATTTTCAGATTCAAAGAGTACGGGGATCTTTTTATATTGAAGGTTGACCTCAGTGTCAATAATTTGGTAGGCTTTATAGCGGTGGAGAAACGGATCTTTAAGACTGAAAGGCCGTGCTGCATTGCAAGAGCAACGAGTTGTGCATGTACATGTTGCTATGGTGGTTCATGCAGTGTAGCGTTAGAGCCGTGAAATTTTTGTTTAAGCTTGGGTTTTCAGTTAGTTGTTCAATCGCGAATCAGTTGGGTGTTGCGTGTCATGCGGCTTCTGACGTGATTATTGTTGTAGGAATCGGGTGACATTGGCACTTTGATTGCTGAGGGTTGCCGACCCCAATGGTCTAAGCGAAAGCCTGCCAAATACGTAATGGATCTGGTCTTCACCGACAACATTTCCCTCCTTTCTGACAACATGGAGAAAGCGCAAAGACTGCTGCGAACTGCTGAAGACGGGACACTCTCAGTCGAACACCGTACCAACAAAATCAAGACGGGGTATACGACTCTGGGACATATTGGACAGGACCACACACCACTTCGAGTCAGAGAACGTGCCCATAAGGAGGTCTGCAATTTCAAGTACCTGTGAAGATCGGTGAACTCGTCCTCCAGAGACTTCTTTATCAAAGAGAGGCAAGCATATTCTGCTTTGAACAGATTTTGGTGGGTTTGGAACGCCAGCTACAGCAAAAAGGGTCAAAGTTCTACCCTGCTGAGCCTGCATCGAACCAATCTTGTTCTACGGAGCCCACACGTGGGCATTGACCAGAACTCTTGCCAAGAGAATTAACGGCTGCCACAGCTGATTACTAAGGAAAGCGTCTGGGTGGAGGTACAGAGATCGGAAAACCATACGCAGAGAAATACATCAGTCTGGAAGAAACAATTGAAGTTTCTTCTAATGCAGTGGTTTGAGTTCACCCGGCATTGCCACAGAAAGCCAACATCAGCCAATGGGAATGCAGTGCCTCTGGGAGGCGTCGCACGTGCCACTTGGGAAAGGGAAAATGATGCAAGCTGACATACATGAAGCAGTTAAGGAATGACCTCTCCGATTACGACATAGAGCGCATAGCAACAGGTGCTCAAAACATAGAAGCGCGGAAAACATTGACTCTGGTTGCAGGCCAAGTCCACGCATGACAAAGCCGAACAGTGATGGTGTAGTGAAACTAATTGAATATAAAACTCCGCTCATCGGTAGCTTCACCAGCATACTTACTGAAAATAGAAGGATGACGACAATATTGCAGAGGCTTTGCCGAAGCAGCTTTTTTATGATTCAAATTCAATGAGTCCATACAATGATTGCAGCTGTTTTTCAGGAAATTATTAAAGTGGCATTGCAATGTATCATCGACGTTAATCTTGATAACTGATCAGTAATCGTCAACCTACCTTTTTCGCAATCGTGTCCGTAGTAACCAAAATGGCATACGCAATCATAACCATCATGCTTATCAACACAACGTCTCTTAGCTTCACATGGGTTCGCTGCACATTCATTCACATCTAAAGAGCAACGCATGAATAAGCCTCTTAAGATGCTTTTTGAATTCAAACTTTAGTCTTTATATGTGGAATTAACATCGGGTACGCTCAGTTGGATCGTCAACTGACCAACTATTCAGAAGCCGTGCTTTCAGATATCCTAGTTCTCATTGAAAGCGATTTGTGTGAAGTTATACCTATGACAAATCGCATGAAACAACCCGAGGAAATGGAAGGAATAAAACTACTTGTCTAAGCGTTGTTGATAAGTTGATAAGTGACAAATCTTATAGATATCAAGAGATTGCACTATTTGATCTTTTACGGAAATCATGATTTATCCTTGCCTTCAGTTCTTTTCCTCCATAATGAGTAAAATGTTCTGCTATCCAAGTTTTTGACTGAGAGAAGTTTGACAAACTTTCCATCTGATTTCTGATGTGCAACATAGTTGCATGTCGTATCAGCCCAGCATTTGTGGTATACTCGAAATCTTTCGTGTGATATGTAATCTGCTCGTTCCTCTCCACCCACAAGTTCGTATGCATACCCGGCTGTTGAGAGCTCACATTTCAACTTATGCAATGCAATGCCAAATAAGATGATGATTGCACGAAATTTAACAGGCAAATTCATCGTGAAAGAAATAAGTGTGGGTTAGTTCAGTATAAGCCTGTCACAGAGACACCTTGAGATTTCTGCCAACAGTTTCTTTTTGAAGTTTCCATGATTTATGCATTGTCATTATTGCTGGTGCTTTGAAATTGCTCTGAAAATTTATTGAAGGTGGTATGATGATTGTATACAACAATACACTTTATTTTTGATTGCGCATTCAATTGCAGGCTGCTATATATCATTGGAATGCATTTTTATTGACAATTCTATGCCATATAGATTAACATATGATGCATAATTTATCTTGCTTGAAAGGTGGTTAATATTGAAATAGGGTTTTGGTCTCTTGCCAACTTTTTGCAACTGAAACCTATTTTGGATTTAAATAAGGCCCTATCTTAGGTCAAGTTACCAGAAGTAAATGGCCTTAGCATAAGGACATTCAGAAAATTGCAAAAACAAAGCCCAAACTAATGTTTTGTGAATTTCAAGTCTTGAATGTGTTGCGTGACATTATGAATAACTTGGAGAATCTTCTCTTGATTGCCAAAGGGCACAACCCTTACAATATTTGCTCAATATCTGGTAATACAGCACTTTGCTTTTGCTTTTGCTTTCCAAGCTTTTCAGAGATTTTCTAGCCAGAGAACGAAAACTTTCCGATTTGTTTGGTGTGTGATGTTGTGCTAAATGATGAAGCAATGAAACCGAGCCGCCTTAAAAAACATCTACTAAAGAAACATCAATAGAAGGGCCAGTCTGACCTCTTGCAAAGGCCTAAAAATACGGTTCAAAAAGAGAAACACTGTTCACGATGTTTTCAATAAAAATACTGTGAATCTGACGAAAAGCCTGAGCCTTTTTTTTTCTTTTTTATATAACTTCGATTTAAAGTTACAATAGATTACGAAGAAACAACCTACAAGAAGATAGTGCAGAGAGCATGAAGATACATTGCTACACTGCAACTATTACATAAAAATATTATCAATAATATTAAAAAAATACTATAAAAGAAGCCCTGAGCCTGAGGTCACCTTATTTCATTTCCCTTTTTGTTTTAAAGAACGAAAAAACGTTCGCCAACCATCTTTCCATACATTTAAAAACAGCTCTTCCTTTAACAACCCTTAATCCAAGATCAATCTTTTGCGTCAGGCACTGCTTCCTATTCTAACGGAGATGACCAAGGGGTCCAACCACATCCCTTACCCCTTCAGCATTCACAATGTCGCCCATTAAGTTCTCCACACGAAAATTCCCCCAAACCCTTTTTCCAGCTCGACACCTCCGAATCTAAAGGCCCTGGTGGTATTCCAGCAGTAGTTCTCGAAAGCTGTGCTCCTTAACTTGCCCCTATTCTTAACAAACTATTCCAGCTTTCCTACACTCTTGGTACATTTCCCACCTCATGGAAACAAGCCGTCTTTCCTATCCCAGAAAAAGGCGACAAGTCTAAACCACTCAACTATCGTCCCATTGCAATCACTTCACTCATCTCTAAAACAATGGAGACCATCATCACGAAACAACTTCTTACCTTCCTTGAAACAAACAATCCTCTCTCTGATCACCAGTGTGGCTTTCGAAAAGCCAGGTCTACTGGTAATCTTTTGGTTATGCTATCCATGCCTGGTCCTCTGCTCTAGAATCCTGTGGTGAGAGCAGAGTAATCTCTCGCGACATCTCCAAGGCCTTTGATCGCGTTTGGCACAAGGGTCTTCTCGCTAAACTACCGATGTTTGGTCTCAATCAGACTCTCGTTAAATAGATTGTTAGTTTCCTCTCTGATAGGTCAATTGCCGTCAGAGTGGACGGCTTCCTCTCCAATCTGCACTCTATCAATGCTGGTGCACCCCAGGGCTCTGTCATTTCCCCTGTACTCTTCATCCTCTTCATCAATGACCTGCTCACCTCCACGTCTTCTAGCATTCACTCCTTTGCTGATGATACCTTCCTAAGTTCCTCATTTTCATTCAGTCCAAATGACCTTGATTCCAGGAATTACCATGCTTCCACCGATATCCAACTCCACAGAAACTTTCAGCCTCTCTTCTCTCCAATAACTTGACAATTGGGGTAAAGACATCTAAGTTTCGTTCAACCAAAACAAGATGAAACAAGCTGTCATTTCACATAGACACAACCAACATTTTCCCCTTGTCCTTGCAAATGGCGATGAACTTTCACACAACATTGTCTTTCTCTTTCGTCTAATCTCAGTTGGAAAACTCACATCCATTCTCTTGCTAAAGATGCATCTCAAAAGATTGGTTTCCTCGCCAGAGCCCGTGGGTTTTTCTCATCCTCTCACCTTCTAACTATATACAAATCCCAAATCCGTCCTTCTTTAGAGTACTGCTCCCACGTCTGGGGTCGTGCTCCAAAATCTACTCTCTGTCTTCTCGACAAAGTCCAGTCCAAAGCCATTCGTCTCATCAATAATCCTAACCTCATCAAATCGCTCCAACCTCTTTCCCATCGTCGTTTAGTTGGAGATCTTTCCATCTATTACAGATAATTTAACGGATATTGTTCTCAGGAGATCAGGGAGATTATTCCCGTCCCTCTGAGGCGTGTCAGAACCGCCAGGAGCTCATCCCATTCACACCCTTTCCAAGTTTCACTGCCTAATCCACGAACTTTATCCCACAAATCATCATTCACCCCTAGAAAATGGAATTTGCGGAACGTCTTGCATTCTTCTTGCTTTCCTGAAACTTACAATTTGGCATGTTTCAAATCTAAGATCAATAAACTTGCTCTGATTTCTATCTCCTCTTAGCCTTTCGCTTTCTTCTTCCATTGTTTTGGCTTTATATAGGCCACAATTGCCTTTCCACATGACTCACTAAAAAGACGAGACTCGCACCATCGGGGAAACATTGATTAAGCCAGCAGTGGTCTAGTTCATCAGTACAGTACTTGGTCAAGATCCGAAGACTGCGTTGGGAAGTCTACCACTGAGTGGTGATACTGTGAGTAGAAAAATCGATGACATGGGTAAAAACGTAGAAACTCAAACTTGTGATGTTCTTAGAGATAAGATGAGATGAAATTGATTTTTGGAAAACATCATTTGCGATTTGAGCAATCTTTATCATAATCTAAGAAGTATTGAAAGGGGCGGTCAACAAACGGGGAATCCTTAACGTATCAAGTTTTATCATATACCCGTTACAAGATGCTCTCAAAGCAAAGTGGAGCTTCTGCTAATGATGATATTGCAACAATCTCTATTCGTCAGATAATTGATGATACAAAAAGGCATTCCCTGTAACTCTATGCTTCAAAAAATCACATTTTCTCTTCATTTGCCTGATGCAAAATTTTGGGCCTCCATGCCGACTGCTTTACAAATGACTCTCACAAAAGACTCAGTTACTCGATCTCCAGATTTTGCAGAGACTTGTAAAACTTCGATGCCATCCGCTGAAGTTTCGGCTACCACGGATTCTGTTTTGTCAGCTTTATTCAAAAATATAGCTATGAAAGAGTGCAGTAAACTTCTGGTCTTCAACAGGGCAACTTGCCAGTCGGTGCTTTCCACTGATGACATATCCGATGCGTCCAAGACAAGAATGATGATGACGTGATTTTTCCTGAGATGACGCAGAAGGAGCTCAAGAACAGCTTCATCCTCTGAACATGCGTCAATAATCTGAATTTGAATGTTCAGTTTCTTGTGCTCGTTGAACATATTCGGGCCTTCGATTGTTAACGTTTTAAGCCCGGAATTTAGTCCGATGGTGTCTTTGGTTCCTTCAGAAAACCCCCCATACATTAATCTATGAAATATGGACGTTTTGCCAGCACCCTCGGTCCCTATGATCAATACCCTCGTTTGGAGAGTAATGCAATCCTGCTGGCAAGTTTCATGCCCGCCATTCGGCTGGACTGCAATCCCGCTGGCAAGTTTACAGTGATACTCGTCATCATTGGCTGAACGCGAGCCCTCGGCTTGTCTGACAACACTTTCGCCCCCCTTTTTAGCTAGTAGTCCGATTTCTGCCAAGGCCTTGAAATCTAAGTGCTTCAGCGAACTGCCAAGAGAAAAGTTGAGCAGCAAATTCCCTATGCTGTTGTATGATTTTTCGTCGTAAGGGTAATATTCACTCTCCCGCAGCAGTCTGTACTTCATCTTTTGCCGTTTCGTCTGTACTTTCCTGTGAATTAGAATTCCTCTCAATATGTTGATCAAGCTTATCAGCAAAGTTACAGCCAGCAACGCCTCCACGCCGATGAACACTGGTGTCCTAATGTTGTTTTTCTGAAACGAGAATTCACCCAGCAGTGTACGGCCATTCGACCAATAAACCACCAAGACTGTGATTGCACTGATCAAGACTAGCACTGTCATAATTTTGAGGGAGCAAGCAAAAAACC
This sequence comes from Pseudorhiza aurosa, assembly GCA_964026355.1. Taxonomy (NCBI): domain Eukaryota; kingdom Metazoa; phylum Cnidaria; class Scyphozoa; order Rhizostomeae; family Lychnorhizidae; genus Pseudorhiza; species Pseudorhiza aurosa. The sequence goes on along the minus strand of OZ032129.1, from coordinate 489,314 downwards.
TCATACATGGCCTACTTTTCGTCTCGCTCGTTTCTGGCACCGAAACTTCTGCATTAATCGATATCTCTCTGGTCCTCAGTGTATCCACAGGTTCTTGGTTCATATTTAGCCTTTAACTAATGGTACGCACTTCACATCTACGATCATTGCAGATTCATGTCTGAAGCTGGAAACATTTCAAAGAACTGTGTTACGTGGTAAGGGACTTTGTACAGAGAGCTGTGAGACCGGAAGAGGGTTACGTCAACACGAAAAACGGACCACCCTCTATTGCCACAAGGCCGAGCATTCTCTGCACCCTCGGTTCCTTCTTTGCTTAGATAATCCGTGATGTGCATCAGGGTAATGGATGCTCCCGGCCTTCTTCACTCTCTCGCAGCTAGGGGTACAAATTTTGTAAATCAGGCCGGGCCTCGGAAGTATTTTTCTCTCCCTCTCTCAGGGTCTCTCTCTCTCTCTACCTCTCTTTGACGCGATGGTCAGCACTAACTGGCCTTGACACTATTCACGAATCGACGTCATGGAATCCAGTTCTGCGTCAGCCTGAACAAAGCAGCCATCCTAATGTCATCCACGTTGTCCAACATCCTTGTTCTTGGTCTTCCACGTCCTCTTTTAAGAGACATACAACGATGTAAATTGATACAAATTAACCGGGATAAATTGTGGGGGTAGATGGCAAGAAGTGTATCCGCCTGTAAAATGGGGAAGCCCCGGGTTAGACTGTACAATATGCGGAAGTATATAAACGCCCATCCGCAACGGTGACGCATCTGAAATTGGATCAAAGTCAGAACAAGCAGACGCTTGGGAAAGGCCCTGATGGACAATGGCAAAGCCCCAAGATAGAACGAAAGAGAAGGGGAAGACAAAATATTGTTTTTGATAGTTTTAAGAAGAAGACAAGTTGCAGGGTTTTGGAAAAAGGAACTCAAGTTCAAAAGTCAAAATTCCTTCCCTCACCATTTTTAGTGAAAAGGGCGGCACCCGTCTCCATTTCATTAGCCTATGGGCCACACAGCTGTGCAAGCACAGTGAATGCTACAGTTGGGGGGGGGGGGCGACTGGCCATCTGGTAGCACTATGCTATGTTTATAAATTCCATAGATTTTTCCTGGTTTTTTGTTTTGTTAATGGATTCCAAAAAGCGAAATGTTTTTTTTTAATTTCACATCGGAAACTGAGCATGTTCTAGCCTTTTTCTTATTTCTTGGGCCAATCGAGGCTCAATGTTCTTGTAAAGTGTGCTCTTGTAAAAAATACGTGTATACAATCTCATGAAAGCAAGTGCAAGATGGTAGATGGGGTTTACTTATCGTCCAGGGCAGAACCACCACTCTACCTTTTGGCGCCTTCAGTGACTATGTCATTTTCAGCTCTAAGGTAGAGATACCGGCGCTTGTGGTTGGTTTGTCATTGTGAACAGGGACTGCGGGAGATTGACTTGCCAGTTTGTTCCCTGGCTATACCTGAGTGTACTGTTGGAAAGGGTGCACTGCAGGCCCCGCCGCCAGGTAGTACAGAGGCCAAAACCCATTGGTAGCGCATTGGGAGCCTCCCTCATCAGCTGGTGTATAATCCCGGGCTGCCTGTTATGCCAGTTCGCAACGGGAGCCACTCTTAGCTCGAAGCTCCGGGGCTCCTGAGGCCACAGGATAGCTAAGGGAACTCACAGCGGCTTTCAGATTACCGCTACCATTGTCATTTTGACTGTTCCAACTATACTATACTATCAACTTAAACTTGCTCTGATCTCTCTATCGCTTCCTTCTTTCTTCATTTCTGCCTTTCCCCAACATTACCCACAAAAGAAGAAGAAGCCAACTTCAGCGCCAAAAAGTCAGTAGAAATTTGTTCAAAACATCTGTATTGGCGCAATGTGATGCACAACAACCGATCATTTCTTCAGGACCAATAGAAAACGCTGAAACTGAGATGCTCAAAAGCTGACAAGCTGTCTTGATTCCGAAAAGTTCTCGAAAGCCAAAAAATTGAACAAGATGATAATGAAAACAAGCTGGTTTAGCGGAACTTTGAGACTGTTTGCTATTCACTGCTTACTTTTTGTTCGCTCATTCATAATCAAGGTCATCAGGACGGTGTAGATTCTTGTATCTTCGTGCTTGTAGTGTACTACATCGAGTACTTATGCGAATCACTGCATACGACATTGACCGTCAGAATATTTTTTGGAATTCTTCTAGAATTGCCCTGTTAAGATATTATCACCGTACGTTATGATTTATTACTGCAAAAATTGCTCATCATTGCACTTTTGAATAAACCCTGCTTTTAAATGAAATCACACATGCTATGTCAAGTATTGGAGTCTGGACCCTAAGATAGCCCAAATGATTCATTCAGTGTACTCAAGCTATCTTTTCGTATTCGCTTCACACTTCGTATTCGTATCACACGTTCCGTAACTTCACCTTTTACATTCTCATGTGTATCGTTTACGAACATATGTTAAGCATATAGTTCACGAATCGTTGTCTCTCTCTGTACTACCTTTGCATGATAGAAATGCTGATAAATACACGAGTACATTACCTACACATTCATTTCAATAATGAAATATAAATGATTTCGAATATTTATACTGGATGAAACACTTCAGCTTTTAGATAAGCTGCTATCAATGTGTGTCCAGTTCTTGTACCCTCAGAGCTACTTCTGAGTACTCATTTACCGACCTCGGAAGGATGGACAGCCGAGTTGACTTTTAGCTTCTGGTTAGTGGTACCAACGAAGGGATTCGAACCCGCGCGAGTAGACCTCGCATGATTCGAAGCACCGTGCCTTAACCACTCCGCCACAATATCAATAAACAGTATAGACTCGATCACTTGTTTATTTTGCTTGAAAATATCGCCTCTGTTATATATATATAACTGTCACCAGAGGGGGCAAATTGCAACTTTGATATTCCTTAGAAGGAGCAGGTGGTGCCCCACTGTGCTTGGTAATAAGAGTTGTAGTGACTCAGCTTTCTTACCCTCATATTTTCTATCTGCACGGCCATTGCCATTTTTGCTTAACTACACAATTCTATTCATTCAATCCATTGTTATTTCCTGTCCTACTTTCCATCAACCCATCACCTATTCATCTACTTGCGTCATTACCAACCAACCCTGCCGCTCCTAATCTAAATCGATGATTTTGGTAATTTTAGCTCTTTCTTATTCGCCTATATAAACATGTATTTCATTTCAATAAGTTTGTTAGTCCGACATTCAAGCACAACAGCGCTAATCGTCGTCTCTCTGACTCCGTGTTCTCTGCACGTTAAACAAGACTGCAAGGCAATAATCCTCCTTGTGGGTTGAATCGAACAGCAGCTTTTTAGGACCAGTTTCATACGCACACCTTGAAACTGGTGATCCTTAAACTGGTGACCGAGACGTGACTGGTCACCCTACTGGTGTTTCCTAAAGAGTCTTTTATGTGAATCAAATACTGTTTCGAAAAAAAATTTCTCGTTGATATAATATGCTTCAATACAATTACAAAGAACTTCAGCATAATTGCAAATTAAATCAAAGATTATTACTCTGGCTCAGATGCCTGTTCCAGAATATTTTACCATCCAAATTATTCTGAGGCCAAGGTGAGTTAAGGAAAGGCAAAAACAGAAGTAATTTTTGATAGGGATTTAAAGGGTATGGATATTACGGGGCAATGATGAAGGTGATAGTCTGAGACAAATTACAGCACTCAAAAGTTGCTTTCCTTGCTAGAAGGACGCATTTCGTTTCCAATCCAAGCAGAATAGGCTTTGAGGTTTGTAATGATCAATGATAGCGGAGAGCATGTTTCACTGCCACCTATGGTCACTCCCACGAGTACTTTCCCTTGTTCGTTTTCGCATACAAGTGGAGATCCAGAGTCACCTATGCAAGCACCGTTGTGATACTGTCCATCCGCTCCCACTTCACCCATGCATAATTTCCCATTTTTATTCACGTTCTGGCAGTGCTCTTCAAAACCCAGAACAGATACACTAATCTCACGCAACTCGCTGGAAAGCGCATACTTTTTAGCAAGAACACCAGCCATGGTCGTCTTTTTAGTCGATCCCCATCCTGTAAAAGACAAATAGTATTATTATTATTTTTTTTATTATTATTGCTGCCTTATTATTAGTATTATCATTAGTTAGCTCAATGCAGACTGCGTACTTAAAATCCTACCTTGGATTCTTTGCTTTGCTGATGCGAATTAACTTCAGTGAAGTCAAATCCTTCGCCAGGGTGAAAGATCTATGAATGCTGGAAGATGGAATGACTATAGCTTTGAAACAGTGGTGCTGCAAGGATTCCTCCGATTGGGTGTACATTCCTTGACAGTGGGGCTACATTCCTCGACGGAGAGCGTAGATTATTACTACACAGAAGCTTGCTTTAAGTAACGATTGATCACAGTCACAGGCTAAATTTTTTCTCCCGATGGGGGGCTAGCGCTCTCTAATGTGGGGATGTGGCCATCCCTGCCGTCTGTCTGACGCCATCTCTGCTTTGGAAATATGTCATCTTTTTTACTGTCATCTCTTATCTTTTCCACTAGAACAGTGATGCTAAACTTGAGCCAAATGTCTCAAAAGTCTTCAACCAATTCTAGTAATTTTACCGATTTCAAAAGAAACTGAATGTTTGAATCTTAACAAGAAAGGAGGATGTTTAAAGAAAATCCCTACCAAGCGGAAGGTCCAGGGTTTGAGACACTCTCGTTCACGATTCTCATCGCCCTCACTGGGATAAAGTGCGGCGAAGAAAGGAGCTCTCAACCCTTTTTCACAATGACGTAATTCAGGATGCAGCCTCACTAGTAAGGTGCTTTGCTTAAACTATAGAACTCAGTTCAAACTATAAGGATATCATAACGTGATTCACATGAATGAGCTTGACCAACCCTCAACAAGGAAGATGGCAAAGATGGTGATGATGATGATGATGATGATGGTGATGATGGTGATAATCATGATGATGATGATGATGGTGTTGATGATGATGGTGATGATGGTGATGATGATGATGATGGTGATGATAGTGATGATGATGATGATGGTGATGATGATGATGATGGTGATGATGGTGATGATGGTGATGATGATGATGATGATGATGATGGTGATGATGGTGATGATGATGATGATGATGGTGATGATGATGATGATGATGATGATGGTGATGATGGTGATGATGGTGATGATGGTGATGATGATGATGATGATGATGATGGTGATGATGGTGATGATGATGATGATGATGATGATGATGGTGATGATGGTGATGATGATGATGATGATGATGATGGTGATGATGGTGATGATGGTGATGATGGTGATGATGGTGATTGGTGATGATGGTGATGATGGTGATGGTGATGATGGTAATGATGGTATGATGATGATGATGATGATGATGATGGTGATGATGGTGATGATGGTATGATGATGATGATGATGGTGATGATGGTAATGATGGTATGATGATGATGATGATGATGATGATGATGATGGTGATGATGGTGATGATGGTATGATGATGATGATGATGGTGATGATGATAGTGATGATGGTGATGGTGATGATGGTAATGATGGTATGATGATGGTGATGATGATGGTGATGATGGTGATGATGGTGATGATGGTGATGATGGTGATGATGGTGATGATGATGATGATGGCGATGATGATGATGATGATGATGATGGTGATGATAATGAATGGTGTCAACTGCTATTTTCCACAATTCTTACTAGGCTTAAAAGATTTTAATTAGCATCGAGATAAACTTCTATACTTAAAAGGATTTACCTGCAACTTTACAGTGCCTGCCGACTCCCTGCTTTTGGCTGCTTGTGTCCAAACTGATTCTATCCACGCTTGAAGGAGGCTCGTCTCTTAGCCTAATAAGGCCGACGTCATCGTCAAACATGGTAAAACGACCCCTCTGTTGACGATTCTTGAGGGTTGGAGTCATTACTTCGGAAACGAAATAATCAATGGGTTTAGTTCCAACGCGACCATGACCTGGAGAATCGGTAAAGAGAAGTTTTCTTCATTTTGAAGTTTTACATAAGGATGTTAGCTCCACCTGGTCTGTGTTTTTCCCTGCTACAACCTCATGGGACAATATCTAAGTTTTTGTTAAAAAACTATGCCATATTTCTTTTGCTTCTTTTAAGCTGAAAGCCTTTCCGTTCGTGGAAAACTATCGAGTTGACTTATTTAAAGTGACAAATATTGTCATGGTCTTGCAAAAATCTGAATAAGAGTTTAAACTATGCCTGAGAGACATGTTCTCTTCGCTCGATTAGTTCATCTGTTGAGAGACTTCCTTCTAAAGGGATTCTCTTAAATGCAATGTCTTCAATTATCGTTATCCACTGTATCTTTGTATTCCTTTGTAATTTCTAGTTTTGTAGCGGGGTATTGTTCGTAGATGAATTTAAAAGGATAAACTGAGCTAGGCGACACTATCACAGCTGATGTTCGCGGTAGTTTTATGGCATCTTTTTCATCTTGCCTTCTGTTTGAGTGCTCGGAGCATTTTCTAGGGAAGTAGATTTTATGAGACGGTTTCCCGTTGCCTTCCTCACCAATGGTGTTTAGCATACTCGATTTCGAGCGGAGCAGAAAGCAGAGACAGGGCTCTGAGATTTTTACTAGGGAAGTGGAATCTATGAGGTGGTTTCCCGTTGCCTTCCTTACCAATGGTGTTTTATTGCGACACATGGAAAAATCGTACTAAGAACCCTTGTGTCGTGAGTTCGCACACTTTGCCACAGGATCACTAGAGAAAAATGGCAAGACGATAATTCAGGGAGCATGAAAATACGCAGCAACTCTGTGGCAATCCAAAGACGTGGTAGTTAGGAGTAGTTGGCACAAGAAAGAGAGTGCTTAGGGCAATATTGCCTTTTATTTCCCATGGTGCCGTCTGACCGGTAAATCTGGAGTAATGGAGTAGTTTCTTACAAAACAGAAAATTTTCGAAGCAGAGATGAAGAGAATCCTGAAGAGAAGAATCGTAGCAATGAAATAATAATTGAAAATTCATAAAATGATTGAAAAAAAATAACAATTGATAGCACAGAGAAACGTCCAAAAGATAGCAATCAAGAGGAAGCGGACAAGCTGCCAACCAACAAAGAGATTTGAATGGAACAGATCGCAAAATGAAGGAGAGTTGCAAAGCAAGTGAGTGGCTTGCACGAGTAAAAGTTGGATGATGAAATTAATGAAAGTAAAGGTTTTGCAGCTTCGATGCGCATATGTATTACAAAGATTGTCTTATATTTCACAGCATTAGATGAAAATTAAGTTTGTCCATCATCTCATTGACGCAATAAACAGCAAAGGAATTTTAAACAGAGTGAGACTTACCAACAGCCACCATGAGATCATCTGGTTTTATATTCTTCATTTGTTTATCACGAAGGCAATGAGCCGCAGTAAGCGCCCAATGGCCGCCGATCAAGGACGCAGAACATGTCTTCCACGCAATGCTTCGCTTTTCTTTGTATTTGATCCTAGCCACAAAGTCCCACTCCTCAGTATTGGATACTTTTCCCCCAACTAATCTTCGATATCTGAATACCTTTCGCCAGTTTCTAGGTGTGAAAATTTGAAAAGATTGCTAACATGAGGGCTGCTCTATGCCACTTACACAAATGTTGAGTTTAGAGACTGTTAGATACACTATTTATTGTTTAGAAAGGGCTGAGCAATAAAAGCACATGTTTTATAGGAAATATATACAGAACGTGTATTTTACTTTGAATTGAAATAAATGTGCAACCTTAATCTCTCCTCTTCGCCTCCACTCTTCGTCCCTAACTCCTAGTCACCTGTTCTCTAACTAAACAGCATTCAGAGGTAGAGGAGAATTTGATAAAGACGAATGAATTCTGTGACCCTATAGATGTTGCCGTAAATATGTACAAATGTCATCCAAGTATACAACCGATAAAGCAGAGGATAACTGTCAGTGGGAAATTTATTTTCCAGCAAATTTCCTTGGAAGAGATATTGTATCAGATTAAGTATTTAGAATTAGACTTAAGCTTCTCCTTTTAGCAACATACCTGTGAAAATATTCACAGAACATTCTGATTTACTTGCCCCATTGCTACGACTCTTCATTAATGAGAGTATAGATACAGGCAAGTTTCCAAAAGAATTAAAGAAAGGAGACATTACACCCCTCTTTAAGAATGTCAATGCCTTTGCAAAAAAAGAATTGAAGGCCTATAACAGTCTTACCGGCTACATCCAAAATCTACGAAAGAACATTCTCAGGTCAAATTGCTCATTACATGGAAAATATGCTGTCTCCTTATCTTTGTGCGTACCGTGAAGGCAATAACACCCACCATGCACTCCTTAGATTGGTTGAAAATGCAGATATTTCCTAGATGTGAAAGGGTTTGCAGGCGCAATTCTAATGGACCTTTCAAAGGCGTTTGATTGTCTGAATCACAAACTACCCATTGCAAAGCTTGAGGCTTACGGTTTCAGTAGATCTGCCCTAAAACTGTTTCATGACTATCTTTCGAATAGGAGACAGTGAGGTAAGATCAATGGGTCATTTAGCTCATGGCAGGAATCAATTAAGGGTGTCCTGCAGGGTTCTGTTTCGGGGCCCCTCTTATTTGATGCATTTATGAATGACCTTGAAAATGAAGAGCTTTCAAACCTGTAAAATTTTGACTTTCCATCATTTGTGGATTCAGTTCCATCCTTTGAAATTACTTCTAGTCTTACAAGACTTGCCAAATTTAAGTGACTATGACATTGATGAACATCTACCTTCTAATATAAACTCAAGTTGTCATACTCTTCAGGACTTACTGACACTTGATACTTCAGAAAAAGATTTTTATTTACTTCATATGAATATTAGAAGTCATTCTCTTCATCATGATGAGCTTGTTTCAACTCTTGCAAGTCTGAGAATTAACTTTGATGTTATTGGTGTATCTGAAACTTGGAATTTTTTTGAAAATCTATTAAAAGCTAAAGTTGATATTCCTGGTTATAGCTATGTTTCTCAACAGTCCCATAGTCAAAATGGTGGTGTTGCACTTTATGTGAAATCAGGACGTCCTCCAATTCCTAGACCAGATCTAGAAAGGGATAGCCCTGATTTTGAGTCGGTCTGGGTTGAAGTTGAGAATAAGAATGGGAAAAATTATTTATTTTGTTGTGCCTACCGCCATCCAAGCTCAGTTATTGACACTTTTAGTGAGTATCTGCAGGATATTTTATCCAATCCAGCTGTGTGTAACAAACAAGTCTTTATCCTTGGAGACTTGGAGACATCAATGTGAACCTTCTGAATTATAACTCTGATACTCTTACTACAAATTATGTTAATTTTCTCTTCTCAAAACAATCTCTTCCATATATTATTCATCCCTCCAGGACATCTAGAAATTCTTCTTCCCTTATTGATAATATCTTTTCAAACATCACAGACAACGAGACTGTTAAGTGGTAACATTATGACCCAAATAACTTATCATTTCCCACAATTCCTGATTATAAAGCAAGCAGGTTTGTCCTATAAGAATTGTTCATATTTTAAACATGATTTCTCCAAACTCAATGAAGAAAATCTCAATGACTTTGCAAGTCTTGACCAAAGCTATATGAATGACAGAAATTCAGATATAAATGCTAAATTCAATAGATTTTTATCCAGCCTTGATGAATTAGTTAAAAATCATGCTCCACTAAAAAAACTGTCAAAGAGAGATGTTAAAGTTAGGAATAAACCATGGATAAATGGCAGAACACAAAATGGTGCGTATAAGAGATAAGATACTGATAAATCTAAAAAGGAATAATGACCAGTCTGTTTCAGAACTTTATAAAAAGTTTAGAAATCGGGTTACAGAGTCCTTGAGAGAAAGTAAAGCCAGCTATTTCTACAACTACTTTCAAAAAAATAGTAACAACATGAAGCAACTGTGGTCAGGAATAAAAACAGTTGTAAGCATTAGAAAGTCAAGCAATATTAATGTGATAAATGTTGTGCATGCGTAAAGTTTGTCCATTGTCTGGTGGCCACTCGGGAGTTGCGTATTGTGTCAGACGGTTTTTGTAATTAGGACTTGTAATTAGGACTCTGCTGTGTACGGAGAGTTGATGTTGGTGCCCACTTGGGAGGTGGGTGTTGTGTTAGACAGATGATATAACGAGATTTTGGTGTGTGTCGGGGAGTTGTTTTCGTAAGTTAGAAGATAGGAGAGCAGTTACAAATCTTGGTTTTCATCAACAACTACAATAAATACACTTAAAGATTCAAATGGTAACATTAAGTCAGATCCTGCTGTTATTGCTAACATCGTTGATAAGTACTTTGTTACAGTTTCCCCTAATATCACTAAAAATATCCCAAGATCTAATAAGTCACCCATTGATTTCATCGGTGATAGAGTTCAAAACTCTTTCTTGGCTGCACCTTCCTTCCCAGTGGGAATATCTGACATAATTTCTCTCCTAAAATCTGGAAAGTCATTAGGCCCTAACAGTATTCCTACTAAAATATTAAAGCTTCTTTCTCCTTTGATATCTTCTCCATTATCACAAATTATAAATGAATCATTCCAATCTGGGATGCTTCCAGACAAGATGAAACTTGCCAAAGTAATCCCACTCTTCAAGAAAGGTTGTCCCCTTACAGCATCAAACTACCGACCAATTTCACTTCTCTCAAGTCTCAAAGTCTTTAGTAAAATTGTAGAAAAGGTGATGTATGTGTGTCTCTACAATTTCCTTGTCAAATACGAGATTTTATATTCATTGCAATTTGGATTTCGTGCCCATCACTCTATTAATCATGCTCTTGTTAGTCTAACAGAAGCCATCAAGAACTCGTTAGACAATAGGAAATTTGGTTGTGGAATTTTCCTTGATTTGCAAAAGGCATTTGACACTGTTAACCATGAAATTCTTCTAATGAAACTTTAACATTATGGAATCAGAGGAATTAGTCTTGATTGGTTTAAATCATATCTGTCAGGAAGAAAGCAGTATGTAGCTGTGAATGGATCTAACTCAAGTTTCTGTAATGTTACCTGTGGAGTACCGCAGGGCTCTGTGCTTGGTCCACTCCTCTTCCTAATTTATATTAATGATCTACCATACTCAAGTTGAAAATTTGCCTTTTACTTATTTGCAGATGATACTAAAATTTACTATGAATCTGAAAATCTTGACCTACTTCAGAGTGGTAAACAGAGAACTGAAAAAAGTGAAAATGTGGCTTGATGTAAATAAACTTGCTCTGAATATAGATAAAACTAACTTCATTATTTTCAAATCACCTCAACATTCTTGCCCAGTAACAGTCAGTATCAAAATTGGTAGCCTTCCAATCAGAAAGACTTGTTATGTCACATTTCTTGGTGTTCTTTTGGACGAAAATCTCTCATGGAAATATCACTTGACAGAACTCTTGAGAATCGCATACAAAGATAGTTGTTCAAATTATGAGGAATTATTGACGAAAATAAACATAGCGTCCATTCACCACAAAAAATTACAGCTGCTACTGAAATTTTCAAAACTCAAAGGAATCTCAATCCAAGTTTCATGAATCAAGTCTTTGTGGAGAAAGATACTCCATACACCCTCTATAGTGGCAGAAATATTTTGGCACCAAAACCGAACACGACAGGGTAAGGCATTGAAAAATGCACGTTTTCTTGGAGCGAAGATATGGCATACAATGCCATCTTCCTTAAAAGAGTCCCAGACATTGAATAGCTTCAAAAGAGATATTAAAAGCTACAAATTTGAGGACACCTGTAGATTTTGCAAACAAGTTGTTCAAAATTTAGGGTTTTTATGATTGTAAATTAGTCATCAGTAACCTGTATTTAACTTTTGGTTAGCGTTAATTAGCTTATAAGTTGGGTAGACGAAAAGCTAACCTAAAATAAAGTGATAACTATTGTTATTATTTCACGCTATAAATGACATACCGACCAGTAACAAGGATGTCATGTGATTACAACACACAACTAGTGCCGAGATCTCTACAACACTATTCCACTCTTTGTCGGCTGTAATATAAGAAGACGCAGACAGGCTAGAAGAAATGGATACATGGGCCATTTTTTTCCAGTTAGCGAGCCTATATTCTTTCGCCACTGACGCATTATGGTAATTCACTATACAAGATTTAACCCTTCAGCTTACAGTATCAATAATAAGCAACTAAATAAGGGATGTTTTACAAGTTTTAGTAAATGAAATTAGATGCAATGGGTACACATATTTCTATCCTAAAACGGCTTCTTACATTCCCGCTGGTAAACTCTGTGAGGGTATGCACTGACCAGGTGAAATAATCCCTTTCCCTCCACTAAAAAACAACTCTGACTCTTCTTCTACAACTCCTTCATCCAAGGCTAATCTTTTTGCGTCAATCTTTGCCTCCAACTCCAACCTGGACGACCAAGGGGTCCAACCTCATCACTTCCCCCCTTCAAAATTCACTATGTCACCCATTAAGTTCTCCACACGTAAAGTTCGCCAAACCCTTCTCCAGCTTGACACCTCCAAATCCAAAGGCCCTGATGGTATTCCAGCAATAGTTCTCAAAACCTGTGCTCCTGAACTTGCCCCTATTCTTAACAAACTATTCCAGCTTTCCTACACTCTTGGCACATTTCCCACCTCGTGGAAACAAGCCCACGTCTTTCCTATCCCAAAAAAAGGCGACAAGTCTAATCCACTCAACTATCGTCCCATTGCAATCACTTCACTCATCTCTAAAACTATGGAGACCATCATCACGAAGCAACTTCTTACCTTCCTTGAAACAAACAATCTTCTCTCTGATCACCAGTATGGCTTTCGAAAAGCCAGGTCTACTGGTGATCTTCTTGCTTATGCTGTCCATGTCTGGTCCTCTGCTCTAGAATCCAGTGGTGAGAGCAGAGTGATCTCTCTCGATATCTCCAAGGCCTTTGATTGCGTTTGGCACAAGGGTCTCCTCGCTAAACTGCCGATGTTTGGTCTCCATCACACTCTCATTAATTGGATTGGTAGTTTCCTCTCCGATAGGTCAATTGCCGTCAGAGTGGACGGCTTCCTCTCCAATCTGCACTCTATCAATGCTGGTGTACCCCAGGGCTCTGTCATCTCTCCTGTACTCTTCATCCTCTTCATCAATGACCTGCTCACCTCCACGTCTTCTAGCATTCACTCCTTTGCTGATGATACCTTCCTAAGTTCCTCATTTTCATTCAATCCAAATGACCATGCTTCCACCGATATCCAACTCCATAGAAACATTTCAGCCTCGCTTCTCTCCAATGATCTGACAGTTATTGAGAAGTGGGGTAAAGACAACCTAGTTTCGTTCAACCAAAGCAAGACGAAACAGGCTGTCATTTCACGCAAACGTAAGCAAAACTTTCCAGCTGTCTTCATGAATGGTGATGAACTGGACGCTTCAGCTTCTTTCACACAACTTGGTCTTTCTCTTTCATCTAATCTCACTTGGAAAACTCACATCCATTCCCTTGCTAAACATGCATCTCAAAAGCTCGGTTTCCTCGCCAGAGCCCGTGGGTTTTTCTCATCTTCTAACCTTCTATCTATATACAAGTCCCAAATCCGTCCTTCTTTAGAGTATTGCTCCCACGTCTGGGGTGGTGCTCCAAAATCTACTCTCTGTCTTCTCGACAAAGTCCAGTCCAAAGCCATTCGTCTCATCAATAATCCTAACCTCACCAACTCGCTCCAACCTCTTTCCCATCGTCGTTTAGTTGGAGATCTTTCCATCTTTTACAGATACTTTAACGGACATTGTTCTCAGGAGATCAGGGATATTATTCCAGTTCCTCTGAGGCGTGTCAGGACCACCAGAAGCTCAACTCATTCACACCCTTTCCAAGTTTCACTGCCTAATCCACGAACTCTATCTCACAAATCATCATTCATCCCAAGAACATGCAACTTATGGAACGTCTTGCCCTCTTCTTGCTTTCCTGAGTCCTACAACTTGCCATCTTTCAAATCTAAGATAAATAAACTTGATCTTATCTCTCTATCCTCTTAGCTGCTCGCTTTCTTCTTTCTTCCTTTGTTGGGGCTTTGTATAGGTCACCATGGCCTTTCCTCAACATAACCCACTAAAAAAAAAAAAAAAAAAAAAAAAAAAAGTGTGGTATACATGCTAAAATTACCAAGTGAAAGTTTAGTTGAGCTGTGGGTTTGAACCCCTAACCATAGAATCTTTTTGTTTTAGTGAATTGTGTTGAGGAAAGGCCATGGTGGCCTATACAAAGCCCCAACAAAGGAAGAAAGAAAAAAGCGAAAGGCTTAGAGGAGAGGGAGATCAGATCAACTTTAGTGATCTTAGATTTGAAGGATGGCAAGTTGTAGGATCCAGGAAAGCAAGAGGAAGGCATGCATGGCAGTAACTGAGCTATTTCGACACCTACCGAGTTATTCTGAAAGGAATTTTCAACAGCCATAAAAGTTTGTCAGTACAAAATAGCAAAATTGCAGTGATTCTGTCGACCAGAAAAATGACATCCGTTTACCCTTTCATGACTTTTAAATCAAAACAAGATCTAGTTGAGAGCAGCAAATTGAAAATAGTGACAGTTTTCAAGCGTCGAGTTTGGCTTTTGTGAACGGACAAAAACGGAAATACTTTTCCACATAATATTTTGTTCTCGTGGCTACATTCTCAAACGAATTTTCAATGTCGATAAACATGGTCTTAAAGTAGTGAATTTTCGTGACGTTGATTTCTGTTCTTGTAAATTTTTGTTTACTTTTGGTGCTGTTCGATCGCATGCCCATTTGGTAGGAAAAGATGGTTGTTAGGTTTTTGCCATTTCCTGTGTCTTCCTGGAATATGCATGTCTCAATTTACAGATGCAAGCCCTTGCCCTTGGATTTTTTAAATCTGTTGAATTTCCGTTTCAGCTGGAGCGGCGAATTTTAAATCATTCTTAAAAATTTCCTATAGAATCTTCAAAACTGCCTATCCTCTCTTTCTTAGTTCTCCTATGTGTCTCATTTATTCTCTCCTTAGTTTCGCATATTAAGAAATTTTGAAAAGCATATTACTTTTTTCCATGAAAATTCGTTATTTTTTCTTGAAGGTTTGCACGTAAACCGATGGCATTGTGTTATGGATGCTTTGAAGGGACATATGCAAGTCTATTTATACTGCTATCAACACTTGTCGATTCGCCTGTGTTTGCGTGGATAGTCGACCGATTTCACAATCACATGGCTAAAACTTATTGCATGAAAGCAGTTAGGGAGCTGCCAAATGATTGCAGACCTATCAACACTAACCACAAGCCAATAGTCAACTCAGCTGTCCATCTTTCCGAGGTCGGTAAATGAGTACTCAGAAGTAACTCTGAGAGCACAAGCACTGGACACACATAGATAACGGCTAATCTAAAGCTGGAGCGTTTCGTCCAGTCTAAGGATTCGAAACCCTCCCGATTTCGACTTATTTTTCCCGGTCTCCAGGTTTTTAAGATGTCTAGCAGAAATCGATTGATCCATCGCTGCTATTTAATTGGTTTTGGGATTTCTCGTTTGACTTTTGCGTGATTTATTTGGAAATTTTTCCGATTTATTTTTGAAATTATCCGGTTTATGTTTGAGTGAATGCACTTGCGGCAAATTATTCACTGAATGTTTTGATTGAACTGTGCCATGTTTGTTATTGTTCAAAATGTTTGACGAACAAAATATTTTAGTAGGTATATTTATTCCCTTGACAAATTACTGTGATCCCCCTGTTTTTGGTCAAATCTCTCTGTTTTTCCATAGGGAAATTCTAAAATTTCCAGGTGGACAGGTCTGGGCAAGTGACTTTGCATCGACGGAGTGTCCATTGCAAACCATGCAATACTTAATCCAACGCAAATAACAAGACTTACGAATCCCGAAAATGATTTCAAACAACTCGAGAAACGCTCTGCTTATTGTGCTCGTAAATCTTCAAAAATTATTTTCGATTAGCACCAACTAGTTGTTCACCATTGGTATGTAAGCTAACAATATTTGCTGCATGAACTTGGGGTCGGTAGCAAGCACGTTATTGTTCGAGATGATTTCAAAAATTTGCTATCAAAAGGAACAAAAAAGCTTCGGTAAACGAATCTTCCCAATTCGGACTTACGATTCTTCGACAGGAAGTGATTCTGCAGCTGTTATCAGGGCCAGAAAGAGCATATTCCACCTTCCTAAGTTCATCTTTCCACTTCGATGTTGAAATTGCGTGGATAAAAACAATTGGAGCCTTTTGAATGTGGACCTTGCTTTGACGTTGTTTACTTCCAGAAGGTCCTCCCCTTCTCATTCATTTCACTCATCGTTAAATTCTCGCATGGAAAGGGTGAGAATAGACAAGAGGAATTCTTGAATCTGAAGGATAAGCAAGGGCTTGAGAGCAAGCCGAACTGAAGGGAAACCCAGTGATTAAGTCAGGGGCGCTAATGAAGGGGGTGTGGGGAGTGTCACGCCCCACCAAAGTTTTTTAAAGCCCGGCCCCAGTTGCAATTGATAGTGATAAAGTCGGTGCCGATCCGGCTTTGGAATTGAAGGAACTGAACTGAATTGGAACTGAAGGAGAAAATCCACTGACTAGGTGATAAAATTATTCAATCTTTCAATTATCTATATAAGCATTGTATCAGTTTTAACATTATTTATCCATGTCCTTGGAATGAATACTCTAGCCTCGCTAATCGATTTTTTCTAATCGACAGAAAATGCTGATCTTTGTTAGTGGCAATTATAAGAGCCAGTTTTAACAATAAAGAAAACAGTTGATTGCAAATTTTTTTTTTTAGTGGGTTATGTTGAGGAAAGGCCATGGTGGCCTATACAAAGCCCCAACAAAGGAAGAAAGAAGAAAGCGATGCAAATGTACGATATAGAATAAGGAGGGGCTGTCAGAAAATAAAATAAAGTGATAGTATGAAGCTCTCAGAGAACAGAAAGATGAAATACCTTAGAAAACAACTTTGCTGCAACTCATATTTTGTAACAGTCATTTGTCAGAAATGTCTCAATGGTTTTTGGTGGGTCATGCCAGTGTATCGTTCACCCATGCTTAGCACTTCTCTTGCGTCAGCCCCCTGCTTATGCCCCTTGGTTGTTGATCCAGCTCTACACCGCTGGGTAGTGCTCTCTCATTCTTTCTTTCTCAGTTTGATGCCAGCTTTTTCATAGTTTTTTTAAACGTGCTCTTTCTAGCTAAGTTGACTGTCAAACTAAGCTCCACGGCATTTGAATATTTCTGTTCTTTCGATCTTCTGTTCCAATCTGGATGTTACGTTCCTTTAGTCTGTTCAATATTCTCTGGTTT
The DNA here is from genome assembly GCA_964026355.1 of Pseudorhiza aurosa. Classification (NCBI taxonomy): domain Eukaryota; kingdom Metazoa; phylum Cnidaria; class Scyphozoa; order Rhizostomeae; family Lychnorhizidae; genus Pseudorhiza; species Pseudorhiza aurosa. The sequence continues at coordinate 471,937 of OZ032129.1, read as the reverse complement.
CCAAATATCCTGTACATGGTTTTCTGAATGTTGAGTGACAGCTTCTTGCTAGGAAGGCAAATTCCTGCTCTTTTACGCTCTATATAGAGCCTGCTTTCAATTTTTCAGCACTCTTCTCAGCTATAGTGGACCCTGTTGCAAAAATCAAAGTTTAGCTTGATTGATAAAGGCTTATTTATCTTGTCATAGACCGTAGCGGTCCGTAGACGCAATTTGATGACTTATGTCACGCCATTTGCATCTTGAGGATGACGCCCGGACAGCTTCTGCCACACGCAAGCCAGTCCACCGAGCGATGTCATCGGTCCATTTTCTTCGCGGCCTACCTCAAGCACGATTTCCTGGAATAGCTCAATGGTGTCAGAATAGCTCAATAGTAAGATTCTTGCGCATTGATCCCATGGTCAGTGGTTTGAGTCCCATCCCAGCTAAAATTTCACTTAGAGTGAGGAGAGTCTCTGTAATTCCAGGCGTAGGAAACACAAGGTGTGGTCACATCGAGAAGAAGGACCTGGACACTGCTCGATAACCAAAACGCTTCTCAGTGTCCAAATTTCTACCTTTGAAATCTAGGTAGAATCATGTGCATAAAAAAGAAATAAATTTTCCCGTAACATGGCCGTGCACTATTGTATGAGCCAACTCAAGGTCTTCTGGATGTCTCGTGACATGGCCAAACAATTGCATCTTTCTTTCTTTTGCTATCTCTAGAATCCAACGCTGTGTACTGCCTTCGTATCCATATAGCAGCACTGATGTTACCATAGATCTTGTAAAGGCTACCCGACTTTAAGCATTAGCTATTATCATTATCCTCCTACTGAAGGACCTAACATCGAAATACCCCCATGTTAAATTTGTTAAATTGTCAATAGGTTCCCTTGAAATCTTTGGACAGTCATGTAATACGTTTATTCAGATGTGTGGTGAGGTAACCATCGACAATGCACATACTAATTACATCATTATTAAATCAATGACCATAATCATTCGCATAACTTATTCGTTATTCTGCATGCGTAATAAACCCTGGACTAGCCCGGACCTTCCATCCTACTAAGAGTCTTTCAACCTTAAATACTTCTTATTAAATTTTTTTATCATTATATTCATCCATTCATTAACTTTTTTATGCTACAAATGCCTGTAATTAGGTCAGCAGAATACAAATTACCGATTATCAGAGAGATTTGTATTTTTATGTTGAGTTTATATATGAAAAATGAAGTTTTAAACAAAATTATCATCGTTGTACGTCTCTTAAATCTTGGTTTTTCGTCCACGGGTATTAGGATAAACAGGGTCTCATAAGTCAGTCGCAGAACTTGCATGAGGATGTGAACAGTGCCAATTATGATTATGATTATAAACGGTATGCTCCATGTATATTCTGTGATTTGTCGGTCAATCTCGTGAACAGGAGGTTGGACATGTGATACTCACCTGCCCGAATCGCGGAAATGTCTCATCGGTACCCTGTGCTTCCCTTTGACAAATCATGGTATTGGCCTAGTAGGTAGGAAGGATAGAATTCCAAACATTTAAATCGGCTAGGTACAGTCGTTACATGGTTAGAGAGCTGTTATCTGTAACAGATAAGGTTGGTGTTTGAATTTTGCAACACATGATCTGAGAAGCAGAACTGCAGCGACACCTTCAACGTAGCTGCAAAGGAAGGAGGAAGAGAGGAAAGTTTGACTCTTACCTGCCCTGAAGACGAAGTCAAAGAAAAAAGTAGCAGAGGAGGTGAAGCAATACTGAATAAAGAGAAATAAAGGAGAGGATGCCTTCCATTAATGCTTTGCGAATAAATTTTGCATTAGTTTTGGTACTTCTGACAGTCTGCCAAGTTTCAGTTTCACTACGATGTCCCATAAGGTCATCAAGTGAAAAGGACACGTATAATGTTCAAGGCAGGTTGGACAAAGTCTTGAAAGATCTAGGGTACGTATTTGGGATTTACAGAGCGTTCCACTTAGCTTGCACATTTTGAGAAATCATCCATCATTTCAATCATTATTTTCCTTTGATTTGGGTATGGGTCTTTCGAAAGGACTTTCTCGTGGAGGCCCTTGCCACATTCATGATAATTATCATTACCACTATTGTCATTGTTATTCTTTGGTCAGTTTGTAGTTATGTTTTGGGTAGCAAAATATTTTCAAGAGCTTCCATATGTTCCGTTTATGCTTGTATGCATGGCTATGTATGTCTGTATGTATGTATGTATGTATGTATGTATGTATGTATGTATGTATGTATGTATGTATGTATGCATGTATGTATGTATGTATGTATGTATGTATGTATGTATGTATGTATGTATGTATGTATGTGTGTATGTGTGCTTGTATGTGTGTATGTATAACACTGTACAACTGAAAAATAGGTACAGATAGTGGTCCAGCTTCTAAGATAAATGATTCTATACAAGCTATGATAAAATCATCATCATCAAGACCGTAGCCCTGTAGGCTGTTAGTGCACCCAAGCATAGACACTTGGTTGCCATTTCCTGCGGTCGGTTGTTCGCCAGCTTGCTTCTTGGATGTTACATCCTGTCCACTCTGTGGTACCTTCATTCCATGTTATTGTAGGCTTGCCGAGGCACCTGTTTTCATGACTGCGTTCCTGGATTAACACAGTAGTCATTTTGTGCCATCTCATATGATGGCTGAGGAACTTTAGCTTCCTCTCCATGATGTTGGTAGGAAAGTGATCTGGTGTGATACTTCCATTGAATTGTTTACATATTTCATTCCAGACATTCAGTTGTTCTTTTTGTCCCTCCAGGTAATACAGAGTAGCCTCGTATAACACTTAAAGTCAAAGGATGTTATCATCTTTTTCATCTTTTCAGTCAGTGTCCAGCTTTCGCAGGCATACATCAGAATTCTTTTCACCACAGAATTCATTAGTTTGATCTCTGTTTTCAGATGGATTTTTCTCGCTTCCAAATCTTCTCAAGTCTAGCCAGCGTGCTAGTGGCAGTGCCAATTCTCCTCCTTATCTCCCACTCTCACTGTTCACATTCTCTGTAATTGTAGCCCATGGATATTTAAATTCTTTAACCTGCTTGAGTTCATCTCCATTTAAATGGATCTTTAGCTGTTCATCCTCTACCTGTAACCCTGCTCTTGCTTTTTTCTGAACTGATCTCCATGCCATACTTCCTTGATGTTGTATCCAGTCTTTCTGTTGGATCTGCTAAATCATCTGGGTTACTAGCAATCAGGTGTATATCATCTGCTAGTCTCAAATTGTTAATCAAAGTCCTGCGCATTTGGTACCACCTTCAACATTTTCAAGAGCATCCTGCATTATCCTTTCTAAGAAGAGATAGAATAAGGTGGGTGAAAGAATGCAGCCTTGTCTAACTCCCACTGTGCTCTTCAGCCATTTGTTGTAAGTGTTTCCTGTAAGTTGTCTCTCTGACTCCGTGTTCTCTGCACGTTGAATAAGATTACAAGGCAAGATTTGTCCTCGTGGGTCGAATCGAATAGCGGCTTTTTAGGACCAGTTTCATGCGCACATCTTGAAACTGGTGATTCCTAAATCTTTACCTATGCCATACTTCTTCATTGTGTGCCAAAGTGCATCATGCCAGACCCTGTCAGAAGCTTTCTTGAAGACTATAGACTTGCGATAGACTTTGGTCGGGTGGTTACGGTGCTCTTCACAAATGATACAGAGATTGAGGATTTGTTCAACAGTGCTTCTGTCTCATCTGAAACCTGCTTGAGTCTCTGACAAAATTTCTTCTACTTAAGGCTTAATTCCTTTTTATGATTATTGTGAGCAGGACTTTACTAGTAGTAGATTCGTTTTAAATCTGGTTTCCAATTTCTCGGGTCAGATTCTTCCAATGACATTTTCCCACTTTTCTCTGTCTGCGATCCATTTTTCTGGTATGTTATGTTCTTTCAAGTTCTCCTTTATGCAGTCCAGCCAGGTTTTCTGGGGCCTTCCCTTGAGTCTTCTTCCTTCTATTTCCAGCTCTTTTGCCCTTCTTAGTATATGGTCCAGGGGTCTTCTTTCCACATGTCCGTACCATCGGAGTCTTTGTTTCTTTATTTGGCTTCTGATATCTTCTTTTTGATGTGTCCATGATTTCGTTATTTGATAGCCCTTCTTCCCACTTGACCCCTGCTATATATCTTAGCATTCTACAGTCGCATCTATAAATTAGTTCTTCAAGCTTCTTTGTAAGGGCCCATGATTCTACCCCATAGAGAATCACTGGACAAGCTCCATATATTTTTGTTCTACAGTCCAGAGGGATTTTTTCTGTTGACAAGGAGGCTGGCTATTTTCCTTCATTTCTTCCACGCCGCTGCTTCTCTTGCTTTGACTGCACTTTATCCCGGATTATTGCTCATGTTGTCCCCCAGATAGCAAACATTCTGTACCAATTCTAGGTCTCCCTCCGGGGGTGTAACCTCCCTTCTTCTCTCTTCTCTTGGCTCTTTACAACTTTTGCACTTAAAGCCTTTGCCGTCCTTAGGGAGATTTTTAAGTCCAGAACATTTCTTGTGGCACCAGTAGCCACAGCTAGAACATTGGAGGGAGTTGAATATTTATATATAATTATGTAGTATGTATGTTTACAAGTCTACAGGTACTATGTTCCATGTTTTCATAGCTGATTGCTGAAAGGTTTTTTGCTGTTCTGTTGTCAACCAGTCCAACCATTCATAGAAAATCTGCTCGTCCTTTGCTCCGGTAGTCATTTTAAGGTTGTTTTCAATAACAGAGAGAACTATTGTTGGAATCCTCCTGCATTGAGCTTCAGTGATCACCCCTACCACTAATTGTATTTTGTTCTAAACTTTTTCTTCCAAGCTATATCCTCATCGATCTCTGCGGCCTATCTCTTGATAGAGATGTGCATGATGGGAATCCTATAGCAACCATGTTAATCCAGTCAGTTCCATAACTCTGATCAATTGGGTATTTATGGTCAGACGCTCTTCTGTTGCCAATCTTCTCCCCCTTTGTCTGAACCAAAAATGGGCAAGAAGCTTCACTGGGTAATAACTTCCAGCAGCTGAATTTTTTATTACCAGTTGTGGTTCCCAAGAAGGCCTAGCCTTTGTCATTTACAGTAACATAATCGATGCCTTACAGCTTTCTGACCTACTTGTAGCTCCAAAAAGTTTACATCAGAAGATCACAAGCACGTTAGACCTGGTAGCACATCTGAAGATGTCTATGACTACACTTTGCAATTTTGTACATCAGATGATGGCAAATTTGATGCTGCATATCAAATTGACAAAAGTGCAAATAAGAGAACACTCCTTGGCAAGAGCAGCTCCTCATTTGCTCTTGGGGGAGGTGAGTGCATAATGCATTTGATGCATGATTATTACTTTACTGAAATGGATAGATAGATAGATAGATAGATAGATAGATAGATAGATAGATAGATAGATAGATAGATAGATAGATAGATAGATAGATAGATAGATAGATAGATAGATAGATAGATAGATAGATAGATAGATAGATAGATAGATAGATAGATAGATAGATAGATAGATAGCCATAGATAGATAGATAGATAGATAGCCATAGATAGATAGATAGCCATAGATAGATAGATAGCCATAGATAGATAGATAGCCATAGATAGATAGCCATAGATAGCCATAGATACATAGATAGATAGCCATAGATAGATAGATAGCCATAGATAGATAGCCATAGATAGCCATAGATAGATAGATAGATAGCCATAGATAGATAGATAGCCATAGATAGATAGATAGCCATAGATAGATAGATAGATAGATAGATAGCCATAGATAGATAGATAGCCATAGATAGATAGATAGCCATAGATAGATAGATAGCCATAGATAGATATATAGCCATAGATATATAGCCATAGATAGATCGATAGCCATAGATAGATAGATAGCCATAGATAGATAGATAGCCATAGATAGATAGCCATAGATAGCCATAGATAGATAGATAGATAGCCATAGATAGATAGATAGATAGATAGATAGATAGATAGATAGATAGATAGATAGATAGATAGATAGATAGATAGATAGATAGATAGATAGATAGATAGATAGATAGATAGATAGATAGATAGATAGATAGATAGATAGATAGATAGATAGATAGATAGATAGATAGGCATAGATAGATAGATAGGCATAGATAGATAGATAGATAGATAGGCATAGATAGATCGATAGATAGATAGATGTTTGGCAAAATATATTTATGTATTAATTTCACCTCTCCTGTTTTGCACCTTTTACTCCTATGAATGACAATTGAAATGTGGAGAGTAGGTGTGGTGAATCCTTTGACAGAAAGATTAATATTCTTGAAAGGCTTTTAGTTATATGCAAGCTGAAGCAAATGCATCTCGTTAAAACTTAGTCGAATAAGGGGTGAACAATGACTATTTAGCACATGCCTTATAACAATGGACAATCAAGTTCAATGGGCAGATTTATATGACTTTTTCCCTCTGTTTGTTTGCTTGCTTGTTTGTTTGAGGTTTGAGTCGTAGAAATTTAAATAATTGAGAGGGATGTCGAACTTCACAGGCTTCTTATACCAACATATATGTTATGAGCATCGTCTTCAATGGTTTTACAGAAAAGTTTCCTTCAATTCATAACAGCTTTTCATGGTCTATTGTTTGACTCGATAATTTCGTCAGTTTTTTTAGACAATTTGGAGTTTTTTTACTACATTGTTGTTGCTTTAATATTGCCCTACTTGGCTTACACCCAACATTTCAGTGTGATTTGATGGAACCCCAGCGTCTCTCTATGCTTCTTTTGCAGCAAATTGGATCCTCATTATTTACAAAGATGGCGCGAAGTATGACAGCCACTGTGACAAACAGAGTAGAGAAGCCTGGGTGAAAATTGTATGCGATAAATCTGGCAAGGCACGTATGTGATTAAACTAGCTTGACACAAAGTGTACCAGATACTTTGTGTACCATAAAGCACATATATGGTGAATGTTGGGCAGTAAATGTTTTGATTTGGAGAACTTCAACATTGAGCAGAAAATCAAAACGTTATCTCGTCGTACTGGATATCTTTTTTTTGCGACAATCAACAAAGTATGAAGCTTTAAGTAATGGCTGGAACTTCTCTGTCTTTTTTGGCAATTACCTGACTTTCCTCTATTCTATGATGGGTGTTGAACAAGAGGATCTTTTGTAAAACAAATTTGTTTTCTCCTTTCATGTGTGCAATAGGAATATGTGCTTTTAGTCAATTTTGAATGGTTGAAAGGGTCTCTCCAGTTAAGGATTGTTGTTGTCGAATTAGATTAAATCGAGTTCCCTGATTTCGAATCTGCAATTTTTTTCTGACATATCGTGCCGTTTTTATTTGATAAGAGTTTATAGTTCGTTTTCGAGCTCAGAATTTACTCAAGGAAAGTTATCGGAGATGTACTAAAAATTTTCTCGGTCATTCGTTTTTCTCACGAGATTTCATCAGATTATGAAGAAAATGACGGATTTCCTATACACTGACGCCACCTTCAAATGCAAGTCGCTCAAAATGCCGAGATTCGCAAATTCTCGTGTATTATCGTGATATACTCCGTGGCGTCACCAAGTATATTCTGTTATTTTCCCTTTTTCTCGTTTTTTTTCGATGAAGTCTGATGTAAGACTCTTTTGACTTGGAAACGGTAGAAGATGTCAGAAAAATATCGCAGACTCGAGATTGGGACACTTGATTTTACCATGTTCTGAGGTAACAAATTTTTACTGGAGAGGCCCTTTTTAACAGGCATGTAAAGTCTGATGTTTTCTTTCTATTCTAATGGGAGCTGTTTTCTCTGCCTCACGTGTAGAGCATACCTTACTTGCCAAACAATTCAACTTAATGAGGAATAATGTATCTTAAATCAAAACAATCATCTGATATCTTGTACCAAGTCAAACCAAATAGTCAATTCTCAATTAACGCCACACAAAAGCTTTACGCCTCGAAAGGGCATCTGGCAGAAAGAAACCATTCTACTTCAGAAAATTCAGCAGTCATATTTCACTGGTCCTCTTTGCAAGGGAGATGCCACACTGAATTTCTCATATGAAGTGTTTCTTGCTGTTACCAATATATTTTCCTGCCGCCACAGTGCAGTTTTCCCAGTCTTGCCTTTTTGTATTCACGTTTCCCCGTTCAATTACCTTTCGAACGAGAAAGAATATAAACAAACTGTCCGACAAAAACAAAACCAGAAACAAGCTCCTAGCTGTAGCATTTATTGTAAGAAGGATGCTGGATACTGTGATTAAACCTGCTTGAATCTCTTTTAGAGCCCCCAGCTAAAGGTTTTGGAAGAAAGCCGTTGGCAAAATGGAAGCCGTAAAAAGGGCTGCTACTATCTGTTCGAGCTGAATCATAAAGACGTCTGCTCGTCTACGCCCAGTAAAGCACTCGGTGGGGGTGTCATTTTCATAATTGTGTAAGTGTTCTGTTACGTTGGAAAATTTGACCTCATTTTATCGATACAGTATTTGTGGCCACATGCTTGAACGTGAAGAGGCAGGTGGTGTAGATACCATTCCTGTTACTCAGTGGTATCACCCAATCGTATTATGAATTAGATATTCAAATTTAACTTATGCGGTGCAGCGAGGGTGCCTTTAAAAGTACGTCATATTGCGATGCCGTTGAAGTAGCAAATATACGTTAGAGACATTTCGAAAGGCCTGGGTTGAATTTATGTGTTGCAGAAAATTTTCTGCGAAAGTTTCCATCAGCTGGCACATTTCTTCTCCAGCATCAACATTGAATCATGTAAGGTGTAAAGTTAAGTAAAGTATAGTTCAATCGAAGGGCCCTTATCATGCAGACCTTACGGCTGTGGTTCAAGTCCCATCTGTTATTTGACGTTCACTTCAAGTGGCGAGAGCCATTAAGTCTATGAATCATGAGGCGTGGTAACACCGAGAGTAAGGACCAGGACACTGCTCGATATCGTCAATGCCACAGCCTCCTTATCTCTGTCGTATGAATCATGATTTATAGGAATCTTGAAATGTAGTAAAATTGTGAGCCAGGACGAGAGCACTGCACAGTGTTCATAGCTTCATGATGTTCCGCAAGCCGACCTTCAGATGCCAGGAAGATAGCATCCAAACTGTGGCAATAAGATGTTCTACTTTCAACTGAACCCGTTCTCGTTTTTTTTCAACAGAATTATCTCGCTCTTTGCTGCCTACCTCTTATTTGGATTATTATATCAGAGATTTGTGAGAGGTGCTAAAGGTGTTGAACAGATGCCAAACTATGCCTTCTGGAGATCATTTGGGAATTTAGCAGCTGTGAGTATAATTTGAATTTTCTTCTCCCGAGCCATTTGTGCAGATATTCGTATGAATATTTACAGACTTGCGAGCGTTCTCGTAGGAGTGCTGGGAATCCATCAGTCGAGTGCTGTCGTTGAGAAAATATAAACGTGTACACGAAAGTGTGTGATCGGCTTTGATAATCGTACAATTGGCCGCTTGTTGAACAATCTCCTTCCTATTCGACAGCATTGCTAGTACTATACGAGCTAACCTGTTCTCATCTATTGTCTAAATTCCAGTCTCGGTTAACTGATGGATTCGTTGGTCTCAATGAATTTTTTTGTTAAAGTTGATTAGCCAGACGGAGATTGGTGAAGCTCGAGGACGCCTTGGTTGCCAAGCAGTCGACCTTCAATCTCTGTGATCTGAGTCTGCACGTTTATCCACTACACCACAGCACTGCTTTCTTCGCAACATTGAATTATTTTTATGAAAGAATTATTGCACATATGTTGTATTAGCATATAATCATCATTAATGTCTAAGTACCTTTATTCCCTCGTGGCGGTTGGTAAGCTTCTACCTGAGAAAAGAAAAGTTCCTTGACTTAAAGCTTCCATGTCGCTCAGCTGGTATCATTTTATTGTTCGTATTTGCTAGGATGGTTGCGATTTCGTATGCAGACGGCCAGATCATCCTGCCAGTAGTTACAAGGTGAGGAACTCATTTCATTTGAGGTTTCGTAGTCGTCTTTTATAGTGAGTAGTGTAACGATAGCGATTGCGGAATGAACTTGCGAAAAATAGCAGAGCAACTGTGAAGACAAAGGCTACTTCACGAACGTTTTCAAAATGCCAAAGCCCTAATTTTTATCCACACTGTTCACTCGTTCTTCTTAAATAGTAGAATAAAGTTCCAATAAACTTGATCTGATCTCTCTCTCTCCTCTTAGCCTTTTGCTTCCTTCTTTCTTTCCTTGTTGGGACTTTGCATACGCTACCATGACCATTTCTCAATATAATTTACTCAATCCTACAAATTGCCATCTCTCGAATCTAAGATCAATAAACTTGATCTGATCTCCCTCTCCTCTTAGCCTTTTACTTTCTTCTTTCTTCCTTTGCTGGGGCTTTGTATAGGCCACCATGGCCTTTCCTCAACATAATTTACTAAAAAATTTCGGAAACCTTTCATTCAAATTCAATTTAAACTACAATTACAAACCTCTCAAATACATAGGTAGTTTGAAATTGGCTTACCTGGCTTAGGATTTGCAATGTAAAACTAATACAATGGGGAAAATGATAAAATAAGTGTAAATATATATGAGATGGATATTAAATCGAAAGAATGGTACTGGTCTAATAGGGAAGAAGATCAGGATTGGTCCAAATCTTATTTATGCAACAAAAGATGTAGTAAGTGGCACGAATGGCTATAGTAGAAAATTTGGAGATGAGGAAGCGTCTATGGTGTGGTTCAATGGAAAGGGAGTTGCACGTTTCAAGAAAAGAGGTACATGAGTTGCTGAAGATACCTAAAGCGCTGATGGAGGGATTTACAAAGTGGACAGATATAAACTATTTTTTGAGTTAACATAAGCCCATAAATTTGTGTTGATGCTGCGATCATGGTTGGAGATGTTGGCAGTTGAGTTGTGAGAATGTGTGTGGTGCTTGAGAGTTTTACGAAGAAGTGTGGATTATGATTATTTTTCATTCTAATTATCAATTTATTAGTTTATAACTCACTAAAAAAAGAGGAGTGATGCAGAAGTACAGTTCCTTTATTGAAAAAATGAGCAAATGGCCTGGTCTCTAGCTTTTCAGAGTCGCCAAAACTTTTGTAATGGTCATCTGTTAAATGATTTTTTTTAATTTTCTTGTGTGTTCATATCAATTGCTTCTTTCTTATCGTTATGTTAAATGCATCTTTTACGGAAATCTCCATCCATGTCGCTTTAGTTCTGTCGATTTCACAGCGTTAGCTTGCCATAACTTAATGTTGTATATGTTGTTAGTAACACTTTTAGCTGGTAGCTGTGCCTTGTGTTAGAAGAGGAAATGCAGTTGATTTACTGATCTGTTCGCTTTTTGTCTTATGTCATAAGTTGTCGCTTACCTCCACGCTACCAAATTATGAAAGATTAAAACACCTCTTATGTTTTGCAGGGAATGGCTGATGCCCTTGACATAGACAGCAGCGATGATGATAGAGATGATCATTTACTGCCGATGTAGTATTTCATAGTTGTTTCCTAGATGTTTTTATAGGAATTGTTCACTATTCTACAGCCAGCTGACGCCAAAGTACTGATATGTGTTGTTGCAGGGTATTTGTTCGGCAAGAAATGTGTCAGTAATGACAGATGGTAAGAACAGTTCCCCTTATGGAAGGCTGTCCAGATAACACTGAGAAATTTGTTAAGAAGTATCTCAGTCATTGGGCGCAGTCTTTCGCTCAAAATCCTCGTGGTTTCTCTCCACTGAGCATCATGAGATCAGTGTGTATCAAATTATTATGATTCATGGGTTATCAATTGCCTTTTATTATTATTGTGAAATCGTCAGTATGAATGCCTTTTCCTTAAGATAGCTGCATAGTTTACCTCAGGGTTCAGCCAAATTTTCGCAACCTGGCCCAAAGTGAAACCATCTTTTGACATGATCTGGTATAGATTAATTTAATTGATTTGATCTTGTTTATACATGGTAGCTCCATCAGTATAAATTACAAAAGTAAGGAAATAATATGAGGAATATTTACAGCTTATTTAAACAGAAGATAAATCTAAAATCTTACTGTTCTTCCTGGAGGTCATGTTTCGGGAGGATCTTCGATGTCTTATTGGCCCAGAAAATAGGATAGAAAAATCCCAGTTCGTGTCAGTCATGTGAAAAATCGACGACCATGTTGGATTTTTTACGCGTAACTTATTTGTAAGGCTCTTGCTAACATATACTACCATCAATGGTTTCAACTCCAGGTCTGGCTTGGCTTCCACTAATAGCGAGATGAGCCTCTCTGTGATTCCAGGCGCAGGAATCACGAGGTGTGGTTATATTGACACGAAGTAGCGAGTGGCTTCTCAGTTTCCTGAAGTCTTCCAATGTCGCTTGGTAGAAAGAATTTATACAAGATATATCCTAATGCACGGTGCCGTGGCGTAGTGGTTAATCATGCGGACTCTCAACGCAGGGGTTGTCAGTTCAATTCCTCCATGTGTCACTTTTAAAACACCATTGGTGAGAAAGGCAACGGGATGCCACCTCATAAAATCCACTTCCCTAGGAAAGAGCTCAGAGCCCTGTCTCTTGTTTCTGCTATGCTCTAAGTCGAATATGCAACGCAGCACACATCACATATCCTAATGCAATTCGCTAGCAAAATGAGCGATTCCCGGTAGCAATACATAGCCAGTAGTACTAGGGCATGGAAAATATTTTTAGATTGTTCAGAAAGCACGGTATAGTAAATAAATACGGTACATGTCAACTCACTGACATTCTACGGACGAATAGTTTAGATGCATGTACATTAGCATGTGTACCAGCTACTTGATATCGAGCAGTTTAAGGAAACGGGCGAAGGAATTTCGTTATTTCATATTGAACTAGCTAGTTCCGATATATTTGTGTGGCATATTTGCCTCTACAGTTTAAACTGCTTCTTGAAATTATCTAGTCTTAAAAGCCCCTGACTCGAAAGTGCCATCTTGGTTGCTTCTTGCAAGAGTTAATGTTTGGGTGAATACAATATAAATATGAATATAGATAGCTTTTTGGAATGAAATGCAATGCAGAAAGCTGGCATGTGGATTGCAAGCTGTTGATTTTCTCGTCCTCTTTCCATTAGAGCTGAAAACTTGAACCCCCATTGTCCTTAAATGGCCCATAGCCGTGACCTTATGGCCCTTAGCTGTGACTTAATGACCTTAAGACTAAGACCTAATGACCTTAATCCATGTCGGTGAAATAGGAGGCAACAAGAAATCACGGGGAGAAAGAGAACAGCCCTCATTGGTCGACTGAAAGAATGGATGTTATCCGAAATGACCGTGGAAGTGAGTCGACAAGCGAACAGTTGATGTATTTTTAGGTGGCACAAGAAGAAGGAGAAGTTCCCGACAAAGTAGCCAACGGCAGGATAATAATGAACATCCTTATGCGGAGTCTTGAAAAGAGACTCATTCATTTACTGCGGCGTTAGGTTCGTTATGGCGTTAGGGACCGCTCATTATTTTTGCCTCGGGTTTGGGCCGAAGAGAAATTGGTTGGGTATATGATTTTGAACGATCCAACAAAGTGATTCAACCTTAACCGAATGGGATGTAATTTTAGTTATGTTTTGATTTAGATATTACATTTGCTTTGAATGTCATTTCCTTACCACTTGAATTGATGTGATGTGAAGGTAATGAAATTGATGCTTGAAAGTTTTTTGCAAGCACTCCTGTCTAATCGATGTTGTGATGCTACCGTAAGAAAACGCCAGTTTGCGCCTGGAAACGGTGTTCTTACATCGCAGACTCCGGGCAGAAACCCCTTGAAAACAGAAGGGAATATGAGCTTTTGCCAGGGAATCGCATTTAAAAGGGGCGATTCCCCCCTAAATTGTTCACCGATAGTATGTTTCATAAACCGTACGGGATTCAAACCAACAATGCCAGCTGTATGACCACTGTTATTTGTCAAGGTGTGCCCAGTAAGAGATAATGAATTTCTTAACATGTCAGCAACGTTGAAAAAATAAAATATCGGAAGTCAAACAAGTTCTTGCACCTATCAGAACTTGAGGCATTATGGATATTGTGAAGCTACTCCACGCACTGGAATTTGCGATAAGACTGCTTTTAGGATTGTCGGGACAGCGATCTCGAGTAGCTCTTGGAATGGAAGAGAGGCTTAGAATGTCGGGTTTTCCCTCTAGTCCAGGTTGGAACCATAGAGTTAGGAATACTAGAGTGCGCACTCGGTTCCAATCTATTGTTTAGCGATGTGGTATCAATGGGCACGCATAATGGCGGACATAGAGTGGCAAAAAGAGTTTTTCATAACGTTGGGCGATATTAAGGCTGCCAGAGGCATTGGAAAAAAGATGAAGAAAACAAACGTTTGAAGTTATAATACGTCAACATCTTGTTTTGAATTTTATTTTACTTGAGCAAGGCACTAGAAGGATTAGGAAAAGGCTGAATCCAAGGTAATGGGGCTTCTCGATACGTTAGGCCCCAAACATGACAGGTGAGCACCTATTTCTCTATGTTGAATCTTTGTTAATTTGAATACACAAGGGTTTTGCGATGGGATGACCAAGGACTCGACAGATAAACAAGAACGAGCTTATGACATTTAATCGTGATAAAATATCACTGTCTTTGTTAGCTTTTGTCGCTTAGATGTGCGGTTGGCCTTGACGATTCGCTCTGTGTGTACCTTACCAAACTGATATAGGAAAATTTTAATGTGTCTCCTTGAGATATGCTTGATCATAGCTGTTATGTGATCATCTATCATTTCTTCTAGAATATGGCACTGCATTGAATGATCCTGCAATGACAGGAATACTCTATTTTTCATTCTTTGCAAAACATGGAGGACAACCTTTTCTTTGCTCTGTTTTGTGAAGTTCTTCCAATCAAGTAACATCTCTCTCACCAACTTGTCTGTTGTCTGTACTACTCTGAAAACTGAGGATGAAGGCACAAACAACTTACCATATGCCTTAAAGGCCAAGAGGGTTGACTTCTGTTGCAATATATGGTCACAATCAGAAGAAGATTGATAGAGAGCAACAGCACACTCTGGGCATTTCATGTTAAGTTATTTCTTCGGCAGCGACAGAAAGTAACTCAGCAAAGACAATCTTCTTGCGTATAGATTAATCACTCAGCAATCAACGGTTAAATCACAATATAGCAAACTCAAGATTATATTCTCAATGTCTGTATACACAACATATGGGACTTCTAAGACGCATGCGCATTCTTATAAAAGCGTCCTTCAACACTCTCCCTCGCTTTTAAGAATTCAGATGAGGTATTTTAATTCCCATTGCTTGTCTAAATTTTTGAAATGATGTTCGATCAAGTCCTTTAGTCAATACATCTGCTATCATTTCTTTAGTTGAGCAGTAATTAATTTCGATTTCTTTGTTGTCAACCATCGATCTAATAAAATGGAATCGAATATCAATGTGTTTGGTTCTTGCATGAAAAGAAGAATTCTTTGCCAAGTTTAAAGCACCTAAATTGTCCTCATTCAAACACATTGGTCTTGAAACGTTGGCTCCAATATCTCTAAATAATCGTCTAAGCCACACTGCTTCTTGTGTTGCTATGCTTAATGAAACATACTCTGCTTCAGTAGTGGAGAGAGCAACAATGTGTTGCTTCTTACTTAACCAACTAATAGCTGCTCCACTATAAACAAACAGATTGCCAGAAACAGATTTTCTGTCGTCACTGTCAGATGCCCAGTCTGCATCGCAATATCCAATGGGCAAACTTTGATTACCAATACTCTCCCTGGCTCCTTGTCTATTAGTGAACACAAGTCCATAAGACATTGTTCCCTTGAGGTAACGCAATATACGTTTGGCAGCAGTTAAGTGACTTTGGTTGGGATTTGCACAATACCTTGCTACCACACCAACAGAATATGATATGTCTGGTCTTGTAGCTACAGCCGCATATAGTAGTGATCCCACTAACGACTGGTACTCTGCTTTATCGACACTTTTGCTTATTCCATCATCCTTGACCAGCCGTTGATTATGATCAAAAGGTATCGAAACTTCTTTTGCATCCTGTAATCCAAACTTTTGTAGCATGTTCTTGATATATTGCTTCTGGTGCAAATACACACCTCCTCTTCTGTGATCTTTCTCAATGGATATTCCCAGGCAATAGTGCAACTCTCCCATATCTTTCATTTTGAAACCTCTCTTTAGATCTTCTTTTATTCTTATCATCTGATCCTCTGACCTTGTCATGACAATCAAATCATCTACGTAAACAGCTAGAATCACAAGAGGTTCAAGTTTGACATAAATACATGGGTCTGCTTCAGATTGCGTTAGGCCAATGCTCAGTAAATAGTCAGAAAAAACCTCGTTCCAACATCTTGGTGACTGTTTCAACCCATAAATTGATCTTCTCAACTTCAATACCTTTGTTTCACTTCCTGATGCAACAAAACCTTCTGGCTGTTTGATGTAAATTTCCTCCTCAAGAATTCCATTTAGAAAAGCCGTAACCACATCCATTTGATGGACAATAAGTCCTTCTTGAACAGCAAATGCAAGGATTGCTCTGATTGATGTGAACTTCACTACAGGTGAAAAAGTATCTTTATAATCAATCCCGTAAGCCTGCGCATAACCTTTCGCAACAAAACGTGCTTTAAATCGATCAACAGTTCCATCACTCTTATGCTTGACACGAAAAACCCACTTGCTTCCGATTGGTTTCCGATCTGCTGGTAGGTCCACGAGATCCCATGTTTGCATCTCTAAGAGTGAGGCATACTCTGCTTCTGCAGCTTCTTTCCACTTATCAGAATGCTCTGAAGCCATTGCATCTGCCCATGTTTTTGGTTCCTGGATCCAATGCGATCCAATAAGAGCAAAATGTTCAGACAGCAAACGATCACTTTCTGTGGCTTGAAGCCCAAATTCCTCTTCATATTTTGGACTTGTAAATCGACCTTTGTTGACTCGCTCTGAAGGCTGCCTTGCCGGCATTAGCTTTCCTTTTACCTTTACCAATTCACTGCTATCCTGATAACTTGCAGACTCTTCATCTTTAGTACATGAAGAGCTTTCAGTAAGATCAAATTCCACAGTGTTGACAGGATTTCTTTCGTCAAATATGACATTCCGACGTACAAAGATCTTTTGCTTTTTGGGATCATACACTCGGTAACCCTTTGTACCAAATTGATAGCCCACAAATATCATTTTTTCAGATTTCATATCCAGCTTTTGTCTTGCTTGATCATTGACATGAACATATGCTGTGCAACCAAATATCCTCAAATGCTCTACATTTGGTGCTCTTCCGTACCAGCATTCATATGGTGTCTGGTTATCTTTCAAACAACTTGTTGGAAGTCTGTTTTTGACATAGCATGCTGCTGAGATTGCTTCTGCCCATAAACACTTGGGAAGTTCTGAATCCGCCATCATTGCCCTTGCCATCTCAAGCAATGTTCGATTTAGTCTCTCAGAGACACCATTCTGTTGCGGAGAATCAGGAACAGTTCTTTGATGTTGTATCCCTCGAGATTTCAGGAAATTTTGCATCGCATTGCTTATGTACTCTCCCCCATTGTCCGTCCTCAAAATCTTTATCTTTTCCTCAGTTTCGTTTTCAGCAGATGCCACAAAGTCCTTCAATGCATCTAATGCTTAACTTTTCTGTTTTAGAAAATAAACTCGTGAGACTCGAGAAAAATCATCTGTGAAGGTGATGAAATAACTATTGCCACCTAGGCTCCTTGGTGTAAGAGGACCGCAAATGTCGCTATGAACAAGTTGTAGCCTTTTT
The DNA here is from genome assembly GCA_964026355.1 of Pseudorhiza aurosa. Lineage (NCBI taxonomy): Eukaryota > Metazoa > Cnidaria > Scyphozoa > Rhizostomeae > Lychnorhizidae > Pseudorhiza > Pseudorhiza aurosa. Next base: position 454,094 of record OZ032129.1, on the reverse strand, counting down.
GTTGTCCAAGGCATTGACTGGTTGGGAAAAGGAATACGTTTTGCTTTTGCCAATTCGCAAGGCTCACAAAGATCTCCTTCATACTGTAATTCTCTTATTCCAATCTTTGTTCCTTGGATTGCATTGTTCTTTATAGCACCCTGTATCCTGGTATTTCCGGCATGACCAAGTCGTCTATGCCAGAGCTTTAAGTTCTCCTTTTTGCCAACAGATGCCATATTAGCCTCATTGCTATTTGCCTTTGCCAATTCTTTGCACCGTAGATAATACAATTTGTTCTTTCTCTCTCCAATCGCCCTTAGAGCTTTAGCTTTTGAGAAAATCCTGACATTATCATCATCAAAAAGCACATAATTTCCTTCCTTTATTACAGCAAACACCGAAAACAGATTAATAGCCATCTCTGGAACATACAAAACATTCTTTAAGGAAGTGGTAAATACCTCTCCTCCAGGTAATGGAAAGGACATGTTAACTGATCCTGTTCCGAGAGCTCTGAGTACTCGAGAGTCACCCAAATAAACATTTTCTGGCACATCAAACTCTCTGTAATCACGAAGAATACATTCATCCCATACCATGTTGTAGCTTGTACTTTTCGACTTGAGGCACAAACGCACGCTAATACTGACGCACCCAGAAACACAGCAGAAACACACTGGATTCAGCATTAGATATGGTTTGCTAAAATTGTTAAAGCAAAATGATTAACTATAAGAAATACAAAGATTAACTATAAGAGTATCTAATGAATAAATGTAAAAGTAATTTAATATAGTGTCCGAACGTACTGACTGTTTGCCGTTTTACTCTTCTGGCCTCAGCATCCCTTTACTCGTCGTCTTCGCTTTCTTTTCCACTGTAAACGACGATTCTGCAGCCTTTTATAGCGCGATGTAAACAAGCTTGTTATTGTCTGGTGTCGACTCGCTTGGGACAGGGCAAACAAAACAAAAAGTACTTTGAAAATGCAACTCTGAACACTAAAATCCCTGGGGTCCAGGCAAGTCTGGACAGGTACAGGCCTGGCCAGGGCAATAATAAAAAACAACTAACTTTGCACCATACATCCGGCCCCAAACGCTTCTTTGCAGAGAACATGTTTTCTTCACCCTTCTAATCAGTGCAAAGTTCCAATAGACAAAGTTTATCCACAGGACGAACTAACTGAGACTGCGAAGTCTTGACATTTGCTGATCTCACGAGACCATCTCTTCCCTTATTTACAGCTAAAACTCTGCCCAACCGCCAGGCACCTCTTGGTAGGGGGTTATCAACAATGAGAACAATGTCATTTTCTTTAAGATTCCGTTTCGGTGTGAACCATTTTTGTCGCTGCTGTAAAGTTGGAAGATATTCTCTTGCCCATCTTTTCCAAAAGAGATCCGCCAAAAACTGAATTTGTCTCCATCTTCTTTTACAATGGTTATCTGCTTTAGAAAACTTTCCTGGAGGGTAGGATTCATTTGACTTCAACATCAGCAGGTGGTTTGGAGTCAATGCATTTGCATCTCTTGGATCATCTGAAACTCTAGTTAAGGGCCTCCCATTAATAATTGATTCAATTTCACACATTAAAGTTTGCAAACCTTCGTCGTCCAAAATTTGTTCTCTTAGTACCATTGCCATGACACGTCTAATCGTACGTATTAAGCGCTCCCATGCACCTCCCCAGTGTGAGGCTAATGGTGGATTAAAATGCCAATTCACCTCTTGTTGAAGAAGACACACATGGATTTTCTCTTGATTCCATTCACGTATCAAGCGTTTCAGCTCCCTTTCTGCACTGGTGAAATTAGTACCATTGTCCGATCTAATTTCCTTGGGTTTCCCACGACGGGCCATGAATCTTCTTAAGGCGTTTATGAACGAATCAGTGTCTAAGCTGTGCGCCACCTCAACATGTATAGCACGAATGACAAGGCAGGTGAATATGACACCATATCGCTTGACTCGGCTGCGGGCTCTTTTTACACAAAATGGACCAAAGTAATCTACACCAACGTATGTGAATGGTGGCTCTCCGCGGACGATTCTGCTTGGTGGTAAATCTGCCATTTTCTGTTGCATAGGCTGTTGGAGTTGTCTTTTGCACTTGAAACATTGTCTGAGTATTCTTCGGACTGATGCACGTGCATTGATTATCCAAAACTTTTCTCTAATTAATGACAATACATACTCCTTTCCCAGATGGCCAGCTAAGTGATGATGGTATCTGATAATCAGGTCGACCACATGATTTCGTTTTGGAAGAATCACAGGATGTTTCATATCGTTTGGCTCAAATTGGAAATGCTTCAATCGTCCACCAACACACAGTAGGCCATCTTTAACTACAGGATCCAGGCTAAGAAGGTTACTCTGCCTTTTCACTCTCTTCCTTTTTGATGTTAAACTGTCAATTTCATCTTTGAAGTACCGCATCTGAATACATGAAATGATGGCGTGCTCTGCTTTCTTCATTTCTTCTACTGTTAACTTTCCTTTCAAAACTGAGCTCGGTGTTGGTGCTGGTAGCTTTGACTTCAGGATCAACCAGTGCTTGAATCGCAACATCCATGCAACAGCCCCTTTTAACTTTGTCCAGGATGAAAACTTTGAGAAAATCAATTCACTAATGCCACAAGACTCTTCCACCATAACACTGTGAGATTGGAAGAAGCACCCGAGTCTATGACCCAGACCCCTGCTTCTTGCTTCTTGCCTCCTTTGAACACAGCAAATGCTTCTTCATACAGATACTCAGATTTAGTAGCCACATCTGCAGTACTTCCTTCGTTTGAATATCTAGCCATGTGAGCACGTTTATTCTTACTTTCATTCTTCTTAAGTGGGCAATTCCTTGCAAAATGCCCCATTTTGTCACAAACAAAACATTTCGAATCGCTTGCAGGTTTCTTAGCCTTTTGTTTGGTAAATCTACCCCGACGGACTTCCTGCCTGCTTAGAAGAGATGAACATATACCAGTGTCACATGAGCTTTCTCGCTTTCTCTCCTCATTAAGCAAGGCCGTGCTTACAAACTCAAGAGTGGGGACCTCAGCTTGCGCTTCCAGTGCTGTTACTAGCGTGTTATAACTTGCAGGTAAACTAAGAAGTAGTATACAGACTACTAGCTCCTCTGGTAAGTGCAACTCCAACTTTCTTAATTCAGCTATAATCTCCTTGTGCTTTCTCAAATGATTTTGCACAGAACCATTTTCATCCATTTTTAGCTCCATCAACTGCTTCAAAGTATGTAACTTCCGAGAAGTGGTTCTCTGTTCGAAGTGCCCTTCCAAAGCTCTCCAGATTGCAGCTGGATCATCCTCGCTAACATCTTCAATGATATAGAATACCTCCGACTGTACCAAAGAATACAGAAAATTAACAGCTTTATTGCGTTTCTTTATCCAATCAGTCGTTGCCCTATCACTTCCAGAGGCTGGCGGAGTCTCGTTTCCCTCCACTATATCCCATAGCTCCTTTGCGCGTAGGAAGGCCTTCATCCTCTTTCTCCAAATTGACCAATTGGAGTCCGACAGCTTCTCCAGAGTAATTTTCTCACCATCTTCTGCCATTATGCTGATATGAAAACAATTCACGTCCAAAGATCTGAAGCCAACTGATAAGGCCTGCGATATAGTCCTCTCTTAAATTAACAAGGTGTACTGACTGCGAAAGCTTACTCACCAGCTAGTTCTCCGTCAGCGATTCTGGGCCCATAACCTTTGTTAAGTTATTTCTTCGGCAGCGACAGAAAGTAACTCAGCAAAGACAATCTTCTTGCGTATAGATTAATCACTCAGCAATCAACGGTTAAATCACAATATAGCAAACTCAAGATTATATTCTCAATGTCTGTATACACAACATATGGGACTTCTAAGACGCATGCGCATTCTTATAAAAGCGTCCTTCAACATTTCATGGCTCCACTCATTTGTTTGGCAATATATCCGCTTATATAATACAGTGCATCATATCTCCAATTTGGTGATGTATTGAGAAGATGGTACACTGCAGGATCAACATCTTGACTTGTACGAGTATTCTCATTGATGGACAGGAAATCTATTGGATATTGAATTTCATTATCTAGTGGGCCAATGCAGTTTGCTGTTGCTGGGGCTTCTATGTTGTTTTTTAACAATATTGCTCTTAGCGCATACTTAAATTCAAGAACATTTGGGTTGTTGTTCCATCCATACCGACCTCTAATCTTGCTGAAAAACATTTTAAGTGCATCTTGAGAAAATCTGTATGTCAGGACGTACTCAAATCTGTTATCCTCTCTGGATAGCAGTTTGTGACTGATTGCTATAACTGATTTAGCAGTGGTAAGAAATCCAACAATAAATGTCTTTCTTCTTCCCTTATACATAACATTACCATCCAGATCCTGCAGTTTTGTTAAATACAACTCAGTCTCTTTAATATATTCATCAATAGCCCCAATATTTTTCAAAGTAATGGGCGTTTTTGCTGCCTTGCCAAATCTATTTTTGCTGTTTAAAATGTCAAATATGGTGTTGATTCGCAAAATAAAATCAGATGTTGGATCACTGTTTTCAAACCCTGGAGCCTTTAAAGTTTCAAGGAACCTAATAGCTGCTGCTACAGAGTTACTTAGTGTTTGTGCCGCAATCTTTACTTTCATTTTATGGTTCTGCCATTTGACATGATGTCCCTTCAATTTATTGCCCAAATGCAAAACATCATTCATTTGAGCCTGGTGCAATTTAACTATAAAGTCCCACTTAATTGGTTGTTTATTTGAATCATAGATGATTCCTCTGTCTGCAAGTGCATTTCTAGCTAACTTGATCATATGACATGCATCTAAGATGACATGGATTTTCTCATCATCTCTACATGGATGCCTGAACGAGCCATCAAAATGTGTGTTTATTTTGCACCCAAGTCTCTCAGCTGTTGTCATATTCTTGGCTGTGCCATCAAAGATTACAGCATGAACATTAAAAATGGACTCGGTTAAAAAATTGATCGATTCTCTAATTATTTGGGCTTGGATCTCTGCATTGGTGTTGTTAGTGAGGAAATACGCGATTGGATTTTGCCACTTGGCCTTCAAGCCAGCAACCATATCAACAAGGACATGATTTGCAACATTTTCTCTTGGCTCACCCTGAATGGATCCATAATCAACATTGCCAACCAGTTTTCCACTTTTGTTATCAACCAAGGTTTGTGATCGTATGGACATTTCATCAAGAATAATTACACAATCACGCTCGCTGGGTTTGATAAGATTTCTCAAAGAATGAACAACATTCAGTAGGAAACCAGGTTCTGCTTCAACACTGGCTGCCCAGCTCCTTATTGTTGATGGACTTGGCAAACAGAGTGCCTTTCTTACAAATCTATATCCTTTGGGACTATAGAAATGAAGCGTGACTGCAAATTCTTTAATGGTTTGATCATACCTGGATCCAGTATTTTTGCCAGCATTCTTTATTTGATTTTTAAACAGATCAATAGACTGTTCATTAAAATTTTGCACAAAGTCTTCAGCACTCTGCTGAGAAATATACTTGAAACTGTTTAGTTTTTCAACCAATGCATGTACAGTTTTAACCCTACGAACAGCTTGAGCCTGTAACCGCTTTACTTGCTTGTTTTTGTTTGATACAATCAATTTCAATGTGTTTACTATTTTAATTGGTGAAGCTGCATATGAATGGTCATGATTTGATTTCGTAAATAAAGATTTATTACTTTTGTTGGGTATAGTTGGTTTTGAAAAACTGGCCGTTCTCTTCGTTGGTGGCTTTCTTATTAGATTTTTTGAATTCAAATGATCTGGAAAGTCAAAAACTGAGGGGACTGCATCAGATTTGAGACGCTTTCGCTTTATAGACATTTGATGATTTGATAAATCCACGTCGTTCCATATATAGTCAGTTGATTTAAAATGCTTCTCGCACAAAACAGAACTTCTAGACGGTGTCCACTCTTTACGTTTAGTGGCGATAACCCATTTTTTCAACAATCCAACATTACTGCACGGAAATCTGCGTAAATATAGAGTGTTATTTGAGCATTGAAATATGCTTATATATGTATAGATATATTTATTTAAACACAGTATTCATAGGTGTGATAATAATGTAGGCCTAATCGGGAGGCTTGTTTTCATCTGTAAAAAATCTGCGGGGAGAAAGTTTAGGAGGAGAAGTATGGTTTGAAGCAAAACCGTAGGTAATAAATGAGCATTTGGACTACCATTATTGAAAATCTTCAAGTATTGAAAACCTACTTGTGAAAGGTTAGTGTTTTAGTTTCTCCTTCACTTCGTGCATTGCAATTGTAGGCAGAACAAGATTTCGGCATTATCATAAATTCAGGTCAAGAATAATTAATTAGAAGCTGAATTTGATAATATAAAGATATATTCAGGTCTTGACCAGTAGTACAGAACTGATCCGCTTATATCGCGATTGTCTAATAATAACAACGCATCTATATTCCCGTGCATTTTCTTTTGCCACTCTAAGCTACCATTTTGGTTCTACAGTGTTGCCACACATCACGTGACCCAGTTGGCACTCTAGTCTTCCTAACTCTATGGTTGGAACGCGTACCTTTGCTCCTCCGTAGCTCTCGTCTCAAATTGAATCTCTCAGCCTCGAGTTCACGCTTGAGTTTTACCGATCGAGTACTCAAGACTTCTAGACAACAAGGACATCCGCGGAAGTGGAGGGGCCGTCGATTGAGGTACAGTTGAAAACTCTCCATTCTTAGCTTGCTGAGTTATTGTGCTTAAGACAGGAACAATTGAGATGAAGCAGTGAGATTATTGGAGAAATCATGCAACTAGTCAGCATTTCTTATCAACAAGAGCAGCAACACAGGATTGGCGGGAGTAGCCCAACTACCTTAGTACACATAGATAGCCGTACATGCATAGCAATACATGGGTATTAATACATCGATTGTCATACACACATGCATAGCAATACATATATGGTCATACATGCATGCATAGCAATGCATAGATGGTCATACATACATGGACAGTAATACATAGATGTCATACATGCATACATCCATGCATGCATAGATACATACATGCATACATCCATTCATACATACATGCATACATCCATGCATGCATAGATACATTCATACATACATATATGTATACATACATACATACATACATACATACATACATACATAGATACATACATACATACATACATACATACATACATACATACATACATACATACATACATACATACATACATACATACATACATACATACATACATACATACATATACACATCCATTCATACATACATGCATGCATAGATACATCCATTCATACATACATGCATACATCCATGCATGCATAGATACATTCATACATACATATATGTATACATACATACATACATACATACATACATATACACATCCATGCATGCATAGATACATACATACATATATGTATACATGTGTGTATATATGTATAATATTGCAGGAAAAGACAAGAAACAGTTTTGCTGTATTGAGATCTTTTGTTTGCAGAAATCCAATCAATTGCATAAGTCTCACGGTCTCAAAGTCTTAGATCTGCAACTGGTTTGAATTCCACAGCTGATTATTTTAGCTATTAAGAATTGCTTCACATTTGGATGAGAGATATTCAGTTCAACAAAGTTGTTTCATCTTTTCTATCAAAGGCTGAAACTCTGGAAAAAAAATTATTTTCAAAAGTAAGCACAAGTTTTGAATTACAGTAATGGCATCAAGAGGGAAAAGTGAAACGGATAAATTGAAACATAATTTGGAAGAACAACTGGATCGTTTGGTTGCACAATTAGCAGATCTGGAAGAATGCAGGTGTGTCATTTAGTTTAGAAATGGGATGCTCCATAGGCAAGGGCTTGGAATGATCATGTCACCTCCCCCCTTGTTATGTTTCATGTTTAGTTTCTTTTCAGAGGAGACAATTCCAGTGCAAATCAAACAGCCTTATCATATCAAAAAGATTAAAGTGATATTTTATTTATTTCATCTCAAAACCAACTTGACAAGCCCACTGTAAGATACTAATGCATCTCCTTAAAAGCATGCTAATATTTTTCTTATGAATTTTAGTTTGCAGGTCCACATCAGCCAACGTAAGGCTGCAATATTTAAACCTGCTTTTAAAAATAAAATATGGCAATAACAATTATGATTTGAATTAATTTACCTATATTTAACTTGACCCATTTCAAATCAAGTTCTTATTGTGAAAAATTTATCATCAAGGTGCAAATTGATATGAAGATACTAGTCACTGTCATATTTGCTCCGTGGAATAGGAGAATGCATATTGTAGCAAGGGTGATGGTGATTTGTTCCATAGATGGGGTAATATTTTGGTAAAACATCGTGAAAATAAGGCTCTGGGCTCCTTAAAGGACGTGCTGTGATATATCTCCAATTTCATGTATATTTTGATGTTTTGTAGGTATTGCAGTCTAATGATAGATTAGAATTGTACCCAAATGCTCTTTGACTATGATTCTTATTGAAGCCCTCATCGTCCTATTTTGATGCTGTATGAACCAGGTCAGTGTTGCCGTGATGTAGTGGCTAAGGGTGCGGACGAATGACACAGGGGTTGCGTGTTTGAATCCTACATGTGCCAAAACAAAAATGCCATTGGTTAGGGAAACCATCTCATACAATCCACTTTCCTAGAAAAGACTTAGAGCCTTGTCTCTAGTTTTGGCTACGGTCAAAATTGAGTATGCATCACAGAATTAACTATGTTATTAAGTGTTGTAATAGTTTGGACATCACAACCACTTAATTCATTTTAGGGAGGATCTTGATGAAGACGAATATGAGGAGACAAAGACAGAGACGCTAGAACAGTTGAAGGAATTTGAAGCTACCTTGAAAAAGATGGTTGCTGGTGATGTAACACTTGTTGATCAGTTAAACAATATGCAGCTGGTAGGTAGTTCTATTTTGATGCACAGTTAGGAATCATAAAGAGCTGTACCCAATGAACCTAGGACTACCCTTTACTTTTGTGTGTTGACATCAGTTTTGAAACTGCTTGAATCTGATCATTTTGACATGAGGTCAAAGATATCTTACCAAAGTGAAACACAAAGGAAGTGTTTTCCTTATGTTTTTAAAAAAAGTCAACCCAAGATTGCCCAGAGAGGGTGGTCCCATGTCGCTAACCTCAAGCAAGTTTCTCATTTGACTGGGATTCTTGCAATCTTAACCATAGTCAATGCACAGGTACTCTGTCAGTCCGAAGTCTTTGGATGCTCGCTACGAGTAACATGTAACCTCGTACTGCCTGCCTCATGGCAGTGTCGCCATCGGCTAAAGCGGCACCCCTGCACCCCTGCACCCCTGCACCCATCGGTATAGGGAGGATGATTGGGCATGTCGGAATCTTAGTTCAGATCGACAAAAAGTGAAGACTCTCGCTTTGTTTTTCAAGCTATATTAAAACAACAAACTTTACAGCACCATAAGCAAAACTCCCAAACTCCCAATCACACCACCTCCCAAGTTCCAAGTCCAAAGTGAAATAAACAGCTTAAGCAGTTTCTTCAGGGGGGGGGGTTATTTCAGTTCTCCACACACTCCCCCCTATGTGACCCAAATAGGCATCAAATAATTAAATTCCACACACTCCCCCCTATGTGACCCAAATAGGCATCAAATAATTAAATTAATGTCCTTCAATCGTCTTCAAGTTCTCTTTCTTCGTACTCATATGTTTCAGTAACTGACTGCTTTGCTGTCTCTGCGGCTTTTCTTTTAGGCCTGAACTCTGGTGCCTTTGGGTTGAGCTCTTCGCTTTCTATCTTATCACACTCTAACTCTAGAGGATACAGTAACTGTATGACTCTCTCAATATGTGACTTTTTCGCCTTGATCCTTGCCCCTCTAACTACTTTGCCTCTGCCACGAATTAATTGCTCAATGATACCGATGTCCCATTCACCCCTGTTTTTTCTGTCTCCCTTTATTAGAACAACTTGACCAACTTTAATTCGTTCTGGTTTATCTTTATGTTTAAGGGTATGTCTTTCTCTTAATGCACAAATATATTCATTTTGCCCTCTTTTCCAAAGATTTTCCCTGCACTTCATCAAATATTTAGCTCTTCTGCGCTGATCCCTTTCTTGCACTCTGGTCAGTTCTGGGTCTAGAAGTGTGTTGTTCTGATTTAAAAGCAGCATATTTGTTGTCAAAATCGGTAATTGGACGTCATTCTCAATGTAATCTGATGGTCTGTTGTTAAGAACCACCTCAATATCAAGCAAAACCTCTGGCAGCTCCTCAAATTTAAGTTTTGCGCTTCCTAGAACCTTATACATTGCTTGCTTTGTGAGGCCAATAATTCATTCATATTGGCCTCCCCACCATGGGGCCTTACTAAGATTGAATTGCCATTCAATGGATTGATGTGCTAAGAATGACTTCACTTTTTCATCTCTCACGAGTGTTTTTAACCATTTAGCTGTGACCTTGAAAGTCTGCGCGTTGTCTGAGTAAATTTTCTTAGGTCGCCCCCTCCTTGCAATGAATCTTTTCAGACAAGTAAGTGGGATATATTTTGAGATTGGCTACAGTGGTATCTGTTAGTAGCTCAAAACTGCTCTTGTCAAACTACACGCAATCAGGATAATATGTGCCTTTCCTTCTCCGTCCCTCTTGGTCTTGATGGTGATAGGACCGGCATAATCAATGCCTGCCAATTCAAATGGTCTTGATCCTTCTGTCCTCTCCCTTGGAAGTACTGAGATCTCTGGCTTCTCAAAGGGAACAACATGACATCTTTTATAAGCATAGCAGCTGTTTCTCACCCATTTTACAATCTTTCTCAGTCTTGGGATCCAATATATTTGTCTTATTTCTGCCATAGTCAATCCTGACCCCCCACACAAGGTATTTCAGTGAGCATTTGCAAACATTTTCTCACTGAACAACTCTTGAGAGGGCAGGTAAATTGGGTATTCACCCTGAATTCTCCCATGGCAGACAAATTCCCAGTTCGTTTTTCTGCAACCCAAGTTGTTATTTATCCTTTAGAAATACTTCAGTGCCTTCAACTTGAGTTTGTGTTCTTTTGACCCATAAATCCATTTTTCCTTGCATTTCATCTGTACCTAATAACCCTCTCTTTCTCTCACTTTTCTTTCGCTTGTAATTGTCTGCAAATCTCTTCAACCATGCTGTTACTCTCATTGATTTCATGAAATTGAATTTTTCCAACATCTTATCTAACTCATCACTTGCTTTGACACTGACCTTTAGTACTACCTTATGTGGCTTTGCTTCTGACTCTGACTCACTGCTTGCTACTGTGACCATTTGTTCTGGCCATTGTTCTGGGTTTTGTATCCAACCTGGCCCTTTGAACCAATTGTCAGTAAGTTTCTTGCTGTCACATCCACGACTTGTAATGTCAGCTGGATTCATCTCTGATGGAACATGTCTCCAGCTCAAATAATCTTTCTCTTTTATCTTAGTCACCCTATTACTAACAAACTGCTTATATTATGTTTCACCTTTGATCCAATGCAAGGCCACACTACTATCAAGCATGGATATCTCTGACTGGGTACCCCTGGAGGGCTTTCTTAACATTGTCCACAACATTAGCTGCCATGTGGCCAGCTACTAGTTCCAATCTTGGAATTGTTAGTCCCTTCTTAGAAAATTGTGACTTTGATGTAATAAGCCCTTGTTCTTTATCTGCTCCTTGGTCAATGATGGCATAAACTACGGTAGCAACTCCATTTAGACTTGCGTCAGCAAACACATGTAGATCGATTGTTGTGATCTCCTTGTTTGCCTTAAGTATACTTCTAGGTATCTCAAACTTCTCTGGTAAACTCCTCACCCAGCGGAACCACCTTTCTTTCAAACCCTCTGGCAATTCTTCATCCCAAGTGACATGAGCATCACATATGTCTCTAAAAATTATCTTTCCTGCTATGGTAACTGCTGATATTAACCCGAGTGTCATAGATCATCGCTAATCTCCTCAAAACCTCTCGCTTTGTTGCTTGTTGGTTGTCAGACCCTAGGGATATTGAAAGAGTGTCCTTTCCTGTATCCCAGGCCATTCCTAATAGCTTTACTCCTTGTTCCTTTGCATCAAGTTGCTGTTTTGCATATGATTCCTCAGTGTCCTCTTGAATATTATTTTCCCTTTCCAATTCCCGTTGGTTGGAATGCCATTTGTTCAATGTGAATTTTGCTTTATTGAATATTTCGGAGGCACTATCCTTTAGATGTTCTACTTCGCTTACTGAATGAGCCCCTAAAATTAGGTCATCAACATATAAACTTTTCTTAATCACTGCAACTTCTTGTGGATATTCTCTTTCACATTCATCTAAATGAGCCATGAGGGTGCCGCCTAAGAGAAAGGGTGATTGGTTTAACCCGAATAGTACCCTTCTAAATCTGTAAGTTTCTACTTTTTCTATGTCTCTGTCTTTTAACCACTGCAATCTCAGCACGTCACGGTCTTGTTCTCTCATTTGGATCTGTAGGAAGGCCTGCTTTAGATCTCCAGTGAGAGTCACTGGCTGGATACGGTTTTGTGTTAGTATGTCCCATATCATGTTTTGTAAGGGAGGCCCTGTTTCCAAACAGTCATTTAGTGATGGCAATTTGTCATTGGCTCTTGTCGAAGCATCAAAAACAAACCTTAGTTTGGTGCTTTCAGCTATGTCTCTTACAACAGCTCTGTGGGGGAAATAAAACTCTTTTCTTATTGGATTGTGTTCTGAGACCTTTTCAATGATGCCTTGCTCCTCTTTATCGATCAATATCTTTTCATACTTGTCATAGAGTTCTCGGTTTCTCTCTAACCTCTGCTCTGCACAAGTTTATCCAATCGTCCTCTGCTTCCTGCCTTGTTATTTGGTAGTTCCGAAATGTCTGACTTCCAAATAAGTCCAGTCTGATATCGGCCATCTTCACTACGTTTGAGTTGAGCTCTGAAATCCCTTGCATCATTTTCTTCTAGTCCTAAGATGTCTAATGAACAAAATCTCTCATAATCTGCAGCGGTGGATTTTGCAAAGAACATAGTGGTAAAATCTGCCTCATGACCAGGTGACATTATGGTCCACCCAAAATTAGTTAGTTCAGCAACTGGTTCCCTGGTCTACCTACTCGTGGCTTTGTCGATGTTTTGATTTTTGACTAATCATTGGCCCCTATAATAACATGTATAGGAAGCTCATCCTTTCCAGATTTTTCTTCCATGTGTACGCCCCTCAGGTGTGCAAACCTTCTGATCACTTGGGGTTTGGCACTGTAAGCAACTCCCCCCCCCTCCCGTCCACTTTGCTCACATCTAATCTTAAACTGAAGCTTTCACTGAGATTTTCAACTTCAACATTATAGATTTCAATTTTTTTGTCTTTGTTGACAGCATCATATCTATTTGCGGGTGCTCTGTTTTGATGGGCTTCTTCCCTATCGTTTCTATCAATTGGGCTGAAACATAGCTACTCCCTGCTCCAGTGTCAAGAAGGGCTCTATAAACCACTCCCCCCACCTTAACAATTACAACCTGATACACTGCTCCTTGTTCTCCTGTAATCAACAAAACATCGGCTTGTGGCTGTATTTTGTCACATACTGAAGTATGATATTTTCCTTTGCAATTTCTACATGGCCCCTTGCTTGGACAGTCTGATGCCCTGTGTCCTGCGCCGGTACAGTTGAAACACAATCTTTTCTGTTTCAAAATTTCCCTCCTTTCATGCAGCTTTGTAACTTTCTTACGCTCGGTTGACTTGTGGCTAACACCTTCACAATAAATACAGACCCTTTGATGATGATTTGTCTTGTTTGTAGTGAAAACCCTGTCCTTCCCTCTGTTTGAGTGAGGGGGTTTCTCTTTGTCCATTTACTCAAGGCCTCTACGAGCTTAGGGAATCCCCATTCCTGCCACAGGTCATCCAGTCTAACTAAATCTGCTCGGATCCCTTCTAATTTGTCGAGTGTTAATCTGGTATAACCTGATATCTCATTTAGTTTGCCCAACGATTCTAGCGCTTGAACACTGGTTAATAACTTATTGTAGAAATTATGAATCTTGGAAGGATTTGTTCCCTTAACGACTGGCAAAGCAATAATGGACTGAGCGTGTGCGTTAATTACCTCACTTTTTTTGCCATATTTTGATTTCAAAATGGATTTAGCCCTTTCATAGCCTTCGTGGTGTGCTGTAAATTATCGATAATTATGCGGACTTTAGGCTCAATAAATTCTTTCAGGTAATTAAACTTGGTGACGGGGTCTAAATCCTGACGATCAACTTCTGTTTCAAACTGATTCCAAAACCGGAACCCGTCCATATGCTTACCTTTTTAATCTCGTAATTTCTAGCTTTGGCAACTTGACAGTGGTTAAGGGTTTTCCCCCCGCTTGGGTCTTCAGGGTTCTCCCCCCTTCAGCTCGACAAGCTTTTCCTAGTGCTCTAATTGCTGTAAAAATCTCCCCTTTTCTAGCTCCAACTCTGATTCGTGCCGTTTTTTCTTTTTCTCATCTCGTAATTCCTCCAAAGTATCTCTCATGCGTGAGACGATCGGTAGAAAATCTTTCAAGTTCTGCTCGATATCGACTCTCCATTTTCTCACGTCTGTTGGGTCTTCTTCCTCTTCTAAGTTTAACTCTTGAATTCGGACTTTTAACTCTTGGAATTCATCCAGTCTTGTCTGGTATACTTTCAGCTGCCTTTCAATCTCTTTGGTGTCTTCTCTTCCCAACATCTCTTCGGTTTCCTCTGTTAAATACGATAAGAATCCCAGTTTTGTGTTGATTTTCTTGACTAAATTTGGAATGTTAGCCATTGTTCTCGCTGCGCTGTATATTTCTGCTGAACAACTCTCAGCTAAATAACTCCCATCTGGGGTGCCACTTGTCGGAACCTTAGTTCAGATCGACAAAAAGTGAAGACTCTCGCTTTGGTTTTCAAGCTATATTAAAACAACAAACTTTACAGCGCCATAAGCAAAACTCCCAAACTCCCAATGACACCACCTCCCAAGTTCCAAGTCCAAAGTAGAATAAAGAGCTTAAGCAGTTTCTTCGGGGGGGGGGGTTATTTTAGTTCTCCACAGGCACCCAGCAGAACAACAAATAAGATATGTCAAAGCAGTGGCACAGGCTGTCTGAATAGGTCAGCCCAGTCGCGGAAACAGCTGTCACTGCCCCAACACCAGCGCCTTCCGGTCTGGCAAAGAGGCGGGCTCCAACATACCGGACACCCGGCAGATCGGTGCAGCGTGCAGGATCGGTCTCAACACGTCTTCATCCCCCTGAAGCCGCTGAGAACAACCTGCATGCAAAGTGCGTGGGCTTCACCGCCGCGAAGTGTCGTCCACCCTAATCAAAGTCTCAGCGAACGGCCCCGTTCTTCCCTTCCATTCCTTTTCCCTACCTTTCCTTTCACCCCTACCTTGAAAAGCCCAACGGCGATGGTCCCGCGGGCGACGGGGACAGGCTTGGCAAGCTGGAAGTCTCTAGTCCGCGCCCACACGTTGACGGCGGATCCGTGATGGTCGCTCTTCGTTTGACCGTGATGACAAATGAGTTCGGCAGCTGTTTCCGCGACTGGGCTGACCTATTCAGGACCACCGCAGCCCACCCCGATTGGGGAACCCCCTAGAAAAGGTGGGGGAAACATCGGTCATCACAAGTAGTCTGACTGGTAAGCCGCGACCAGTGGACGTCCCAATTTAGCCGTCGAATATTTCAAACTCAAATGGGCTCAGGACCAAATAAAAATTATTTTTCTAAGACTCTGACTGTTGGTGCGTTGAACATTAGAACTTTGATGGATACTGCTAACTCGGACCGCCCTGAACGCAGGTCGGCTCTCGTCTGCAGGGAGCTTGCACGCTTTAACATCGACGTGGCCGCCCTCAGTGAAACAAGACTAGCTGACGAAGGAAACATCCAAGAAACCGCCGCTGAATACACAATTTTCTGGATAGGAAAGACAACCGACGAACCGCGGATCCATGGAGTCGGTTTTGCAATCAAGACACGCCTCGTGGAGCAATTCAACCTAGCCCCAACGGGAATCAACGAATGACTTATGACGCTACGGATCCCGCTCAAACGAAGCAAGCATCTCACTCTAATCTCAGTCTATGCCCCGACTCTTACCTCAGATGACGAAACGAAATATTCCTTTTACGACGACCTCCACCGTTCGATCCGATCAGTCCCCAAAAACGACAAACTTGTGGTACTCGGGGACTTAAACGCCCGCGTCGAACGTGACCACCTCTTGTGGGACGGCCTAATCGGCAAGCACGGCCATGGCAACTGCAATGCTAACGGTCGCCTGCTTCTCGGATTATGTACGGAACACGACCTTACTATCACAAACACTCTCTTTCGCCTACCGCTACGCCAGAAGACCACCTGGAGGCACCCAAGATCAAAGCACTGGCATACGCTCGACTACGTATTGACAAGGAAGCGTGACATCAAGGATTTCTGAATAACTCGCTCCATGCCAGGCCACGATGACTGTTGGACGGATCATCGCCTGCTGTTGTCCCGTTTGAGAATGAACATCCGCGTACCACCAAGACACCCCACCTCCAGCAGACTCCAGAGACGATTCGACTGCCACAAACTGAAAGACCCGATGTGGATATCGCGCTTCCAGGAAGCGCCGACGGCCCACCTGGACACCTGTCCACCATCCAGCGTGAACAAGAACTGGATCTCACTCAGAGACGCCTTAACGGCCGATGAGCTCACCAAAGCAATGAAGCGAATGAAACCCGTTAAGGCGCCGGGCCCAGACAACGTTCCCTTTGAGCTGCTCAACAGCGCAGGACCAGCTGTGAAGTCGCGTCTAATGGAGCTTCTGACTCAAATCTGGAATTCCGACTCCGTTCCCCCGGACTTCAAAAATGCAAACATCATCACCATCTTTAAGAAAGGTGACCGTATGTCCTGTGGCAACTATCGCGGAATATCACTTCTCTGCATCGCCGGTAAAATCTTAGCTCGAATCCTGCTCGACAGACTTCTCCAACTGGCGGAGGAAATCCTACCAGATTCCCAGTGTGGATTTAGACCATCCCGCGGCACGATCGACATAATCTTCTGCGCAAGACAACTGAAAGAAAAAGTCGTGAGCAACAACAACCGCTTATGCAGATTTTCTGTGACCTGAGGAAGGCCATCGATAGGGTACCAAGACCAGCCATGTGGCTGACCCTGGCCAAATTCGGTTGTCCGACTGCTTTATCAACCTGATATGCGCTCTGCATGACGGGATGACGGTCAGGGTATTCCAGCAAGGTAATGTTTCGAAAACGTTCGAGATTAACGGTGGACTCAAGCAGGGCTGTGTTCTTGCCCCAACACTATTTGCGCTTTATACCGCAGCCATGATAAACGAAATCCCACTCGATGCACCATCAGTTGAAATCCGCTACCGACTAGATGGTGGGCTATTCAAAATATTCCCTGCCATCCCGAACGAAAACAACCCTCCATAACTTCCTTGAACTCCAATACGCGGACGACAACGACACCGTCACTCAGAAACCCCTGGACCTTCAAAGTACCGCTGACCAGTTTAACGCAGCCTACAAACACTTTGGCATGGACGTAAACACTGAAAAGACCAATCTCCTAGTTCAGCACGCATCAAATCAACCCCATCACATCATACCGACTGTTCAAGTCAACACTCGTACCGTGGAGAGTGCCCCAAGCTTCTCATACATTGGGAGCCTACTGTCATCAGTCGCCACGTGCGAAGACAAGATACAAAATCGCATAAGGGTGGCTCACTCGGCGTATGGACGACTGACAAAGCGAGTTTTCGAAACCCACGGACTTAATTTCCAAACAAAAGTCATGGTCTTTCGAGCTGTTGTGCTGTCTACTCTGCTATACGCCTGCGAGACATGGACGCTCTATTCACGCGACGTCAAACAACTAGAAAAGTTCGAACAAGCCAAACTACGCCAGATCTTCCGGGTACGCTGGAAAGACAAGATCACAAACAACGAGATCGTCACCCGTGCATCACTTCCGAGCATCGAAGCCACGATCCTCCAGCATCGTCTACGTTGGGTTGGGCATATTGTGCGTATGCCACCTACTCGCCTCCCGAAAATCATTCTGTATGGGGAGCTCGCAGAGGGCAAACGGCCCAGAGGTGGCCCGAAGCACCGTTTTAAAGACCAACTGAGGCGATCGCTAGCGCCAGGTGGACCTGAAGTGCCAAGAACGCAAGCGCAGACAAGCAGCCACCCCTCCGCCGGCCACTCTGCCATGTGACTACTGCCCAAGACTTTTCCGCCACAGGCTGGGCCTACTCAGTCATTTGAGGGCCCACAAGCGGTATCAAAAGGATTAATGAAGGAAGAACGTGAACCAAACTCGGACTACGAGTGGAATCCGACGACGACGACGATATTTGCTGCTGCTAAGGCAAGTCTTTGATCTTCACCTACCTGTTTTGCCAATGGTGATGGTAAAAAGAAGAGTTGTACACTGTTACATCTTACAATATGACAAACGAAAAACAGCCTGTTGGAAAATGGAGTTCAGCTGTCCCCCTAATTCCATGCCACTCTTGAAAAATTGAAAAGTTGTTGATGAATTTTTATGTATATTTTTATGTACATTTTTATGTATATTGTTATGTATATTTTTATGTACATTTTTATGTATATTTTTATGTACATTTTTATGTATATTTTTATGTATATTTCAATGTATGTTTTGCCCATTCTTTGAGATAAAAATTTGAAAGGGAATTTTTAATCAAATGCAAGGTAAAGTCAAATCATGGACCTTCAACCGGCCAAAATTTAAACCCAACCTTTACGCTCTCTTTGTTCGAAAGCATGCCAAGTACTTTTAGCACGTGTATTAATAATTTCTTATGTCTAAAATAATTCTATAGTAATTTAATTTGGCTTTGATGCTTGCCGCAACTTAATTAAGCCTTGCTCTTCATTTTTCATTCAAAGGCAATTCAAGCTGCCATAAGCGAGGCATTTAAAACCCCTGAAGTCATCAAGCTTTTTGCAAAGAAACAGCCTGGTCAGTTACGACAAAGGCTTTCAGATGTAAGTAACATCGCAAAAAGATCTGTTTTCAGGTTCTCTACTATTTCCTGAGAATTCTAGACATTCTAGAGAGTATTTTTCACTTCATAGGAGCTGCTGGAATTGAATAGAAACCAAGCCTTGCATTATAATATATTTCTATAGGGCAATTCTCTCATTTATCTCCACCTTTTTCTCTTTGTGGCCATAGCTGATAACTTCTACACCTTTAGTTAATGAAACAGATAAGTCTTTACTCCAGAAAAAACCGACCATTATATCTAATTATTAGATTTATATGCTATGCATACTTACTTGTTAACTTGTATGCACCGTGGAGATTTTTATTTCATGCTCAAAGTAACTTTTCCCCTCAAGAAGCATCGATTTCTCAAGCTTCTATTCCAACAATGCCAAAGTTGATTTCTCTCTCTGATTTACAGCTGCAAAGGGACTCAAACCTCGGGAAAATATCCCAAGATGCTTATAGCCAACAAGTTGTAGAAATTCTAGCTGCCTTGCGGAAACTTGGAGAAGCGGTGAGAAGTTTCTAAATTTATATTTCTAATGCATGTAATTGTTCTTCTTTTTATTGATTTATTCATTCCTACATACGTTCGTTTGTTCATTCCTTCCTTCCTTCACTCGTTCCTTTGTTCATTCGTTCATTCATTTGTTCGTTCAGTCGTCCCTTTCTTCTTTCATGCGTTCATTCGTTAGTTCGTTCGTCCCTTCGTTTCAACTGTGTCCAACTCAGTCTGCCATTATCTAATTATACACATGTTTCCATAAACTAATTTTTCGCGTGCCGCTTTTTTATTTCGATAAACAAGCCGATCAATAGATCTTGCTGAATTTAACTTGTTTTTGCGTTGTAATGCACACCACGAAATCGAGCATTTTGTAAAACGGCGTTTTCGTTCTTGCAGCTGACGCCAAGCGAACTCGACTTCCTTCAGAGGAATACTAGTAAAGCATTAGAGAGTTTTGAGAAGGTTACTGAAGGATCGGGTGAGAAATATATATATTTATATTTCTATAGGACTCTTTCCTCAATTATCTCCGCCTTTTTCTCAACCTGACTATGGCTGATAACTTCTACACCTTTAGTTAATGAAGCAGATGAGTCCTTACTCCAGAAAAAAACCACCCTTATATCTAATTATTAGATTTATATGCTATTCACGCTTTCTTTTTAACTTCTGTGCACCATGGAGAAATCATAAAGCCAATCGCAAAATGCGACGACCAAGAGCGCCCAAGAGCACTGAATGGAGATCAGCCGTTGAAGAGCCTCTCCTGTGAAAATTTTATTTTCAATCCAGATTCTGTCGAGTGCCCCGATTCTGATACAAGATATCAGAAATGTAACTGCGGATTTGAGGTCAGGACGCTTGATTACACCTTATTCTAAAGTAAGATTTTTCACTGGAGCGGCCCTTAAAGCATTGCTGAAGGTAGTGGTTTGATAATGTATATCTCTCTCTGTAGGTGCTGGTGAGAATTTGCTAGCCGTCGCTGGTTCGCAGGTCGAAAGTGCAGAAAATTGACAGGACACATGGTGGCATTAAGAATCCTCATTTACCTTCCAACAATACAAAATGCAGAATGACCAGTTTTGTGGATGTGGGCGCTATGGATGATGAAACCCCCTTTATCTGTATCCCTTTTTTGTTCTTACCTAAGCAGGGACGCCGGAGCCGATAAAGGGCAAGTGGGGCAAAATTTAGAAAGGGCATCTTCAGAGGCTAGATTAGCGCATACAAGCGTATTCCAATATTCCAATATTCAACGTTTTCTTTCCTCTTAAAATAATGACGGCATTTAAAACTATTATTTTCTTGAAAAAGGTACATTTGCCCCCTCTGCCCCTCCCAGTTAAGAGCAAGAGGGCACTGCCCCTCATACCCCCCCTGATCCGGCACCCCTGTATTTAAGTGCTCCCATTCATTCATTCATTCATAATCATTATTTAAAGTTGGTGTTTACACAGTTTGAGGAATGAAAAATAACTAAAACTAACTATTAACAATATAATTTACAATCACGTCTAAAGAAAAATGATAAATAAACAAGCTACATAACGTGATGGTTTGCTATTTACAAATTTTGCAATTGCATTTTTTACCCATCCATGTTTTGATCTTTGTTTTAAAGCTTACCCCCCTGCAACGGTAATGAAAGAGAATGGGGTTCAAAGGAAAGGAGTGTCATCGTCCATTAGGGACCATATCCACAAAGCTGGTCATTCTAGACTTCTTGAGGAATTTTGCATATTGGGCAAAACCAATAACAACTTTGATTTCCAAATACAGTTTGATTTTTTACGTTATTTTCTCAACCGTATCAAATGCATTTTAGACACGATTTTTTCAAGATGCACTTTCCTTTGAATTAATTTGCATGTCCTGTTCTTTTGCAAAAGGGTATTTCAGTCTGCCAGGTTCCTTCTTTTGCTCCTTTGCTGCTGTATCGTCATCATTGTTCGGATTTTCTCATGCCGGGAATGTTTTTTTAGTGGGTTATGTTGAGGAAAGGCCATCGTGGCCTATACAAAGCCCCAAAAATGGAAGAAAGAAGAAAGTGTAAGGCTAAGAGGGGAGAGAGATCAGATCAAGTTTATTCATCTTAGATTTGAAAGATGGCAAGTTGTAAGATTCAGGAAGGCAAGAGGAAGGCTAGAGGAAGGCAAGGAGTTCCATAAGTTGCATGTTCTAGGGATGAATGATGATTTGTGGCTTAGGGTTCGTGGATTAGGCAGTGAAACTTGGAAAGCGTGTGAATGAGTTGCGCTGATACGCCTTAGAGGACATGCATCTGGTACTTGGTTTGCACCCTCAGTCAATTTTTCTACATTTCCCAGTTTTGAGCAGTTATCAGCACGTTTCATTTTGTAGTCTGGAAGGTCTTTCTTAAACTGCTTCGGGTAGGTCCATACCAGACATGCAGTATGCTCCAAGCCTTAGAACAATAGCATAAAGATGACCAATCCGATGACTTCTTAGCGAACACCATGTTGGCTTCATTCTCTCTTGTTCCGAACAATGAAGCAGACATCAGAATGTCTTCAACTGCATGAAGATGCAAGCAAGCAAGAACTCTAACTGAATTATTCCAAAGTATCGTATTAAAAACGTAGTAGGTTGATAATATAAAAAAGGAAGATAAAGGAACACTGGGGCGCGATGCTGCAGGCAACCAGAGATTCCATCTATTACATGAGATTTCATAATACTAGATCCCAGTCTTCACACGAACACGAGGCATTGGAATCACATTTTCAACATGGCCCAACGACTAGGCGATTTCGCTAAAAGATTTGGGAGTGGAGCCCCTAAAGGAGTTGGGCTTGGCCTCAAACTGCTTATTGGAGCAGGTGCGATTGGGTATGGCGCCAAAGAATCGATTTATACAGGTAATTTAATCGTAGTTGTAGTTGATTTCAAACGCGAATGTTTGAAAGTGCCCTAAGCTGTGTAAGGCCAGCATGCACAAAAAAAAGTTTGCTTCACAGTCATGTCCCGATGGCGATGTAAATAAAATCCAATCATCAAAGTGGTGACAATTATATGCTATGAAACTGCATTTGTAATTTTTGCTCCATTATTAGACGATGTCAGATTTATCTCAAATTTACGTAATCTTGTAGCTCCGTCCTACTTTGTTACCGGGTTGAGTATCACGTGCGTCGTTCTAGCACTATTAATATTGATTGGTCTTACCAAGAAAATTGTTCGGAAAGGCAGGTAACAATGTACTATCATCAAAGAGTTAAACTTATGACAAAAATGTGAAGAAGGCTCTGAAATGGAAGGACAGCAGCGACATTTCAGTCATGTATTTTGCTAGATAAAGTAAGAAATAAAGACTGCTAAGTGAATAATCACAGAAAGAATTTAGGCGTATTTTCAACGATAAATAATTGTTTATGAAGTATTATTGTAGCACCCAGTCTGTATACAGCTCGCAAAGTGCAGAAGCCTTTGGATTACGTATCATACTGTAAGCCAGAACCGTTATACATTGTGTAACGGGGTGGCAGTGACAGTACTGGTCCAATATCAAATAAAGGCAGATCGATTCGCTTTTCAGCATTTGATCATCATCAAATCAATGAAAAATGTCTGGAGGTTAGAATGGAAATGTTTTGGATGGCCTCTTTTTAAATGTCATATGAAATAAATCTTTCCGTGAACTCCAACAAGTCAATTTAAAAGCTCTCAACTGTAACATGAATTCAAATTTTATTTTTGAAACAATCATGAAATACCATATCTATACTTTCATCCCATTTTTCCATTATTAGAAATATCATTGACAGAAATTTCTTGTCCATGTTTCTATCCCATGAATTGGAGATGTTCTCAAAAAGCAACTTAGCTTAATCTTTAATTGGAAAGATTAGAAAAACTGCTTTTGTTGACCCTCTTAAATTAAATTTTTGAATCCATGTGGATAGTGCAGGTTACCTATAGAGCATCCTACCTTCCTCTCCCTTCAGTTCCAATCCAAAATCCCCAGATTTGACCTTATATCTCTCCCCTCTTAACCTGTTGCTTTTATCCTTTGTTGGGGGCTTCTCCTTAGGTCAACAGGCCTTTCCCCAACATAAAAAACTAAAGAAGAAGAAAGGATGATGGGAATTTATTTGAATCCTACTAATGGTGATGATTGTGTTAGAGAGACACCCAATCACAACTTCCCTTAATGCACCTAACCATAGCTTTTTATGATGCTGTCAAGTCCTGCTCCTTGAAGAGGGCATTTTCTGTACCCGTAATTTAAGGCTTTGCCCTCTGCTAGGAATGCAAATGAAAATGAAGGAAACTGTATGTTTATGCTCTTGCATGTTTATGTTTTCTCATGCTTCTTGTTGTAGTTGATGGTGGTCACAGAGCCATTATCTTTAGTCGCTTAGGCGGTGTTCAGCCCGGTGTTTATGCTGAAGGAATTCACTTTAGGTAAGTGCAAGGTTGGAACACTGGTAGCAGCAATGTATTCTTCTCTGTTTCTCTGTATGCTTTCTACCCAGAGTCCAAAGGTAGAGACAGATCCGGGAGGAGCATTTCTGACATCATGTTAAGATTCCTATGATTCGTTATTCTTGGGGTAGATTCAATGCACTGAATTGCTATGCCTGTCAAGCAATTCCTAGTTGTTCCTCTCAATATGACCACACCTTATGATTTCTACATTTGCTGTTATAGGACTTCTTGTTTACTCTACGTTCTTCTTTATCTTTTATGTAGACCATCATAACTAACTTTATGGCTTCTAGTAATGAAACAAAGTTTTGCCCTCAGACTGTTGCTTTCCTTTCATATGTATCCTATCCTACACAAAATCTCTCTCCTGAAGAGCAAAGTTGATAAAAGTCAACATTTTAACCAATGACATGTCAGAATGTAATTATATGCAGCAAAAAGCTTTGAAAATAATAACCATGCCTTCAGAAGACGTACCATGCTGTATGCCAGAGCCTGTGTACATGCTACAAAGGAGTGGCAATGATAGTACTGGTGACTATCAGGAAGGTAGAAAAAACATTGTTCATGGATTCAGTCTTCCCATTGAATCTATGGGCAGTGTGAAGGAGCTAAATGGAGATGCTTTGGATGGCCTCTTTTTCAATGTCAATTGAATTCTGCATCATCCAGTTTTCCTTTACAAAGCTATGTTAATAGCCTCTTGCACTTACTTGTATCTTATATTAGAGGAAATAAGTTCAAGCTAGAGATTTTAAGCCTCTTTTTAGGGTACCATGGCTTCAATGGCCGATTATTTATGATATAAGATCAAGACCAAGGAGGATTTCATCCCCTACTGGAAGTAAAGGTTTGTATCACTGTCAAATTATCCATCAATGTTATCATTGGAAAATTCCCCAAGTCTTGTTTGACTTTTTCAGTTACTGTCAATTTCCCTTTCTGTGGCATTTTTGCATGTACCTCTGTTGGGTGGAAACATCAGATTTGAGCAATAGAGATCAAAAATTGAAAACAGTGGATGTTAAGTTACTATCAGTTCTCTGCGTATTTTTCTTTTTATCATTTTATTACATATGAGTAATCCCTCTGCAGTTTGGTTATTTCTGTAAATAGTAAAGATTGCAAATTAAAAACAGGGGAAACTAAGTCATAGAAGATGACAGTTGAAATCTCTTGCTCACCAGGAAAGGCCCCGCGAAGATCAGCTTTGCTAAGAGGCAACCGTGCCAAAATTGAATGGAATTATTTTACATTTATTGGCTTGATGCTAACCGTTACTAAATTTCTTGTTGTCATTTTGCCCCACGCACAGATTTACAAATGGTTAATATAAGTCTGAGGGTATTGGCGAGACCAGTTGCTGAGAATCTACCCACAATGTATCAGAAGTTGGGAACTGATTATGATGAGCGTGTCTTACCATCAATCTGCAACGAGGTTAGTAATATCAATTCTGATATTGCCACACCCAATCCATCTTCTACTCGCAGTCAAATCTTGCCATCTGAAACGATGTGCCGTTTCAAAAAAGGATTCTTACAACCCTTATTTGTCAATCAGGTCTGGATTTGGAACAAGCCTGTCATATTCAGCCAATGGGTTTAATGATGCAAGTGGCTGACATTTTGCCACCTGATACTTTTCCTGTTGCTAACCATCCCTCCTCCAATGATGTAGGCTTGTGACCAGATTTTTTACAGTGTATTCATCACAATTATTGTTTTACAAGGTTTTGAAGTCTGTTGTCGCACAGTTTAATGCATCACAATTGATCACAATGCGTCAGGAAGTAAGTTTTTGCAGTAGTTTACTCTCATTTTTTATACATTTTTCACTTGAAAACTCAATAATCTGTTGTAGTAAAGGTTGGGAATTGCTCAAAAGTAAATAAATATGCTTCTGAATGGTATTCAATTCACTGCTTTAAGTAAGAGAGCTGGTTTCGACATCAGAAGAACACAGTTTCTGATGATGCAAGCTGTTTTAAAATTTAGCCAGAAGACGATGATCTGAACCCTGCTTTCACTCTGTTGCAGCAGTAGTCCAACGTATAGCATGTAAAAATGACATTGCTGCTTCAAATTTAATCTCAGATGAGAAGTGTCTCATTCTGTTTTTGATGTTGCTATTATTTCTTAGGTGAGTTTATTGATGCGCCGACAACTGACTGAGAGAGCTAGAGATTTCAATATCATTCTTGATGATGTCTCTATTGTAAGTATTACTATTCCTATTCTGTCAGCTGGTTCTATATCTATCCTGCAGTCTGGAGGACCGTTGGGTCACCAACCGATAACCTGGCAACCAGTTTCCTTCATCTTTCTCGTTCCTCAGATTCTCTCAGTGTGTTGCTCAGCTTAAAGCATGTCCATTCTGGGTTGTTGCCCTCCCATCTTTTCCTCTGTCTGCCTCTTTTCCTTCCACCTGGTACTATAGCCTGTAGCAATGTCTTGGCAAGCCCTGATAATCATGAGACATGTCCCTACCATCTCAATCTCAATCTGTCATCTACATGGAGAATAAACGGGAGCAAAAGTAGAACTCAGTTATTACAACAATTCTTCTTTATATCTAAGTGTGGATTATAAAGTATGCAATTATAGCACGCAATCTGCAAAAGATTTTGAAGTAAAGACTGGATTATCGGAATGTTAGGTATGTACTGTGTATTCGGGCTGCCTCAATAGGCTCATGGTAGAATGTTTGGTTATTATATGATAGGGTGGGGCTGGAGGCCTAGGTCACAGCACAGAGAAATGATGCATGCTATTTCTGGAAAGATCAGACTGTTGTATCATTCGAAGCGTTGCATCGAAAAGCATATTGATAAACAATTGTACTACCAGCTTTTATTGATAGATAGATAGATAGATAGATAGATAGATAGATAGATAGATAGATAGATAGATAGATCGGCATAGATAGATCGGCATAAATAGATCGGCATAGACAGATCGGCATAGATAGATCGGCATCTATAGATCGGCATAGATAGATCGTCATAGATAGATCGGCATAGATAGATCGGCATAGATAGGCATAGATAGATGGATGAATGGATGGATGGATGGATGGATGGATGGATGGATGGATGGATGGATGGATGGATGGATGGATGGATGGATGGATGGATTTATTTGTTTATTTATTTGTTTATTTATTTGTTTATTTATTAATGGGTGGATAGGTGGCAGTGATAATTGCACCTAGTTCGAAACTGTTTGGTAGATGCCGTAGGCAAATCATGAATCACTTGATTTTCAGATTTGGTACTTTCCTGTTTGTCAGAAAAGCCTTCCAAATTATCCCCCCTCTGTTTATTTTACTTCTAGACTGACCTGAGTTTCGGGAGAGAATACACAGCTGCTGTAGAAGCCAAGCAAGTTGGTAGGCTATTTAGAGATGATCTTTGTTGGAAACTGTGTTCTTATCAGTGTACATGTGCCCATTGGTTTAAGTTATCACATTCAAGGGTGACATATTCCTTTATAAGTTTGATAAATGACTGTTCTTCTTCAAATTAAACAGGCCGTTTCTAGAGGAAATTTGAATTAGAAAAGGGACATGTTCGTGTTGACCCGCTCTCACAAACGGGAGTTTCAGCTGCTGTAGTCCTTTTGTTGCATTTAAGGTTTCCATTTGGAGGGGATTCGCCCAGCATTCTGTATGGGAGGGTAAATTGGAGACAAATAATTTAGATTGCTTTCTAAATAACCATGAAACTGTTCCATCCAAGGCTATTGTTCGCGTTGAAAGGATTTCTTCTCAGTCCTATCTACTGTCAGCTTCCTCCAATTGTTAACACCCGTAGACTGTGGCCACGAGATTCATTCCAACAACACGCTCGTTCGCTTGTATTTTGGTATCGTTTTTCGATTGCTATTCTGATTCAATTTTCAACTGATTTCAGCTCAACAAGAGGCACAAAGAGCTGCTTTCTTGGTGGAAAGGGCTATCCAAGAGAGGCAGCAAAAAGTCGTTCAGGCTGAGGGAGAGGCCAAAGCAGCTACACTGATATCCTTCTTTTCTTTTTTAATTTTCGCTGGATCTCTTTTTCAGTTCTCTTATCTATTCTATCTATTTCACACTAAGCCAAAGTTAAATCTGCTTGGAATATTCTCAGTATTAATTTTTTTTGTTCTCATAAAAGAACCACAACACCGAATACAAAGGTGTCAGAGGGAGCATGGAACTACATAACGACCATGTGGCACATGACAATTGATCTGAAGTCAATTTCGAAATGGGTGTCAGGCGAAAAAATTTTGAATTTCCACATGTTCGGTTGTGCGTGAGTAATGCACAGCTTTTGGTATTGATTATCATGGTATGAGTGTAATTGGATAACATCTCGGTGTCTAAGTGAGATATCCCATTGGGACTTAAGGTTGCAGCTGTGAGTCACGCTTATTCCTCCAGTTCTTCGTTATCGTCAGCAGGGTATTCATGGGAGTGATTAACGCCTTGTGTCTTTAGTGGTTCAATTTTGAGTTGGTCAATGAAAGACGTCATTTTTTCTACGGTAGTTCTTGCCTTCTTATGCATTCAGGTGTTATAAGTTGTGCTGGGCAAAGTTCCTTGAGGACGCTTCGTATTCCATCTTCATTGAGTCTTTCCCTCAAATGTGCTTTGAGAGAAAGTGGTTGCAGAATCGGTTACGAGCAGAAAAAAATGAATCGGATGTCCCTTTTGGCGGTCGATATCCAGGGACACCAACGTGGAGGTTTCTGCATTGTCACCTTCGTATTCAATGTTCCATTGCTATGCCTAATAACAGCGGCTTTTATTTGGAATGTATTTCAACAATATAATTATTACATATAATATTATGATGTATTACCAAGTCTTCCACGGTAGATTTTAGGGCGAAAGATTTTCTTCTGTTTATGAGTGCTCGTCGTGCTCTTTGACATTGGGTTATTCTTGGAGGTACTGCCAGGGTGTTACAAGGCATGTTATGTCAGAACGGGTAAGCAATTTTAATCTTGTCACGAAGTTGTTTTCCCTAACCGCACAGCACATCGGAAAGGCGGTTAAAGAGAATCCCGGTTATTTGAAATTGAGGAAAATCAGAGCAGCACAGAGGGTAGCTCATGTGGTAAGTCATTATCCATCACTACTGTCAGGGGTTTTCGTATGATTTCTACTAAAAAAGGGGATTCATTCTCACGGTTTGGTTGTTCCTCTTGAGATAAGCCCAGAATGACAGTACGCGAGTCACGACATGCTTGCGTATTACAAAGCATTCTGATACAGCGATGGAGACTTTCCAAACCATTATTGTCCCTCTAGTCATCTGTTTGTTTTACTTGTCAAACCAATGGTAATTGCTCCGATCTTCTAGATGTCACAATCGCAAAACAAAATGTACCTAAACGCAGGCCAGTTGATGCTTAACATTCAAGATACCACACAAATTGATAAGTGAGTATTTCGCTTCTTTAGCCGATTGTCAGTCCTCCTTGGTGTTCTTTTTACGATGTGGGTGGAAGTTCTCATGTTCCAGATTTTATATTTTGATCCAAGGATCTCGATGAATCTAAATGGTTAAGCAAGTCATACAAGTGGGCAAGATCCATCTTGAGTTAATTTTGCGCTAAATGACATGTAAGCGCTTTCGGTACACACTAGATTTTCCGTTGAAAGGATAAGATTTGTTTTTTTCATTTGAGCTCATTTCATGAATTTTTATACACGAAACGCCCTTCAGCATATAACAACAATCTATCGAAGTTATACGAAACTGAGGATAGAGATGTAAAGAAGAGAGACCTATCTAGCGTGGACCTTTTCTTCCAGGGGGTCATGATTCGTTAAGTGTTGCTTTTGAAATACGTTTCAGTTGCCTTTTGATAGGATTTCGTGTTAGCAACTGACGTATTCTTGTACATTGCAACCACCCTATACTCTACGCCATCTCTCTAGTACGTGACAAGAATTTGGCTTTATCAAACACAGTAGGGCTTCTCCTTGTAACCCTGTGCATCGTTATGATTGATCATATCTGAGCGTAATAGAAACCAGGTGCAACGCTGCGGGATTGTCTACGGGAGTCGTCTTTTAAGGTCATTTTGCTTTCGGCGGTGTTGGTCGCACTTCTGCGGCTTTGGTTAACGTGCTTATCCACTTTGGACTGTTGCATTTCTCATAGAGCATTATGATTCGCCCCCTATGCTACCCGAAAGTTCCATCCCGTTTTTGTATAGCAATGTAATTTTTCATTTCGGTACCATAAAGTTTCCTTGTTTCTGTTAAAGGGCCCTTGGCGTAATGGCGGAAGAAGAGCAAAAGAAAAAAGGACAGTAGGCCTTCCAACGAAAACTACCAGGTACTGTGGAAGAGAAAACAAAGCAATATTGACCTCCAATCGCTTAGTTTGAATTAGCTACCGCGTACGTGTCCCGTTTGCTGATATCGTTCAGGAAATGTTTTACGCTTTTGTGAAGTAGAATGTCTTGGTTAAGAATTTACATCGAATTATTCATTTAATAACTAGCTGTCATTTTTTATCTTTTCCAATCCTGACTTTGAGAAAAAATCTTCCCAACGCGAAGTTTAATTAAGAAAGAAAGTTGATATCTTAAAATCGTTGTATTAGAAGCTTTTTTCATGATTTTGCACCGGCAACTGATGGCTGGCTTTGAGATAAGCTCGTTTGTTGTAGGGCCAGTCTATTGTTTCGCCTTTTCATGTAGAAGTACCAGATGGGATCAAGAAGCATGTTGGTGGCCATCATAGCAATGCTAATCAATAGCATCTTTTGAACTGAGCCAAAATCCATTCCCGGTTCGAAAACAATTTGTAGATTGTGCTTGGCGTGGTCAACGCAAAGTAAGTCGCTGCTATGCCAAAGCACAGCTTCTGCAGATGCTTCTCTCGACTCTTTTTCAATGCTTTTCGTGTGTTTGCTCTATCGCAGGCAGCACTCACTTCAGCAGAAATCCCCTTAAATCCTTTGAATATGTTGATGTAAATCATCAATAAGATCGCCAAGGCTACAAGACGGTAAACACCGATGGCGATCGCAAACGCACTCGCAAATTTGTACGCCACACTGCAGGGACCGGGTATGGAAGTGACAGCGAAAGAAACTATCGACGCGATAACCAATCTCCTTTTCGTTGGGTTAACAGTTGCGCCGGATCTGTGCTCCATCGGCCTTGCAATGGCAACACATCTGTCGTATCCGAGTGAGAGATTGAGCACTGACTGAATGGTACTGAGGAAAGCTGTCAGTGAAACTGCTATGCATTCGAAGACGATTGACTGAGGAAGTAGAAGCAGTTGCAGCATTGCTCTGAGCATCACTGTAAAAGAAAAAACAGGGTTGATGGTAGTAGAAGCAGTTGCAGCATTGCTCTGAGCATCACTGTAAAAGAAAAAACAGGGTTGATGGCCCCGTTGCCAATCACAAGTAGCCTTAAGGGGACTGGGTCACGTTTCTTACTGCATACGAAAAGCGGCATGGCTATGTTTCCAGCAATTGCAGAAATTGAAACCATCAATGGTAGTAGCAGACTGGCAGGTTCCAGCTCTTTCACCATTTATCAACTTGACCGACTGAAAATTTGGACACCTCACCTTATGACCGAATCTTTTTCGCAAATAGTTCCATTCTCTGCTCAACCGTCTCTAATCCACCATCTTCATACTGCAAATGAGGCCTACTGTAATAGCCCTGGGACATTCAATATCACGTGATCTTATTTGCGACAGTTGCTCGTGTGACTTTGGCGGTACTTCAATCTATCAAGTACCTTCTAATATAAACTCAAGTTGTCATACTCTTCAGGACTTACTGACACTTGATACTTCAGAAAAAGAATTTTATTTACTTCATATGAATATTAGAAGTCATTCTCCTCATCATGATGAGCTTGTTTCAACTCTTGCAAGTCTGAGAATTAACTTTGATGTTATTGGTGTATCTGAAACTTGGAATTTTTTTGAAAATCTATTAAAAGCTAAAGTTGATATTCCTGGTTATAGCTATGTTTCTCAACAGTCCCATAGTCAAAATGGTGGTGTTGCACTTTATGTGAAATCAGGACGTCCTCCAATTCCTAGACCAGATCTAGAAAGGGATAGTCCTGATTTTGAGTCAGTCGGGGTTGAAGTTGAGAATAAGAATGGGAAAAATTATTTATTTTGTTGTGCCTACTGCCATCCAAACTCAGTTATTGACACTTTTAGTGAGTATCTGCAGGATATTTTATCCAATCCAGCTGTGTGTAACAAACAAGTCTTTATCCTTGGAGACTTGGAGACATCAATGTGAACCTTCTGAATTATAACTCTGATACTCTTACTACAAATTATGTTAATTTTCTCTTCTCAAAACAATCTCTTCCATATATTATTCATCCCTCCAGGACATCTAGAAATTCTTCTTCCCTTATTGATAATATCTTTTCAAACATCACAGACAACGAGACTGTTAAGTGGTAACATTATGACCCAAATAACTTATCATTTCCCACAATTCCTGATTATAAAGCAAGCAGGTTTGTCCTATAAGAATTGTTCATATTTTAAACATGATTTCTCCAAACTCAATGAAGAAAATCTCAATGACTTTGCAAGTCTTGACCAAAGCTATATGAATGACAGAAATTCAGATATAAATGCTAAATTCAATAGATTTTTATCCAGCCTTGATGAATTAGTTAAAAATCATGCTCCACTAAAAAAACTGTCAAAGAGAGATGTTAAATTTAGGAATAAACCATGGTTAAATGGCAGAACACAAAATGGTGCGTATAAGAGATAAGATACTGATAAATCTAAAAAGGAATAATGACCAGTCTGTTTCAGAACTTTATAAGAAGTTTAGAAATTGGGTTACAGAGTCCTTGAGAGAAAGTAAAGCCAGCTATTTCTACAACTACTTTCAAAAAAATAGTAACAACATGAAGCAACTGTGGTCAGGAATAAAATCAGTTATAAGCATTAGAAAGTCAAGCAATATTAATGTGATAAATAGACTTAAAGATTCAAATGGCAACATTAAGTCAGATCCTGCTGTTATTGCTAACATCGTTGATAAGTACTTTGTTACAGTTTCTCCTAATATCACTAAAAATATCCCAAGATCTATTAAGTCACCCATTAATTTCATGGGTGATAGAGTTCAAACTCTTTCTTTGCTGCACCTTCCTTCCCTGACATAATTTATCTCCTAAAATCTGGAAATTCATTAGGCCCTAACAGTATTCCTACTAAAATATTAAAGCTTCTTTCTCCTTTGATATCTTCTCCATTATCACAAATTATAAATGAATCATTCCAATCTGGGATATTTCCAGACAAGATGAAACTTGCCAGAGTAATCCCACTCTTCAAGAAAGGTTGTCCCCTTACAGCATCAAACTACCGACCAATTTCACTTCTCTCGAGTCTCAAAGTCTTAAGTAAAATTGTAGAAAAGGTGCTGTATGTGTGTCTCTACAATTTCCTTGTCAAATACGAGATTTTATATTCATTGCAATTTGGATTTCGTGCCCATCACTCTATTAATCATGCTCTTGTTAGTCTAACAGAAGCCATCAAGAACTTGTTAGACAATAGGAAATTTGGTTGTGGAATTTTCCTTGATTTGCAAAGGGCATTTGACACTGTTAACCATGAAATTCTTCTAATGAAACTTTACCGCAGGGCTCTGTGCTTGGTCCACTCCTCTTCCTAATTCATATTAATGATCTACCATACTCAAGTTGAAAATTTGCCTTTTACTTATTTGCAGATGATACTAAAATTTACTATGAATCTGAAAATCTTGACCTGCTTCAAAGAGTGGTAAACAAAGAACTGAAAAAAGTGAAAATGTGGCTTGATGTAAATAAACTTGCTCTGAATATAGATAAAACTAACTTCATTATTTTCAAATCACCTCAACATTCTTGCCCAGTAACAGTCAGTATCAAAATTGGTAGCCTTCCAATCAGAAAGACTTGTTATGTCACATTTCTTGGTGTTCTTTTGGATGAAAATCTCTCATGGAAATATCACTTGACAGAACTCTCAAAAAAACTGGCTAGAACTTGTGGCATGTTCTTCAAAGTTGGACACTTTTTACCTATTAACATTTTGATTTGTCTTTATAGTTCCTTATTTTCACCTTTCCTGCAGTATGGTTTATCAGTTTGGGGTCTCACCTACGAGATTTATATCAATCCTGTGTTTTTGTTACAGAAGAGGGTGATAAAGGCAATTTCATTTCAAAAATTTACTTCTCCCTCCACTCCACTCTTTTCTGACTTAAAGATTCTAAAGCTGCATGACCTTTTTCAGCTGAAATTTTTATGTTTTGTTTATGATTGTGTCAATAAAATCTCTCCCTCTTGTTTTCATTCTTTCTTTGAATGAGTTGAATCTGTTCATCTATATCGTACACGGCAAGCAACTAATGATAATATTTTTCTGAATCGGAAAAATACCCTTCAATATGGTCTTAGGTCAGTTCGTTACTCTGGAGCAAAATGTTGGAATAACACTCCCTCGGAGATAAAAAGTTGTGGAATCTCAAGCTGTGGAATTTCTCACAAACGTCTGACTGCTCCTTTTGCTTCCAGCCAGAGTCTCTTCTCCACGTTGTTGCAGGCTGTAGATCTTATCGCAGCGAGGGCCGCTTCACATGGAGACATGACTCTGCACTAAACTTCTTGGCCTCAACATTTCAATATTTAAATCACTGTACTTTCTATGTTGACCTCCCACAATATCTTTCCCCTTCTCTCGTCACTGGTGACGACCTGCGTCCTGACATGCTCATCTCCACTCCTTCTAATACTCTCTATGTTCTAGAATTGAGCGTTAGCTTTGAGAAAAATCTTGATAATAACGTTGATAGGAAGTTTTCCAAATATCGCTAACTTCTGAATGACCTAACATCGAAATACCGCCACGTTAAATTTGTGAACTTGTCAATAGGCTCCCTTGGAATCTTTGGACAATCTAGCGATTCGTTCATTCAGATGTGTAGCGATCTAACTATTGACAAGGCACATACTAACTACATCATTGCTAAATTGTGAACTATAATCATTCGCACAACTTATAACATATTCTGTATGCGTAATAAACCCTGGACTAACCCAGACCTTCTTTCCTACTAACAGTCTCCTTGCAACCTTTAATTCTTCTTATCAAATTTTTCTTCTATTCGTCATCTTATTATTATTTTATTGATTCATTAATTTTTTTTATACTAGAAATACCTGCAATTAGGTCAGCCGAATACAAAGTACCTATTATTAGAGAGATTTGCATTTGTATGTTTAGCTTATATATCAAAATGAAGTTTAAAAAATGTTAATAATGAACTATTGTTTTCGCTTAATTGAACATTGTTTTTCTTTCTTTCTGTTTCTTTTTCCGTTTGAATTGTCACTCGTGTTAAGTAGAAACAGCCAATTAGACACTCCCTACTATAAGATACGTGTATTTTTGTATTTTAACTATAGAGTTGATGAACGGTTTAAAGAAATAACATGATTTTTCTTTGGCTATAGAA
The DNA here is from genome assembly GCA_964026355.1 of Pseudorhiza aurosa. Lineage (NCBI taxonomy): Eukaryota > Metazoa > Cnidaria > Scyphozoa > Rhizostomeae > Lychnorhizidae > Pseudorhiza > Pseudorhiza aurosa. The sequence continues at coordinate 418,498 of OZ032129.1, read as the reverse complement.
TTTAAAATGAGATTCGAAGTGCATTGCTGTTACTGTTCAATAAGTACGTGTCGATGTCTTATGTCATCGTTTAACGCGGTACATTTTACATAACATTTCTTTGTCTTGAGCCCTCGCATGTGTGCATGTATGACTCGCCAAATTAATTCTACTTACAAGTTACAAAAGTAAAAAAGAATAAATTGCAAGAGGAAAAGTTAAAAACAAAAATAAACACCCCTTATTTTAGCAGCAGAGAAGGCATTGACATCTGGACATCTCAACTTCTTTTGCTTCGTCTTTCTCTGTCCTCTAATATCACTTGGAAAACTCACATCCATTCCTTGCTAAACATGCATTTCAAAGGATCGGTTTCCTTGCCAGTGCCCGCGCGTTTCTCTCATCTTCTCACATTCTAACTATATAAAAGTCCCAAATCCGTCCTTCTTTAGAGTACTGCTCCAACGTCTGGGATGGTGCTCCAAAATCTACTCTCTGTCTTCTCGACAAAGTCCAGTCCAAAGCCATTCGTCTCATCAATAATCCTAACCTCACCAAATCGCTCCAACCTCTTTCCCATCGTCGTTGGAGATCTTTCCATCTTTGATAGATACTTTAACGGACATTGTTCTCAGGAGATCAGGGAGATTATTCCTGTTCCTCTGAGGCATGTCAGAACCACCAGAAGCTCAACTCATTCACACCCTTTCCAAGTTTCACTGCCTAATCCACGAACCATATCCCACAAATCATCATTCATCCATAGAACTTATAGAACACTTTGCCTTCCTCTTGCTTTCCTGAATCTTACAACTTGCCATCTTTCAAATCTAAGATGAATAGACTTGATCTGATCTCTCTCTCCTCTTAGACTTTCTCTCTTCCTTTGTTGGGGCTTTGCATAGGTCTCCATGGCCTTTCCTCAACACAACTTACTAAGAAAAGAGCGAATAAATTGAAAACGTAAGCCGACCTTATGCCCAAAAGTGTACGTGTTGTTACGAGAATGGTAATGCCACGGGTTCTAAGGTAGCCAGTTTGGACTAGTAACATGAGACAATAATTTGAAGGGTGCATTACAATCAGTCGAAAACTATCTTGTCGAAATGAATTTCTACATACAAGTTTTTTGGCCTAAGATGAATCTTCTATCTGATTGTACAGTATAATACTAAGCATGACATTCTAAATGACCAGCTATCTCCCCAAAAAAGTCAAAGTTCCTTCCCTCACTATTTTGGCGAATAGGGCAGCGCCCATTTCCGTTTCATTAGCCTTTGGGCCACACAGCTATGCAAGCACAGTGAATGCTACAGTTGGGGGCTGGCCACCTGGTAGCACTGTGTGTTTCACTCCCATGCTCTTTCCCCAAGTGCTCATGCTGTCCTCTAGTCACGAACTGTACGGCTGGGACATAAAGTCGACTCGCTTTCTTGAATACGAGATTGTGTAGAAAAGCAAGCCAGTGACGAAAATTGTTCCCTTGGTGGGGAGACCGCGTTGTTGGCCCAGTGGTAGAATGCTCGCTTTGTACGCGGTAGGTCAGGCTTCGATGCCAGGTCGAGTCATACCAAAGACTTGAAAATGGTAAATGCTATTTCCTTGCTTAGCATTCGGCCACTTGTGGAACTTATGTGGTTGTTGTTGCTCGGCTTCGATGGAAGCTATTTTCGTTCCCAGGTTCCATGAAAACTTCTTCCCGTTTTGGCAAGAAGGAAACGGAACTATTGGCATTCTCTCAAGTGTCCAGAAGCTGGCTTCGAGTAGCTAAAAGGGATCCTAGCTACAACTTGTCGAAGATGTTGCCTCGAATTTTGAGTATATGTTTCTTTTCTCTGGTGCTAGCAGCCTTGGCCAGGTCCCAGAGCGAGTTTGATGTTGGTGCAGGCAGTCAGCAACAGGGCAACTTTGGTCAGGTTTTGGACGAAGACGCCATCAAGGTAAAGGCAAAACCAATTATTTTCCTTCATTCTAGCCACGTAGGCCGGTTGAAGCTAGTTATGATATTTGCTAGCTAACATTCTTGTAACTTGGATGATGCAAGGAGAGTTGCGTTAAGCCCAATTGAACGAAACCCGCGGTGACCAGTAGCCCAGTTATGCAGAAATATAGGGGACATTGTACGTGGGTTATGAAATAACTGAAGGGGGAGTGACAGTTAACGTTTGTGTCAGCTCAGGGTATGTTTTTAAGGGATTCATATTGACTGCTAAAGATATAAATTTTTCGAAGAAATGGAAGGTATATTAAGCAGAGATCACGTTTTTTTGCCGGTTTCCCCATTTATTGCCAACGTAGTAGGTAGAGGTAACATTTTTATTGGCGAGGTCACTTTGGAGATCATTTCCCATATTATAACACCAGACTAGATGAAATCCCAAAGGTCTACTGATGGGATTCTCAAATCAGAAGGGGACACTTGTCACAGTTTCGAAGCTTCATCCATAAGCGTCACCCAGCGACATCCCAAAAAGTCCTCTGTTGCCAGGGAAGAGGAACGCGCAAGGCACTTTTTTGGATTTCTTATGGACACACCCACTCAAATCACCCCAAAAGCTGGCACTCTTGACACACTGCAAGCACGCACAATACCTCCCCCTTCATCAGTAAATAATCTAAAATAGCCAATTTTCTGGACAGCTATTAATGCAGTAAACTTCTTTCTTTTATAAGAACACTGAGGCTCAATTTGCCCAAAAAATAGGAACAACGCTAGAACATGCTCAGCTTCAGATGAGAAATGTAAAAAAAAAACGAATTTGCACTTTGAAATTTACTTCAAACATTCAACAAACTCCAACATTCTCTTGACAAAAACAACTTTAATCAGTTTGTCCATAAACACTAGCAGTAATTGCTTTATTTTTAAAATTGGCCCGGTAAAATGTCTTAGGAGCTATATACAGCATGTAACTTCTCAAATATTTGCAAAAAATCACTCTAAAAATAAGAACAATCTTAAGAATGTTTGAGCCTAAAATTATCAAAAAGTTAAGAAAATTGAGGCTCAGCAAAAATGTTCTGGTTCTTATAAAAAAGAAGTGTAATAGTTAAGTATTCACCATGCTTTATTTTTAAGTCACAATGTGGTTATCTTTGTCATTGAAAGGTGCAATTAGCAGATGCAATAAACACAACAGAGAAAAGAACTTTTTTATACCATTCAAAAGACAACAAGAAAATGGCGGTATTTGACAAACTATTTGCTGGAAGTATAATTCTTACCTTGAGGTCATACCTGACAACCTTAGGACAAGATTCATGGCTGTTTAACAACTACGACCCAGATGACATGAATAAACAGAGGGCCACTGACAATGTACCATGGGTGAATTACCGTGACCCTCTTGAATTTAACCAAATGTTGGTTTCAAAGACCCTTGTCAAAGCAATTAATGACCTTACTGGCGTAAGAGAAGAATGGTACCCATACAAAGTGACTGGGAAGGTGATACGGAGAGGGGATCACACCAAGGTTGTGTCCGATTCTTCTGATCCAAGCGAGTTCTCTGTCCTCCTCTATCTGAATGCCAAGTGGAGAAAGAACTACTATGGAGAATTGTATTTGTAAGTGTTTTTTTCTTTTTTGTTCTACTTTCTTTTTCCACCATGAATTTGTATCCGCGTTTCCTCTGTCCCATTTAGTGAGGTTAATTGGTAAGACAAGCTCTAAACGCATTTGTTCCATTTAATGAAGTTAATTGGTAAGACAAGCTCTAAACTCGCTTGTCCAATTTGGTGAAGTTCAATGGTAAGACCAGTGCTCCACTCGCTTGTCCCATTTAATGAAGTTAATTGGTAAGACAAGCTCTAAACGCATTTGTTCCATTTAATGAAGTTAATTGGTAAGACAAGCTCTAAACTCGCTTGCCCAATTTGGTGAAGTTCATTGGTAAGACAAGTGCTCCACTCGCTTGTCCCATTTAATGAAGTTAATTGGTAAGACAAGCTCTAAATTTGCTTTTCCCATTTAATGAAGTTAATTGGTAAGACAAGCTCTAAACTCATTTTTCCCATTTAATGAAGTTAATTGGTAAGACAAGCTCTAAACTCGCTTGTCCAATTTGGTGAAGTTCATTGGTAAGACAAGCTCTCCACTCGCGTGTCCAGTTTAGTGAAGTTCATTGGTAAGACAAGCTCTCCACTGACTTTTTCCATTTCTGTCATTCCCCTCTTTTAACCTTATTTAGCACCTTCTGTTTAATTTGGCATGGAAATCTTGTGGCCATATTCATTCCCCTCCTGTTGCCCCGCATGGCTTGTGATGATAAATTTTTTCAATTTGATGTGTTCAATTTTCAATTTGCCAACATAACCCTTTTGCTAAGCTCCTATTCTGACCAGGCTCCCCCTAGCTTTGCATTTTATTTCTCCTGCACACATCATTGTTGCCATCGTGAAGATGAACTCCCTATAATGAAACTTACCATATCCCCATCAGGGATAAGCCATTCTTACACTTGTGTGGTATCTTTACGTCGGATTTTGTGACCTTTTCAATTAAGTCATCCCCACAGTGCTGCCTATGATTAGGGGAGAAGATTAGGTTCCATATTCATTTTGCCATGACCAAATCGCAAAGTTGATCCCCATTCCCAAAATAAGCAAGTTTGAACACCTTGCTAGAAAGCTCCTGTCTTGTTTACCCCAAATGGTTCACTCCAATTGAAAGTCATCCGGAGGCATACTAAAACCTTGGCCTGAATTTGCATCCTTCATCACAAGTGGCAAATGCTCCTACTACTGTTCTAATCTTCCAACAGAAGCTTGCAAAATGCTTCTCTTGGTGAGAAGGGGACGCCAGGTTAAGTATTTAAGTGGTAACTAGGAATCTTAGTAAAATTTGTACCACATAGAAGATATCTCTCATAACATATATCTTCCTTTCTTGCCGAACATTCTGGTTTCTTTTTCTAGAGTAGCCTTGTTTTGTGCATCCTCTATGTTTCTCATGCAAAGCTTTTTTTCAGTTTTGACGATGACAGAGAAATAATGAATGGAGTGACACCAAGACCTGGCCGTGTTGTAATTTGGGACAGTTCCATCCTGCGCTTGACAAGACCACCCAGCGTGTCATTTAAGCAAGGTCAGGTGCTTTTACATATCACATATTCCAAATCAAAGCAAAGGATGCTGGATAAGCATGAAAAATGGACTGGCTTCTGGAATGACAAGCTTAAAGCAAAAGACACCTGGTTTCTACCCGACTACAAGGAACCTTCAGAGAGGCCTTTGGTACCAGATGTTGAGAAACATGTCACTGCTAATTTCTCAACCCAAAAGGTCAGCTTACATTCTATTGCTTAATTTTTGCTCTTTTCCCTCTGAAACATCATTGAAAAATGTATGGTGCAGTTTTCAAGTAGTCAATTAGTTGGACTGCTGTATTCTATAACACCTTCACCCCATAAAAGTTCTTTATTTTCGAGCCATTTTCAGCCTGTTCACCCATTTTAGTTCATTCAGTAAGTACTGTAACTATCATTCAAATTTATTGAAAGAGCAGTGCATAAAGTAGCAAAACAATACATTTTGATAAACCATTATTGCTTGGCATGTTGTTACAACAAAACATAAGCTGTTATATTTTATGTCCCCTCCAATTCTGGCATTTTTAATGTATGTTTTTGGTACTGGTGAGAACAGCATTTGCAAATTGCTTGATTCATCATCACAATACCGCATTCCAATGTCAGCCCCAATTATCTCGCTACAATATCTGAATTTGCCTCTATGAAATACCTGATTATAACAGGTTTCCTTACTTGAAAATTTCGGATTTAATTCAGTAAACAATGAGTCATTCATTAAAACACTGCATCAAGTGAGTTAAGAAATTAAGGCAATGATTAATGAATAAATCATCTTCTTTTACTGATTCCATGCATGTATCATGCGTTGGGTGCCATTTCTTTCCAAGTGGTCCCGTGCACACGCAAACAGCTCTGCCGTGTTCGGTTTGTGGCCAAATTTGTCCCTTGGCACCACTCTGATCGTATCAAGGAAAGTGATTCTCTGCCGACCCCTTCATCTTTTGCCTACCATCCTTCCTTGAAGTGCTAAACATTCGATTTTCTCTTCGCAAATCACGTGGCACAGAAAATGAAACTACCTTTTTCTGATTGTTGACAAAAGCTCCCGTTCCGGCTCTTCGCAGCAGTAAGTCATCTAAGCAATCAATAAATTGATGAAACCAGAAAATTCAACATTTGCAGACATCTGCATAGCACATTCGTTTTCGACCGTAGCAGAAAACAGAGACAGGGCTCCGAGTTCTTTCTAGGACAGTGGAATTCATGAGGTGGTTTCCCGTGGCCTTCCTCGCCAACGGTATTTTTATTGTGACATGTGTTGGATTTGAACTCAGAATCCATGTTTTATGAGTCCACACCCTAAGCCACTACGCCACGGCACCGCTTTGTAGACACTTGTAGGAATCCCTTCAACAGTTCTCAACTCAGATGCCTATCTAGATGAATTATATGTGAGTGAGTATTTTTGAAGCCTACACCGACACATGTGTAAGGTAACCCTCTGTGAGACAGGTATAATCCCAAGCCAAGGCATTGTGAGATAGGGGGCAAGTAGATTTCCTCGCCTAAAATTTCCCCAAAGTCAACATTAGTTACTCATTTATAGAATGGATTGACGGCATTTAGAAAGAGGGACGGGAGTAGCTCAAATTGGGGGGTTTCTTCATAGCAAATGTGCTCTAACTACCGTGCCAACTACCTGTATTATTCAATATTTCGTCCTTCAATGTGTTGATTAACAAAAAAGGGAGATTAATTTTTGCAATGCATGATGTTCTCTCGATGTTTTTCAATCTTCTCTTTACAAAAAATTGTTTTTGCTAGAATCATTTTGTGGTCTTTTCATTTTCAACAGGGAGAGAAAATATATGTGTTCGATGACCTTTTCCCTAAAGACCTCCTTGATCATATGCGTGCTCATGTTCTCAAATATGGCACTTACTTCTACGATGACAGCATAGATGAAGAGAGTGACAACGTACAGTGGATTGCTGGTCTTGACATGCCAATGTTCTTGAAAAGCCCCTACTGGAAGATCATCAGAGCTGTGAGTAAATAGCCCCGTGTTACCTCAGTGGCACTAAAGATAGAATAGATATGCATATGACATAACGAACAGATGGAAGCAAGGAAGAAAGAAAGAAGGAAAAAAGGACGAAAAACGAATGTAAGAACAAACAAAAGAAGGAAGGAAGAAATGATCGAAAATAAGTGAATGAAAGAAAGAACTAATGGAAGTATAAATGAAATTAAGGAAGATGGAAGAAAAATGAATGGATAAAGAAAAATAATTGAAAACAATGAATGAACAAGCAGGCAAACAATTTTCCTCCAAGCTTCAATAATAGAGAGGACAGCAGATGGTCAAATCATAGTTCTAAACCAAGCAGAGTGTGAATCTAGAATAACTCAATTTGTTATTAATAACAGAATTGACAAATGCCGCAATGCTAATCGCTCAAGTTCTCCCCCTTAACCTGTTCCCTGTTGTAGGTTGCTAAGTTTGCGGCGGGGTCTCCCGATTGGTTTCCCTATGACGTCGGGACAAACTTGATTCGGAACGCTGACCACACGCGGATACATCTTGACGTGGGTTATTATCTTGAAAAGGAGTGGACATTTTTGGTCTATTTGACACCAAACTGGACGCAAAATTATTACGGGGAGACAGCGTTTTTCGAGAAAAATAGTGACGATACTGAGATCGTAGCAGAGGTCAGACCAAGATACGGGCGAGCAGTAATATTTCAAGGTAATATAATTTACTTGTAATCATTGGCTTATCATTTTACGCTGTCCACCGATCATCCGAAGGAACGCGAATTTTTGGAAACTGACAAGCTATGCTTATTGAACAGTGGCCTGGTTTATTCTCATATTGCTTACCTTCTTTTTGCTTTTCTGAGTCTTACAACTTGCCATCTTTCAAATCCGAGATCAATACACTTGATCTGAACTCTCTCTCCTCTTATCCTTTCGCTTTGTTCTTTCTTCCTTTGTTAGGGCATCGTATAGGCCACCATGCCTTTCCTCAACATAACTGACTAAAATGAAGAAAAATCTGCATCAAATGGTTCACATTTCTGAAGGTAGACTTCGGGGTAATGAGAAGCTTTACTGACTGAACAGTTTCCTGGTACTTTATCTTGAGGATCTATGAGCAAGGACGGTACTACAAAGAGCTGTACTCGTCTTGATAGAAAGGGGCTGTGCTGGTTGGAAACATCAAGCTTGAACATATTTATTTAATCCAACCTACGGCTCAAGTATCAGGTTTACTTGAGAAATATGCCCCCTCCTCCTTAGAAACATGTTTTGACAAAGAATGGCTTGCTAAATTAGCTAGGAAAAGGACTGAAAAAACTGACTGTTGAAAGATTCCTTTTACTTTGCACTGAGTAATCTCCCGTAGATTTCATAGCCGTTATTGTTATTATCTTGCTTTTCTGATCAGGTCAAATCCCTCATTCTGCTCGTCCTCCAAGCCTCAACTACACTGGTGCACGGCTGACATTCGTTACGAAACTCCAGATGAACGAGTACGAGGGAAGGATGAAAAACCTCGAGGAAGAGTTGAGACATTTCCGCGCACACGCCGGGGCAATTCAGTCCCTTGAAGCCTTGTCCAAGTCTGGAGATACTTTGAAGTATATGAAGCAAATGAAGTCACTCAAAGACAAAATGAAGGCTGGTATGTGAATTCCTTCATCTATGCAGGGGTAGTTGACAGAATGAATAATTCTACCTTACTGAATGCTCTGGGCTCCACCCCGCCCGCTGACGGTCGATACAGCAGTAAGTGAAGTTTTCCCGTAAAGCTGGAGATAACTGTCGGCAAGGCAAGACAAGGCAAGGAGCTCATCATCATACTTCACACTCTCGTTGCCCAGGATGGTACATCTCAACCAAAGGAATCCTCTTATCTCTTTTCGTGTAGGAAAAATGGTTACATAATAAGCAAGGGCGAATATTTTTGTTAGACATATCAAATTGAATAGATTTTTGTTTTACATACCATTGCACAAATAATCGGAAACATATATATAGATTTTTTCACGCCAAAAGTTTAGTGAGTCTTGCTGATACCCTTTTCTGTTACAAATGGGAACTTTTCGATCTTTGTGGTTAATGCCGGATCGTATTATGACGTACCTATGACATCAGACATACATTATGATGTGTGATCGTTGTGATCGTGGGGCTAAGTTTCAAACATCGCACCAGGTCCAGCCATATAGACGATTGGTAGTTACTATTTAATCCTTCGATTCAGTTGAGTTTCATTTTATATCAACCGATGGCTGTTTTCGTATTACCATCCATTTCTCATACTGGAAAGCCACGTTATATATCATTATGAGCATCGTCAGTACTTATCACATCATCATCATCATCATGACTATCAATCATTATCAACCATCATCATCAATCAGCGTAATCATTAGTCCTCAGCATCATCATCATGACTGTCAATCATTGTCAACCATCATCATAAATCAGCGTAATCATTAGTCATCATCATCATCATCATGACAATCTATCATGATCAAACATCATCATTAAACAGCTTAATCATTGTTCATCATCATCATCATGATTATCAATCATTTTCAACCATCATCATCAATCAGCGTAATCATTTGTCATCATCATCATCATCATCATGACTATCAATCATTATCAACCATCATCATCAATCAGCGTACTCATCAGTCATCATCATCATCATCATGATTATGAATCATTATCAACCATCATCATCAATCAGTGTAATCATTAGTCATCATCATCATCATCATGATTATGAATCATTATCAACCATCATCATCAATCAGCGTAATCATTAGTCATCATCATCATCATCATGATTATGAATCATTATCAACCATCATCATCAATCAGCGTAATCATTAGTCATCATCATCATCATGATTATTAATCATTATCAACCGTCATCATCAAGCAGCATAATCTTTAGTCATCATCATCATAATCATGACTTTCAATCATAATCAACCATCATCATCAATCAGCGTAATCATTATTCATCATCATCATCATGATTATCAATCGTTATCAACCATCATCGTCAATCAGCGTAATCAGTAATTGTTAGCACGATAACGATCACGTTGAATTGGAAACATCTTTCGCAGAAAAAGCAAGTAACCAACAAGTAGAAATAGTCGAAGATGTTGATGGCGAAGTTACGGATGAAGAAGGTGAAGACAAGGAACCAAATGATGACGGAAATGCGAATGAGGGTACCGAATTGCCTCTTCATGATTTCTCAAGCATTTTTGCTTCTTAAACAAGTCTTATTTTGCTCAATATTTTCACAATCTTTCTCATGCCCAATATTTTCACATGCTTAGAAAATCTTGACTTTTAACTATCCACGGGACCTTCTGCACGAATGTTTGTTTTTCTTACTTTTTTTCATAAGCATCCTGCCCTAATTGACAAATTCCTCTCGAGAATACGCCGAACCGTCTCTTCAATTCTTTAGTAAACATCAGAGTGTTGATTCATCTTCATTCACGACTTTGTCGAACCGTGCAAAGTAAGACAATCCCTTTCACTCATCTAGTCAGAAAGGCAGTATCCCCTGCTTCTTTTTCTGCTTTGTCACATGGCTGCATTTTTAAAGAAGCATCCTACTAATAACCATCGTTGTATCCGAGCGATTATACAGCTGGTAACTGCCACGAATCTGGTGAAGCTTCAAATCTGTGACGACTCGAATCACTGTGGAATGGACATAATTTCGATTACCAAAGGGCTGAGTATCTCTCGTTTGCCTGTCATTGTTCAGGTTATGACCTCGTAGTTGATGGCTGTGTCTATTTCTGATTACCTTAAAGAGTCCGAAGAAGAGACAGAAGAAGTTGAAGAAGGCGAGGAAGAGCCAGAGGGTGGCAATGAAGATGTATCAGAGCTGGTGCAAAAAGGCAGTGGGGAACAAGAAGAAGAAGAAGAGGAAGACGCCTCGGAAGATCCAAATGTGGCGTAAGAAGCAATTTTTATAGATACCAACTACTAGATTTAAAAGTAAAACTGTTGCTTAGAATTCTCTTACTTGGGTGGCCTAGTCACACGCTTGTCATTTAAGTATTTACAATGGCAAATATGAAGAAACTTACGAGTTTATAAGCATTCAATTGGACATTGGTTATGAAAAGCTTAAAGGGAATGGTCTTTGATAATCCTATTTGCTTGTCCATCTTATTTTGGGGAAGTGCAGATTGAATGGAAATATAATTGCTGTAATGAGAAAAAAGAAGAGCACTTTTGGCTAGTACAGAGTAGCTTTTGGTTTTATCAGCAATTCGTTGCTCAGTTACATTTAGAGATACCATTTTGGGGAATTCCTCATTTTTGGTATTCATAAGTTACTTCACGGGATTAAACCACAGTCAGTATACTCGTGAAATGAAAGAGAAGCCATGGACGACCAGAAATGAAATCGAGTGACTGTTTGACGAAGTATCTGAAAGAAAGGAAGCTGAAGGAGAAGGAGAAAGATGCAATAGACTGTGAGAGATGGAGGAAATTGACCAAGATGCCGGACCCGCCAATTTCATGTAGCTGACCCCAACGGGAAAACGGTTTCAAGAAGAAGTGTACTCGTGTCAATACAAAAGAATATGACATTGCCTAAAGTCAAATCCAAAACAGGAAGAAGGCATTTTTCTTTCTATGAGGGCAGATTTCTTTTATTAGCTGACAGACGAAATTTCAACTTTACGATTTAAGACCTTCCGTTTTTGACTGGTAGGACTTTATCTCTTTAGTAAATATTGTTGTTCTCTCTTGCAACTCTTGTATATTTTAGGCTTGTGCTTGATCAATAACAGCAAATTATTTGCTGATGAAGTTTAAGCTGTATAAAGATGATATTATTATTATTGTTCCGTAGTGTGGCTGAGTGGTTAAGGCACTGTGCTTCGAATCATGCGAGGTCTACTCGCGTGGGTTAGAATCCCGTCGTCGGAACCATTTTACCACAAGCCAACAGTCAACTCAGCTGTCCATCCCTCCGAGGTCGGTAAATGAGTACTCAAAAGTAACTCTGATGGCCCAAGCACTGGACACACATTGACAACAGCTAATCTAAAGCTGAAGTGTTTCATCCAGTATACAGATTCGAAAAATTAGTGTACGACTTGAGCTGAGAGGCTACCTTGTACTTGTATTCAAATAAGTGTAGTCGGTGTAGTTGTGACGTCGCGTGCTTACTATTTAAAACTTGGAAGTCAAACTAAACAACCTTTTCGATATTGGCTAGGGTCATCTTCATTGATGCAAATGACGTATGAAGTTAAGAGCGGTACGAGCGGATTATGTGAACACCAACAAGGTTAAGCTACTAGGCTCATACCAGCAGTATACTGTGGTTGCTGACACAACCTACGGAGACAAGCGCAGTTTATTTGCTGCCCTTCTATCGGTATCGTAGCTTCTTTTTATGTGACGTCACCAAGTGATTTGTGTTGCGTTCGCTAGACTGCAGTGAATACAAAAAATTTGACTGAATATTTGCCTGTAATTTCCTAGGTACGTCGTGTCAGAGATGAAGAGCATAAAGAAAAGCGATGTTGGTAATGCAGAAAGGTTGTCCAAGTTATACAATGACATGATGGAGCGGGACGTTAAGATGTTAAAAGAAATGGGCGACAAGTTCCCCACGCTCTTGTAGTTAAAAAGCAAAATGCAGCTTCACCTACAGGTCGCTAAAGGTCCTACGGAAGAACTCTTGCCCCTCCCTTTTCATACTGATGCAAGCTAATGCCATTTCGTTTTAAATATTTTTTTCACCATGACAATGTTTGGAAATACTGCCCAAAATAATATGGTGACCTATTATTCATTGCTTCAATCCTCCTCCCGTGTGCCCCGTCTAGTGTTCAACAGAAGCTCAACTCATTCATACCCTTTCCAAATTGCCCACAAATTGTCATTCATCCCAAGAGCTTGCTATTTATGGAACGTCTTGTCTTCTTCTTTTTCTGAATCCTACACATTTTTACAACTTGCGGAAATACAAACAAGCCTTCTTTTCCAAAGCCCCGCGAAAAAGCTACTAATTCCGTCTTAAGCATACATTGCTGTTTCCGTGGTATTTTATGCACGTCTAGGTGTTTTATCTGCAGTTTCTTGCAGCTCTTGTGTAATATATAAAAGCTCAAAACTTGGGTTGCTGTTTACATTGAAATCTTTCTACCTATAATTAAAACGGCTGTGGTGTTTGAAATGTTCAGTTTTTGCTTTCAAACGTGTTCTGATTTCAGAACTTTGACAGTTTCGTGTTTTTTTCTGTAGTTTCTAAAACATTATTTATTATTTATTAAAACATTATTTTCTGCAAAACAGAACGCTGGCGTCGATTCATCAATAGGTAAAGCGCTTTGATCCACAATTCTCTCCATTCGATTCCCTGGTGGTTGGCTTCAATGGGTTCTTTGCCCTTTATCGTCCCTCATGAGAGTAAAATATGCGGGATATTGGATCTTCATAAAAATTTGGAACATATTTATAGGACCTGGATTGCATTCACTTACGAGTCCACCAGGAAATTTCTGGAATTAGAGGCCCTGCGAAATTCTAACGGAGATGTGTTTGAACATGTGGAATTTTCAAATTTCCCTCGGTTTCATGAAATCTTCATAGAAAATAATTTATATCCTTGTTGACGTTCAGTTTTAATGAGCTTTCATGTTTTGTACTAAATTGTAAGAGGGTCATCACTGAAGGATTAAACACGCCAAGTTTCGAAGATTTTCTTTAATAAGACATGACAGAATTTTCATGGGCCTAGGCCTCTGCTGGGCTAAAGCTGTACTTCTGTATTAGACGTAATTGTCATCTCATTTGAAAAAATTGAAACAAGATTTCTTCGCGAACAGCGGACTGTCTCCCTCAAATGCATCCGAACCAATGAGTGCATTCTTCGAATTGTGCGACAATTTGATGACAGAGATCCATTGCAGCATTTACGCGGGCTTGCACATAATTTCGAATTATATTTATTTCTCTACTGAATTGTCTATACTTTCTTAAGGCTGGTTTTCATAAAACGTATTTCGACGTATTTCATCGCAATTCAAGGTCCACGATTTTCACGACGTTCAAATTTTTGATCTACCGGAATGATATTCGTAGTGCCAGCTCCAGATATGCCCTTCCTTTTCTTCAAATATTTTCCAAACTGTGTCCTAATGTTCTCGTATCTTTTCTTGATGACATCAACCGGTTCAATTACCCTTTCGGCAACAGCTTTCCAGAAGTTATCTTTCTTGAACTTGTCTTTGAAGTCTTTTGAGGAACGATTGTAAATACTTGGATAGTCTTGAATCACGTCCATAAAATCAGCAATTCCTTCCCGCTCATTCTGTTCGCCTGCCATGTCGGAATCAAGATGTGCATTTATCAGTCAGATGCACATCAACTAGATGAAGATGAGTTATATGCCTTTAAGTTTAAGTTTGTATCCAACTTTTGAAATCGCCTTCACAAACTTAAAGGCATATAACCCATCTTCATCTAGTTGATGTGCATCTGACTGATAAATGCACATCTTGATTCCGACATGGCAGGCGAACAGAATGAGCGGGAAGGAATTGCTGATTTTATGGACGTGATTCAAGACTATCCAAGTATTTACAATCGTTCCTCAAAAGACTTCAAAGACAAGTTCAAGAAAGATAACTTCTGGAAAGCTGTTGCCGAAAGGGCTCGCAAACAGAAAGCTCTGGTGCGCAATGGCATTGAGAGGTTATTTCTGGAATTAGAGGTTGGCAGTAGAGGCTTTGCTCCTTCTCCACACCAATCATTCTTTCAATCATCCTGTCATGTATCCTCAGTTCTTGAGTGAATGCTTGAAAGTGGCCGTACCGCTTGCGTTCTTGGAAAATATTCCGAATCCAAAATCTCTTCCTATATTTTTTCCGTGTAAGCAAAAGTTCTTCTTTCTCAAAAGGGCTATAATAAATGACAAAATGCGTTGTAGAATTAACATATGATTTACTTCGCCTGACATAGTATATTACCTTTCTCTTAAAACCTTGCCTTATTTGCCGCCAAATAATTAAAGATTATGTGCCATATTTGTATCCAAAGACCACATGTTAAAATAGTCACGTGATCATGTCCTGTCTTTTCCGGTGGAATTACGATGAATTAAGATGAAATAAGTTTTTCGGTTTTCATACGTCGTGAAAATCGTGGACCTTGAATTGCGATGAAATACGTTGAAATGTTTTATGAAAACCAGCCTTATCATTCATCGAACATCGTCGTATTTTGTCGGAAGAAACAAAATTGTTTGATTTCTTCCGATGAAATACGTTGAATTACGATGAAATACGTTGAATTACGATGAAATACGTTGAATTACGATGAATTACGTTCTGTTAGGATTATCTCCCATAGGCGGTTTTCATAAAATCGGGTCAATTTTCATAAAACGGAAATAATCTTAATTGATCGTAGACTCTGAATTGCTTTTAAATACGTCGAAATACGTTTTACCAGCCTTTTAATATTCTCAAAAAAAATTATTTTTCATTTTCATTAAAAAATTTTCAGAAAGTCGATAATAAAAAGATTTTATTGTTTTTTGTATGTAAATTTATTTTTCTTTTTTACACCCATGCTGCCCTGCGCCGAAAAGACAGATTCCGCCCTAAGATTGATGCTGTTGGGCGAAACTATTGATAGAGCGGTGGGTTGCTTAAGCTGTTGTGTTGAATCCCACGGTCGAAATGAGCATTGGGGGACCCGTTGTCAGAGAGAGGGACCATCAGCACAGTTGATATGCTGCAACCAATACAACGACTGCCTCCTATGACCGGCTGCATACGTTTGCTCTTCTCAACCCACCCCATTCCCCCTGTGGGCAAGGCTTCCTCACTCGCTCGATTTCAACGCCGGCCCTGGAAAAGAAACAATCCAGTATTGAGGAAATTTGATTTGGCAACGGTGGAATGCAAATGCCAGCTTTACTTTGCCTAACTTCATGACCAATACGAAGTGCGTCTTGCTGCTCTCTTTAGGATGTTGAAAAAAAGTACTTTTATCAAAACAATAATTCTGGGCCGGTTAGAGACAGACGACGTCTTTACACTTTTCCATGGACACTCATTACTGTTGTCTCTGGTACAGGCAGAATTCGTACTGTATGCCATTCTCTTCTTGGATACCTTCTGGAACATCTGGATCGCTATAAGAATTAATATAATATGAATAGCCAGTTAGAATTGATACTTGCACATGTTGCAGCGGCAATGGCAATTCACCTATCAATCCACCAAGAAACATGGTCACCTAATACCTGCTGTCAAACTCCGTACAGACAGCATCACCATACCTGCTTTGAATTCTTCTTATACATATGATTCTACCTAGATGTCAAAGGCAGACATTTGGACACTGAAAAGCTTTTTGCTTATCGCGCAGTGTCCGGTTCCTTCCTCTCGATGTGACCACACCTCGAGATTTCTACGCCTGGAATAACAGAGAGCTGGCGACTGCCCCGGTGTAAGTGAAAGTTTAGCTGAGGGGGGACTCGAACACGTACCATAGGGTCAATGCGCAGGAATCTTACCATTGAGCTACCCCAACACCCCTCAAAAATCCCCTTATTCACCCAGTAAAGGTCAGCATGTATTTGAAATTCGAATTAACTACCAAATCGTTAATACCTCGCTCGTTTGTACAAATTTTCGCTGAGTTCTGGGAAGAACGCGTCACATCCAAAATCTCCGGAAACATGTGTGAGATAAATACGATCGCAGAGCGGCATCTCTATGGCTTCCTGTTTGAGAAAGCACAAATAAAAAACATGAATTGATTTAGACGCTGAAAAACGTTTCTGAAATGCCGAGTGAGAAGAAGGTGAAAAGCGAAAGTCCCATAGAGATATGAGGAGAACTACCAAAACTGGACGCGATAATCAGATACTGTTTATCTATCTATTATTGGTTTACGGTTTGATGCTGACGTATTGCCTTTCCTATCAAAACGTACTCAAGTAAGAGTTGAGCACTATGGCGAAGCAGGTTAAACAGATAGAATTAAATGCAAAGCATAAAGGAAAGCTGGAGAAATCTGAGCGGCAAAGCTGCCAACCAAGAAATCATCAACGATTGAAGCAAGAGGTTGAATTCCAGCCGGCTAGATTGAACTTGTCAACACGAATGGCGACACAAAAATGGCATTACCTTGTAAACACTGTATCCACCAATAGCAAACACGTGTTCAATGCCATCTAATGTCTCAATATGTTCCATTGCATCTTTCAAAGTTGGCTTGACAGCAACATCATTTGGGACATCTGAGGAACTAAGCAATATGTAGAAAATGTTATTGGCCCGTATGTTTCAATGACTGATGGATTGATTGATTCATTTGATCGATCAGTATGATTGATTTCTTATTGGTTGTCTTGGTTTGCCATTTCGATAGACTGGCTGAATTGGTTGTTTAATGATTTCGATGTAGCATCTTAAGGTGGAACTTGCAACACTGAGCGTTTTGCAGTGTCTAGGTCCTACGTCTCGATTTGACCAAACCGAATTATTCCTACACCTGCATTGCAAAGAGCTAGCGACTCTCCTCACTCTAAGGGAACATTTAGCCGAGGGTGGACTACTGCTCATAAAACCAATGGACCATAATCTTACCACTGTGTTTTCCTGACATGACTATTTGATTTGATAAACCAATGATGACAGGTCAAAAAGATTTCCTATGCGTGAGGGGATAAATTGCCTTTGGCTAAAGTTTATGGGGTACTAATTTTTATGCACATCTTTCATGAAGTGACTTGTTGGCTTCGCTAAGAAACAGCTCAAGAGTATGTAGCTTCAATAACGGCGAAAAAAGGAATGCTCAATCTTGATTTCAAGGTAAATGAAGGAATTTTAGACAAGGTAAGAATGGAAAGAAATTTTTTGAATGATGATTAAATGAAGTGATGTTATGAAAACGTAATGGAGTCTCGTTTGAAAGAACGGAGGTAAAACAGAGGGCCAAAGAAAGGATTGAGATTTCCTGCGAAAGAGAGAGAAAGATTCCGAGAGAAAAAGACTCCGAGAGAGAAAGACTCTGAGAGAGAGAGAGACTCTGAGAGAGATAGAGAGACTCTGAGAGAGAGAGAGAGAGAGAGAGAGAGAGAGAGAGAGAGAGAGAGAGAGAGAGAGAGAGAGAGACCCTGAGAGAGAGAGACCCTGAGAGAGAGAGACCCTGAGAGAGAGAGACCCTGAGAGAGAGAGACCCTGAGAGAGAGAGAGAGAGAGAGAGAGAGAGAGACCCTGAGAGAGAGAGAGAGAGAGAGAGAGAGAGAGAGAGAGAGAGAGAGAGAGAGAGAGAGAGAGAGAGAGAGAGAGAGAGAGAGAGAGAGAGAGAGAGAGAGAGAGAGAGAGAGAGAGAGAGAGAGAGAGAGAGAGAGAGAGAGAGAGAGAGAGAGAGAGAGAGAGAGAGAGAGAGAGAGAGAGAGAGAGAGAAAGAGAGAGAGAGAGAGAGAGAGAGAGAGAGAGATTTAGCAAATTACTCAAACAGATCAGCCACTCTCTGGATGCTTTTGTGTGATGGGGATATCTTACCCAGACTTAGCTCGTCCGATACACCCAGCCAAACTTTACAGGACAAAATAAGAACTGCTTGTCTACCAGCAATGCAATAAAAACAAACGTTATAATTAGAAAAAAGTCAATGGCAACGTATGCGCTTCGATCTTCTGGAAGCTTATAAACCCCTTGGAACAATAATTACAAGTTTGTTCAAGTAGATTGTAGAACATTAAAACTGATGATGATCGATGGATAGATAAATAGATAGATAGATAGATAGATAGATAGATAGATAGATAGATAGATAGATAGATAGATAGATAGATAGATAAATAGATAGATAGATAGATAGATAGATAGATAGATAGATAGATAGATAGATAGATAGATAGATAGATAGATAGATAGATAGATAGATAGATAGATAGATAGATAGATAGATAGATAGATAGATAAATAGATAGATAGATAGATAGATAGATAGATAGATAGATAGATAGATAGATAGATAGATAGATAGATAGATAGATAGATAGATAGATAGATAGATAGATAGATAGATAAATAGATAGATAGATAGATAGATAGATAGATAGATAGATAGATAGATAGATAGATAGATAGATAGATAGATAGATAGATAGATAGATAGATAGATAGATAGATAGATACATAGTAGTACAATAGTTGCAAACACTACCACAAAAGGGCTTTTGAACGTACCAAAGTGTCTTGCTGAGAACAATATTAAGTCTATCAGGCAATGGTCTATACTTTGCAGGTATAGAGTTCCATGATCTTCTCCCCATAATCACAGCATTCTTGTGTCCTGCAGTAGAAGAATAATTACATTCTTGCATCTACTTAATCAAGTCTTTGGACTTTAGCTATAGCTATGATCAACAGCAGCAAAATGAGGCATACTCTTAAGACAATTTCCATCTTTCATTTGAAAGAAATTTATCACAAGAATATTGAAGGATGCTTTGAAAAACTTGCGCCTATCAAGAAGAAATAAAAGCCATTAATTAAACCCTTAAAAATCATTAGAAGACTTCAGGTAAAAAATCTGACCCGCTCAACTATCATCACATTGCAATCACTTCATTCATACCTCAGCTTCCCATCTCGCCGATGATTTGACAGCTATTGAGAAGTAGGGTCCAAACAACCTAGTTACGTTCCATCCACGTCAGCGCAACCAAGTCTTTCTACCTGTTTCCATGAATTGCAATGGACTGGACACTTCAACTTCTTTTACACAACGTGGTCTTTTTGTTCTACCTAAATTCACTTGGAAATCACACATCCATTCCATTGCCAACATTGCATCTCAAAGCTCAGAACTTGTGGATTTTTCTCCCCTATTCATCTACTAAGCATAGACCAATCCGCCCTCTATTGAGTACTGCTTGTACTCTGGATAGGTGCTCCAAATCCACTCGCTGTCTTTTTTGACAAATCTAGTCCAAAGACATTTGTCTTATCAACAATCTCCAACTCAGCAAATCTTTCCAAGCTCTTTCTTGTCGTCACATAGTTTGAGATCTTTCTTTTCCAGATACGTTCACAGGCATTTTGGTCGGGCGATCAAGAAACATCATCTCTGTTCCTCTGAGGAGTGTGACGAAGACCAGAAGCTCAATTCACTCCTACCCTTTCCAAGTTCTATTGTTGAATCCACGAACCATAGCCCACAAATCATCATTCCTCCCACCAACTTAAAACATGTGGAGCCTCCTGCTTCCTTCTTCCTTCGCCAAATCCTACAACTGATCTAATATAATCTAAACTAATCTCTACCAAATCTAAAATCAATCAACTCGATCCGACCTCTCTATTTCCTGTTAGCCTTTAACTTTCTTCTCTCTTCCTTGGTTGGGCCCGTGTATAGCTTCGGCTGAAGGGCTACCCTCTATTATCTAATCTAATAAAATGAAAATATTCTGCTCACACTCTTACATCTTTCTTACACGTTGGAAAATCAATGGTAAAAATTTTCCCCTTGGGGACCAAACATCTAAAAACCTCTAGCAACAATAAAGCATTTCTTTCTGACAGATTTGCCATGAACAAGTCTCAATGAATCTTACACATGCTATATAATAACTAAACAATTGTTGCCACCTTCTGGTTGAATTCATTATCAAATGATTCTGCTCTCAATGTTTCTCACCTGGCTTTGTAACAGAAGTTGAAATTTTGTTGAAGTAACCCATTTCTTTCCTGTAATAAAGCAAAAACCAGCATTGAATGTGTGTGAGAAAATTCACTAATCCAGTTTGAGATAAGCAAAAAAATCCCAAATTTACATGCATAAATACATACATAGCCATACATACATGCATAAATAGCAATACAAAAATACATTGCCATACAAACATACACTGCCATACATACTTAGCAATACTCAAGGGCAACACTGCAAATACAAACAATCAAAAAAATTGTCTATGTAGTATAAATTTTGGATGACAAAATTATTCCCTTTGGATTCCTTTCCCTTCCTCTGAATATATAATAAAAAGCCATGTTGCAAGTGGCCATAGTACTTGAATTCTAGGTATGAAGATGTTATTACAAGTTGAACTAATTTCAAAAGTGATGCCAGAGGGAGGACATGGGCTGCAAGCCTTCATCAGAGCAAAATGTTGTGTGTCATGGAACTTTTTAAAAGAAATCTTTCTTTTTTTCTCAGAAAATATACCCTTTTTTGTTATATAACGCCCTTATTAATAACTTCGCCCTAATAGAGCCAGTAATTGGGTACAATGAAACAAAGTGCTTCCTTCGAAATCGTGATTATAGCAGATTATTGGTCTGTTGGTGTTTATCAAGAACTGTTCGTCTAGCTGAGGGAAGGGTTCGCAAGAATCGTCCTTAAGGGACCAAGTTGATCCCTCTAGCTGAAAGCTTAGGCCATGCTCGCTGCTCGCAGGTGTACTACCCGCGAAAATCGTTGTCGAGAGATTCCTTGTCAGATTCTCAAATTTACTTTCACATCATAACCCGCTGTTTCCCGAAAGTTGGATCAACTCAACTGCACTTTTTACCCGCAAAATAGATTATGAAAAAGCGTGGAAAATTTAGAATTAACTGGTGCTCCCGCCAAATGCCAATGCCAACATGTAGAAGCTGATTGGCCAATTGAATGATTTTTAAATTCGACTGATGCAGAGGCAGCAGAATCAAAACCTGATTGGCATTGGGCTATGAGTATCACATTTTATAGGAAGACAATTCATTTCACTGCTCAAAGGAAAATTAAATAGCTTTATTCTTCCGCTATTTTTTTGTTACTCATCATCATAATGCTAAGAGACTGCAAATCGTGACGATTTCAGAGATGCTCAATCACTGCCAAACACCATCCCGAATCCGCGCCTGGAGGCCCCTTAACATGGCTGCCGGAATTCTCTATTGAAAAAAAATAAATCCCTTAGAGAGAAAACACGTTGTAATGGAAAGTACACTGACTTCAATTTCCATGGTAATTGGTTGTTTTTCCCAATTCCTCTCTTGCTATCCATCGCTGCGATGCACCGAATCGGCTTCATCTTGGCACCATAGATGATAAAAGGAGGACTGGACCGGAATGTCAATTGTTGTTAGCATATCGTTCTTAGTTTTCGGTGGGACGGGGGGGGGCCTTGGAAACGGAAATTTTCCGACAAAATAGCGTGCCAATGTAGGCATATCCATTGTTACAGTAGGCAGATCGGACAAGGAATGTAAAGATATCGCAAAGATAAAGATTCTCCTTTAACTGCAACAGAAAATCAGCGAATTAGACGAAGACATGTATAATAGATAAAAAATATGAAGCTATCCCCAGTCAAAGTTCGCATGACAAATGGGTGCTACTTGAATTTCTAGCCTGGATAAATTTTAAATCGGCCCATTATTTCAGCTAGAGCACCTTTTTATGGAGTTGCGATAAATCCTGTTTTGTTGGTATGTAAAAATCTAGCTGTTTCTAAAATCAATGGAATGTGTGTGAACCTCTGTTCAAAAAAAATTTGAAAACATTAAATTAACATTATTCAAAGGTTCAAAATTTGAAAAGGAGACTCTTCGACCAAATTTTTCACCTGGTAAATTTGCGACAAGCAGCTAAAAACTTTTGATGGGTGGAGCTGCCACCTGGCCCCCCCCCCTTCAGCTACGCCACTAGAGAAAGGCATAGACCAGGCTCATCGGAACCGGGGCTGGGGGGCTGAAGCCCCCCATAATTTGGTAGCATTAGTTTCTTAGCTTTTCGAAAAAATGCTGCAGTAAGCACGTTTTAAGTGATTAATAAATTAGATCCACTAGTTATCGCGATAAATCATTTATTACTCGTTCATAAATGCATAATTCAAATAAGGCAGTCTTCAGCAAGTGAACTTTTTCATTCATCGAGTCTTTCCTTCAAATAGGCTTTGAGGGAAAGTGGCTACAGAATCGGTTACGGGCCGACAAGAATGAGTCGAGATCACTTTTGGTGGATCGATATCCAGGGACACCAACGTGGAGGTTTCTGCATTGTCCCGAAAGTGTACTCAGAATTGGTCAGGAAGCATAGATAAGATAGCAAGCAAGGGCGCCGGAGCGGAAGGGGGGATTAGGGGGTCAGCGCCCCTCCTGCTCTTCTCTGGGAGGGGCAGAGTGGGCAAATGTGCCTTTTTCAAAAATAAAATCGTCTTAAATGCAGTCATTTTTTATTTAAAGAGGAAAGAAGACGTTGAATATTGATATATTGGAATACGCTTCTACGTACAGCTTGTATGCGCTTATCTAGCCCTTGAAGATGCCCTTCATAAATATTGCCCCTCCCCCTTGCCTTTATTGGCTCCGGCGCCCCTGATAGTAAGATAGCGGAATGAACCACCTCATGGCACTTCGTCTGCAGAAAAAGAGAGTACAATACTAGCTTGATCAATGTTGCGAATTAACTCAAGTAAATAGTTGATAGAAGTGTTAAATCACACCTATCGTGTAATCTAACGCGTGAGTACGAATTGTTCCAATTTTACTACATAAAACACTTACTTAACGTCTGTTACTCTTCGGTGAGCTCGGCTCTCCTCGGCTATATCTTCGTCGTCGGGTCGTCTCTTCACTCGACAGCGGCTTTTGTCTTCTTTTTCTTCAACTTCGTCCTTATTCTGATATTACTACTACTTCTACTTCTCAAAAACTCTAACTAAAACTAAAACTAATCTAAACGTGTTATATAGAGATACGACGGAGATAAAATATGTCCAAATAAGGAATGCGTTGCCATTACGCAACGTTCAAACGTACATGGGGCGTCTTCTTATCAACAAGAGAAAGCAGATTTTCGGACACTTTACAAAGAGAGATTGGAGTGTGAAACAGA
Source organism: Pseudorhiza aurosa (assembly GCA_964026355.1). Classification (NCBI taxonomy): domain Eukaryota; kingdom Metazoa; phylum Cnidaria; class Scyphozoa; order Rhizostomeae; family Lychnorhizidae; genus Pseudorhiza; species Pseudorhiza aurosa. The sequence continues at coordinate 394,553 of OZ032129.1, read as the reverse complement.
TGCAGCACATAAAGGCACACAAGCATACGCGATAGCTACAGTATACAGCCATTATTTTCAACCCTGTTTTTCTTTTTAGTGGGTTATGTTGAGGAAAGGCCATGGTGACCTATACAAAGCCCCAACAAAGGAAGAAAGAAGAAAGCGAGCAGCTAAGAGGATAGAAAGATAAGATTAAGTTTACTTACATTAGATTTGAAAGATGGCAAGTTGTAGGAATCAGGAAAACAAGAAGAAGGCAAGACGTTCCATAAATTGCATGTTCTTGGGATGAATTATGATTTGTGAGATAGAGTTCGTGGATTAGGCAGTGAAACTTGGAAAGGGTGTGAATGAGTTGAGCTTCTGGTGGTCCTGACACGCCTCAGAGGAACTGGAATAATATCCCTGATCTCCTGAGAACAATGTCCGTTAAAGTATCTGTAATAGATGGAAAGTTGTGTGAAAGAAGCTGAAGTGTCCAGTTTACCACCATTCATGAAGACAGCTGGAATGTTTTGATTACGTTTGCGTGAAGTGACAGCCTGTTTCGTCTTGCTTTTGTTGAACGAATCGAATCAGACAATGTCTGGCATTTCACTGGATGGATTTGTACGGTAACCCTGATGTGGGTCATACTAGGCCTACCCTACAGGTAGACATTTCGAATGATTTTGAGAGATGTCGGTTATGAAATTTCTTGCTCCATTGGTCGTAGTCTGTACACCCTTACTTTTGCAAAACTTACACAATAAAAGGCTTATGTTCTTGAAATAGTTGTTGCGGGAATTCTGTACAAATACTGTAAGCTTGTTTATGATTCTCCTGTAGTTGAATGATATAACAACTGTCAGCAACAATATTTTCTGCAGTTTGGTTTCACCTGGTAGGGTAGTAGGAAGCATATATTGGAGGGAGGGAAACAGCAAAGCAATACAACTTTTTCATGATAGGAAATCTCTGCTTATGTGCCTTTAGGTTCTGCATAAGCGATTCTGGGACAGTATATTTGATAGGCAGTATTAGTTTTCAAGCAATTTAAAGGGAATTTGTGGGAGAGGGGACAAATTGATCAAATGCTTGGCTAAAACACCCTCTGTATCCATACCCAGAAGCGTAATCGGTGGTGAAGTGGTGAAAATGGTACTGCATGGGTTTGCAGATGCAAACAAATTGGCTATTTCAGCAGCGATTTACATTGTGGCCTATTATTCTAATTCAGATGTCAGCCAACGCTTGTTGGTATCAAAGTCCCGAATTGCTCCTAAGAAGAGTATCCCTCGCCTGGAACTTGTTGGTGCTCATACTCTATGTAAGCTGGTAAATCATGTAAGAAAAACATTGAATGAATATTCTATAGAAGAGTTCCATGGATGGATAGACAGCACGACAGTATTACACTGGTTAGAAGGCAATGGTACATGGACTCAGTTCGTACGAAACAGAGCCACAGCAATAAGAGAGAGCAACCTGACGAAATGGCACTACGTACCTACTGAACAAAACCCCAGTGACAAGGGTACAAGAGGAGTTGCCCCAGAAAAGCTTGGAAGATTTTTAAATAGCTCTGTCACATCGAAAGTTATAAGAAACTTGCAAACTAATAAAATAAAATCTGATAGTCCCTGTTTCTGCTTGCACATTAAAATTTTCTTTACATTATTATCATAAGGGGCGCAAATGTTTAAGCAATCTTTACATTTCAACATATTTCACTACAAAAGTTGTTTATCAAAAATATATTATCTGAATTTATTCTCCTTTTCTAATTAGCAAAAAAATGCGAAATTTTGACACTTGTGATTCCCCTTCTTTCTCTTTTTTATATTCATCATAAAATCTTACAAAAACGAATTATTTAATACAATGCTAGAAACTACTATACCACACTTAAAAGGGACGATACCAGGGGAAGCAAAATATCATGACGACCCCCTGCCCTTTAACATAAACCTAAACAAACCTATTTATGCAAACTACAAAGAACTACTAAATGAGTTACAAGGGCAAGAAAAAAGGATATATAAATATATGCATAGAGAGGGTGGAAAATCTACAAATTTTCATTACAACTTATTCAAATCGTCCGGAGGCCTGGATATATTTCAGTATGCCAGTGAACGTCTAAAATCGCGCTGCTGGCTCTCCAAATGTTTGGCCAAGCATGAAGAATCGATTTTGCATGTCTACGGGGGCTTCGTAATGCTGGAACATTTAGATACGCACTATCGGAGGAAAATCTTCTGTCTTATCCGACGAAATTGAGGCAGATCCATAGAATGGAGGAGAGACTGTTATAAGCACCGGATGGATGCATTGCGACCAATTCAACCTGCCTCGTGTGGGGATGCCACAATGAGACCACATGTATTTTTCCCATAGAGCTAGGCCTAACTCTATGATTTTTCCTCACATCCATTGGTGAGGAACGATGTGGCAGAAAGCAAACGATAGTACACGATGTCGAATATAGACAAAACTCGAATTCTTAAAGCCAAAAAGTATGCTACCAAAAGCGGGGCCACTCGCAACCCGATATCAACTCTAATGGAAATAGGGCAACTTCTGCATATCACTCCAGAATTTGATTGTTTTGAACACGAGACATCAACAGTACACCTTCATGTTTTCATCTGCCAAGTAAAATTCGCCAACTACAGTTCGGAAGCTCGTGGTTACAGAAAGAAACTTGTCAAAACGGAAGCAGCAAAGAAACTGCTTGAATACTTTATTGAAAGAGCAGATGGCTCGAATTTTACAAGCTCGATCGATGGTGCTCGGCGAGACGAAAGGGAAACGAACGGGAGAAGTACTGTGCTATGTCAGGTGAGAACAAATGCAGGGACGCTTTCTCAGGAGAGTTCAATCAGGGAAAGCTACTTCTCCCATGTGTAATTTCTTTCTTAAGCTTTTTTGATGATGCTTTAGGAATCACCAGTTAAGATGTATCTAACTGGTCCTAAAGTATGGCTGCTCGTCTCGACCCCCATGAGCAGTTCTTACTTTCTGACGCTTCCTATTTAACGTGCAGAGAATGCAGAGACAGAGAGACGGTGAGTTGCACTGTAGTCTCACTGGACTTTTTGTGATATCATTTACGTTCTTATTTATATGATAGTTGTGTACGCAGGAATTTTATTAACAGGAAGGCTAAAGTTGTAGTAGGAAGTGGTAAAAGTTAATATGGCAGAAGAAAAGCAAGTGAAAATTAAGACACTACAATAAAAAAATTGAGAGTCATAAGTGGGTGACTTGGAAAAGGACAGCAAGGAACTTTTTGTATTGCTACCTCCAACCATATTTCTTTCTTTGGTTCAAGATATGGGCTTGAGTTTAAGTTGCAAATGCTGCTGATTATTCCAGCAGTTGGTCTTTAGACAACAGAACCTTCCAATTCAAGTTGGGTATTAACCTAGGGTCCTAAATCTTGGTTGACTTCCATGATCTTCAAAGTTGCCATATATAACAGTTCTCTTTGTTTTCTAGCAGCCCCTCACATTCTGTTTAAACAATGTTTGCAGTCAAATGCTCCAAGTCTAGATTCCATCTCTGGTGGAAGTGGCATAAAAGTATCAGGGGAATGCCAAAATATTAGACAGGTAGAGCCCCAAAAATACTCACCAGAGGAATCAATTATTGGAAATGGCACAAAAACTACTGCAACAGCATTAGTGCATAATTTAGCATTTTAGACACTGTCACCCTCTGAAAGATGTGGGCTTGTTTCCATGAGGTGAGAAATGTGCCAAGAGTGTAGGAAAGCTTGAATAGTTTGTTAAGAATAGGGGCAAGTTCAGGAGCACAGGTTTTGAGAACTATTGCTGGAATACCATCAGGGCCTTTGGATTTGGAGGTGTCAAGCTGGAGAAGGGTTTGGCGGACTTTTCGTGGGGAGAACTTATTGGGTGATATAGTGAATGTTGAAGGGGGGAAGTGATGTGGTTGGACCCCTTGGTCGTCCAGGTTGGAGTTGGAGGCAAATTCATGGGAACATACCTTATGTATGCGGTAACCTTTTTTGACACTATGTAGGTTTTATGCTGCTTATCTTTTTAATGCAGTGTCTTGAAACACATTATTCCAAGTTTGCTTTCAATACTTCATAAAATATTTTAGATGATTTTAGATACACAGGACATTGGAAGCTAGATATTGTTAAATGGAAAAGTTAAATGAGCATTTTCTATGGCTTGCGCTGTGAAAGTTGTAATGCATTATTATTATTAATGATTATTATGCATATCATTTTTAAATGTCAATTTTTTACATGCATTTTTTCCAAATCATTTAAGTTCTTCGTTTGCAGTCATTTGCAATAGGTGCTGCCCCTTATGATCTGCGTCATTATCATCAGGGTTGTGGTCATTGGATGCTTGGTATTTTATTGTTAAGAAATGTCCAGCTGATTTTGCTAGCAAAAGGGAAGGATGATTTTAATGTGTTTACACATTTTGCATTGATCAGACTTTGAATTGCAAGGCCAATCACTTTGGAACAGGTATGTTTTTAGGTGAAAAGACAAAAAGCATTCTGAAGTTCTTATCTTCTTTGACAGTTGGGCTTTGATTGCATGCACAATATTTGTGGAATTCAAGTATCTGATGTAGTCAATTCAAGTATCTGATGTAGTCAATTCAAGTATCTGATGTAGTCAATTCAAGTATCTGATGTAGTCAATTCAAGTATCTGATGTAGTCAATTTTGCCGCGTAGCCCCAATATTTCCCCTCTGGATTATGATCCTAACGTTAATTTATTAAGATACTCCAATTTTATTTTCAGGTACCAGAAGCATCTACGCGCACACCATTTTTAGGCAGTTATTCTGCTGTAGAACAAATGAACGCTGACAAAGAAAGAAGTCATATCGCCGCTAAGGATAGCAATGACATGTTGGGCCTGACCAAATCCGTTAAGATGGCAACATGCGGAAAGCCCGGGAAGGTAGAGGGTGCTATTTTGGAAGCCCTGAAGAATCTCTGTCTTGATGAAAAGATCACAACAGAGAGGATACCTGCTCTTGAGAAATTATTGGAATTTTCAAGGAAAAAATGCTTTGATATTGACTTCTATGATGTAATGAGCTCTGATGGTAAATCGCACATGTGCCTACTGGAAGCAAAGATTGGTCCAAGCCTAGTTACCCATGGTATTGCAGACAATAGGCATCAAGCAAGGGAAAATGCAGCTGAAAGTATGCTTTCAGTTGTGCACTTCTGCAATAGTTAGCTGAATGCACAGTATGTGTGTTTTCAAATAGGGTGCTTGATGGGAGGCAGGATGCATTGACATTTCAAATGTGATGAGCAGTGTCACATACTTACTTATTTGAACCGAGGTGTGCCGAGATCTAGCAACAGATGGTCCACCACTGACATTTCTATATCATTATGTTATTATTTTTATTTTTATTTTCGTTTTTATTGATCAAAAAGAACCTAGCAAAATATTTCTACCTACACAAGGGTCTGGATTTGTGGTGTCAGTCACTCCAACCAGTGACTTAAAAATTCTCCCTCCCTTATCCAACTGTTTCTTTGCACCTTTTAACTTCCATCGTCTGTCTTTAGCATGCTATCTTGAAAAAAGGAAATTTTGGGATGACTTGAAGCATCACAAGTAAGTTTTTTGGTTTTTGACGGTAAACTGTTGTGGATACAAACCACTTTCTCCTTAGTTGGAATGTCAATGTTGCATGGTGTCAATGAAACATGTGCACTTGATTTCATAAAGTACCCGACATAATTCCAAGAAGCGTTTTATTCATCTTCTTATCATTTACTTATACTCTTAATGATTCTCTTATTTCAAGAGGTGTCTGAAGCGACTACGCGTAAGCTGAGAGAATCTGTACGGGATTAAGACTTTTTTATCTTTCTAATTTCCTGACTTTCCCCTAATTTTGCCTAAAGACCGGAACCTGGTTTGCGTATACAGGACTAAGACTCTCAAAAAGTCACAACGCTCACTTTCATCGCCTACCACTAGCTTAAGGTCAGGTGTTAGGATGGCTCGATGGTGAGATTCTCGCGCACTAATCCAATAGTCAGTGGTTCGAGTCCCCTGTCAGCTAAACTTTGACGTAGATTAAGGGGAGTCGCCAGCTCTTTGTAATTCCAAGGCACAGCAATCACGAGGTGTTGTCTCATGGAGAGGAAGGAGCCGGACAGCTCAGTGTCCAAATGTCCACTTTTGACATCCAGGTAGAAACATACAAGAAAAGAAATTAAAGCGGAGAAGAATGGCAAGAGTTTCCATGTCCATTGGGGACTTCTTTGCAATGCTTCACTGTATATCCACGCAGTGCCATCACTGAACTTCTCAGAAGCAGACTGTTAATTCTAAGGTTTATCTTGCTTCATTAAGCTATGCTATGATATTTTTACCTAGCTTGAAGGATAAATTTAGAGATTATTGGTAATTCTTATAAGTCTTTTCTCGTGGTTCTCTGGCAAGATATCGTCTGTATTCTGACTAGGTTGATTGACAGGGGTGTTGGGAACTACATCATCTTTGTTTTGCCCATTACCCGGACCTGTGAGCGTACGAATTTTTCGGACGCCCCCCTTGGTGTTAGGGCCACCGCGTCGATTATTACTGACTTACTCCTGTTGTATCGTTTTTATAGTTGCCCGTGTAAGTGATTATGCGTATAGGTAAAAAAGTATCCGTTCAGTTCTATTTCAGCCCTCGTTTAACGTAGCTTTCTCTGACGAGTAGGGTACAGAAAAAACCTTAATGTGATGTAGCTATGTTTCTGCACAGTGGATTCAGTATTGAAGTACAAGAAAGGTTAGGCCTATTTTCAGATATCTACATATCTACATTGCGGGAAAGCGCGAGGCTTGGTGCATGCAGGAAAAGCTGTACAAATTATTAGAGTCATTTTAATTAAGACTTCGCCTAGTGGTTAAGCATTCGGACTATCAACACAGGGGTTGTCAGTTTGATTCCATGTGTAACTTTTAAAACGCCATTGGGAGGAAGGCAACGGGAAACCACCTCATAAAATCCACTCCCCTAGAAACAACTCAGAGCCCTGTCTCTGGTTTCTACTACGCCCGTAATCTACTACTACTACGCAACGCAGTTTTAATAAAGAGATTCATCTGGTATCATTCGAGTTCAGGTTTCCTTCGATATCAGTTCGAAAATACAGTGTTCTGGTTGTTGCTCAACTCGTTCTTGTCTGTTTCTAGTTTTAGTTATAGTCAGTCTCTGTTATTAATATATATTCAGTATTTATTTATATACATTTGATATTTAATACCCTAAGTTGATTTAGATCCCTTGCACACGAGAGTGGGTCCTTCTGGATCCGGTCGGTTTCTGGGTGTGATATCCGTGCCACAACCGTACCGACACATGTCCCTTTGGCTATGAACAACAAGCAAAGAGGAAGCCAGATTGCATTCTCAGACCATCTTGCACATGTTCGTGAAAGTTGTCCCACTGCAGTCCAGTCGTGTGTACAGGAAGAGTTTTCGATTCGTTTCCATTGGGAACGCTTACGAAATCGCGCGTTAAAACGGATGCACAAGGATGCGCTCTCGTGTGCTCAAAGCTTTATGCAATTATGGAGTTTGCTGAATTTACATGTCAAATGCCATTAATATATTTATCATACCCGCTACTGCACACCGTCCTACAGAGAACCACACCCTACGCCGTTGAAACACCGTTCACTTTATACTGTCATTGATTGAGTCTGGTTTTGAGGCGAAGGATAAGGGAAAAGGATCTTCTAGGTATCACAAACTTCAATGTACGATTCGTTACATGGGAGGTATCCCTGTCTGGCGTGTTTTTATAGTTTACTCCCAGCACTTGGACTATTAAGATCATTTGATACGTTGTACCCCAAAGTCAAGCGTATTTGTAGCTGTTACAAGGTGTCCTCTCGCACCTTGATAAGGTTGAAGCGGAGCATTGATGCGGTGGTGCCTTGTTGGCAAATACTTTAAAGAACGCTCCGGTCTCTGTTCTGTCAGAATTACAATATATTGAATTAGTGATAGCTTAGGACGGGATGGAACCCAATAATAAACTGTAACGGGTGAGTTTGCGATAAAAACCGAGTAATTCTGAATATACAAGGTACAACTTCTACCTTCTTCTTTTTGCGTCATTCACTAAACCTGGCTTCTTGTAGCCGAACATGTCAAAGTCGTGCTCGTATTTCTTCAGCAGTCTCTCTTGCAGGTCGTTACTTAGACTTCTGTAGTAAAAATTGCTTAATGCTTTTGTCGGAACTCTGTACGTCGACTTGATATTTGGAAACGTCACCTTAGACTTTGCGTCGATAAGCTGCAAGAGATAGTCTGCATCGTCGCTTATTGTTTCGAATTTTCCGATGTAATCATAATAAATCAAGCATGGAAGACACAGCCTGTCATACCGCTCCCAGTGTGAATTCACAAAATCTGGGTGCTCAGGAGGCGAGTCCACGATGTACTGAACAAAATCCCGAAAAGTCACTCCCTCTCCTCTTTCTACCTCACTCGCTGGCTTATCCGGTCTATATCGCTGCAATATGTATCGTCCAAAGATTTTCCTAAAGTAAGGTCGTTCGGTTTCGACGAATTTGTTTCGATAGGCTGACGTAAGTCGCTCAATAGGATTGCGAACGAATAAAAACTTGTAGTACGTTGACAGACGAAAGATGATCTCATCCGCGGAGTAGTCAGACAGCGGGCGTAGGAGTCCGAACGTGTTGTTATGGACATCTGCTGTACCAAGGGCGGCCGGATCTTCAGTATAGCCTTCAAGTACAAGAAGGACACGCCGCCAGTTAGAGCAAGCAACTTTCGGTATCATGCAATACAGCAATTGGTTTTTATCACTTACGAGAATGTTTCGAAAGGCCTCACGATTAAGGCCTGTCTTTGGACTAAGACCAGCTGGAAATATGTCTGATTTGTTTCTTCGATGGCAGCTTTTCACGAGGCCTTGTTTACGTGTTCTCTGTATCATTGCGTTCTCTATTTCACCTGCTTGAGAGAACTGTGGCAACATGTTCTGCAAGGGGAAGCAAATTCGAGGTAAAATGCAAATCATTTGGCGTATCGCCTCTATCTGGCTTCAATATGATCCCCTATCGGAAAGATAGACTGACGGTGGCAGTTATCATAAATCATCATCATCACAAAAAATATGGAAGCGGTGCCGGTAACCTAGGGACAGGAAAAGAAGATGAAGGTAGCAGAGATGAGGAAGCTACGATTCGCACTGGGGAAGATGAGACTGGACAGGATTCGGAACACCACCATATCAGGAAGATAATTGGCGTTGGAGGAGAATCTGAGAGAGTGCAGACTAAGATGGCTGGGTCATGTGATAAGAAGAAAAGAAGGACACGTGGGAAAGAGAATGAGAAGAATGGTGGTTGGAAGGAAAAAAAGTGGAAGACCGAAAAGGAAATGGGAGGACTGTACCAGGGAGGATATGGAGGCAGCAGGAGTGACGGAGGAGGAGGCACTGGATCGAGCAACATGGAGGAGGAAGATCCGCACCGGCGACCCCAGTTGAGCTGGGAAAAGCCCGCAGAAGAAGAAGAAGAAGATCATAAATAATTCTCATCAGTTATCATGAATATATGCCATCATGCCGTGAGTACCATTTTAAGTGGTCATAAATATGATCAATCACCATCATCACAGCAGAAACTGTATGAATGATAATAATAACGATAAACGAACATCTAAACTGGATTAATGGTTCAGCTACTTAAAAGCTACTATAAGCGTGTGTCCAGTAAGGTAAAATTAAATATAAGAAAGAAGTTATTTAACATCTGCAGTCGTGTTGAAATAAATATGATTGCGGTGGTTATCTAGAAAGTTTGAAAAGTCTAGTTTTTTAAGCTGCGGCCTTCCAATGGAAGCATATCAAAGAGCTTCCAGCCATTGAAAGGCACATTTTTCTTCCATATTCTGTTTCCACCTTAGGCAGAACTTATTAATCCCAAAGACCAAGAAGGCTTCCACCAAACTGGTCTAAGAGTTTGGAATTATATTCCAAATGAAGTTAGGGAGCTCCCATTAATAGCAATCTAAAAAATTGCATAGAGCATAGTTTTTATGTATATGGATTTTTGTTTTTGCATCAGAGAACAGGATTCTTTGTGGTAACGACTGCAATTTTATTTAGTGAATTATGTTGAGGAAAGGTCATGGTGGCGTATACAAAACCCCAAGAAGGGAAGAAGGAAGAAAGCGAAAGGCTAAGAGGAGATGGAGATTAGATGAAGTTTATTGATCTTAGAATCGAAAGATGGCTACCTAACAATTTAAAAACAAGCCAAGAATACTGTTTAGAGCCTAAAAACCCTTTTCTGTTTACTTTTAAGTCATGAATCCCCGGAAGAACAGACTAAAAAATTGCATAGAGCATGAAATCCTCTTCTATTAATTCTAAAAACACGAATTACTGGACGAGCAATATCTACAATATCTATATATTCGTTAATCTATTTATAAGGTATATATACATTTTCCTGTATCATCAGTGCTGAGATGAAAAAGCTTTTGAAAGCAATGGAGATGTGGTACTATGGAAGGATGCTTAAAGTATCATGGACAAAGATGATGTCAAATGAACAGGTCTTGGATTTAGCCAAAGAGGAAGGAAATTAATGAAAGAAATTATTCAAGGACAGCTGAAGTTTGTTTGGCACATTGTTAGAGGGGGCGGTCCTGAGCGGTTGGTTCTGGAGGGAAAGATTGAAGGTTGAAGATTGAGAGGACGCCAAAGAAAACGCTCTCTTGACAGTTTAATGATTGCTGCTGGTGGGATTCGGAAAGGAGAGCTTCTTCATCTTGCTCAGGATAGAAAAAGGTTCAAGATCATGGTCGCCAACGTAAATTCCTGACATAGCACGCTAAGAAGAAGAATTCCTGTATCAATTTTTGCACTTTAGTGTAGTTGAAATGATTTCATGTATAAAGAATTGATTATAAGAAATTCATCATCCTCATCATGCAAGCACGTTTCCTTCTTATCATAAAGCGATGGTCATTCTACAATGCGATTAAAAATAATGCCCCCATAAGGAATCTTTCGCTTCATTCCACTATTTGGTTCTACAATTACAACCACATACTGTTAGGGTATTTTTCATAAAGTTTAAATAAGGGCCTACCCTTACGTTTTATCGCAGATTCGTAAAAAGTCGACCATAGAGATTCTAAATCCGAGGTGGGCCATTTCTCATCTCGACCGTAAGTATGCTTTTTTGATGACATCATGATTACGCAAAGTTGCCCATGTTTCGTCTTATTTCTACCATTTTAATTCTTTATATCATTGCATATGCATTCTTGCAACCAGACATAGAAGAGCTATCGATTGATATGCATTTTGCTTTATTACAATGATGTTTCTATTTGTAGCTATGACGTCATGAAAACTTAAGTTGTGCAGTACTCTGGATACATTTCCTCGCTGATATAAGCCCTAATTGGTCTACTGCATTTCATAGCATAGACCGTTGAGAGTATATGGTACAAAATTTGCAAGATATTTTCATCTATTGTTGTAGTTGCCTCGTAAATGAGGTCAGATATTGCGAAGAATTTAACAACTTAGAAATCCTGAAATAGCTCTGTCTAATATACGGATAAGATTCCAGAGTGACTCTCAGTATTCTGATACCTCATGACCTAATCAACTACAAAATATGAATCGGAAACGTGGCTTAAACGCGGGAAGGATTCAGTTGAGATCAATTCCTCGAATGCACTGATGTAGTCGATAGAGAGCTGTAGCTTTGCATGAAGAGACAAATATAAAGGGTTTCGTAAATCACCTCTTCAAGCTCCAACGAAATTTTGCTATACTGCTCCTCAATTTCTCCACCGCCAAGCTGATCTGCAAAGCGAAGAAAAATGTGAAAAAGACGGATAAAGTTAACTTGGGGCCTTTACTCAATATGAGCGTTAGTAAGCTCTTTGCTAGGAAGGTACCATCTCTAGCCATGGTATTACGAAGATGGTCAATAATAATATCAATAAAATGATTCTTTACAACTGCATTTATTCATTAAAAACTGCCTTGCGTACTCGATTTCGAGCGTAACAGAAACCAGAGGCAGGGCTCATTTTTCTAGGGCAGTGGATTTTATGAGGTGGTTTCCTGTTGCCTACCTTGCCAACGGTAATAAAAAATGTGTATCCTCATTACTCTTCGTATGGCTTTCATCCCACTTGAACTGATGCCGTCAGCGAGAACCTATTTCCGAATAAACCTAGCTTTGGTTGAAGGTTTTACTCACTGCATGCTCTCGCTAATGTCAAACCTTCTGTTATAAACAGTAGAATCCTAGCCTTTGCACAAAGAGCAAAACTTTTTTTTTAGTGAGTTATGTTTATGAAAGCCCATGGCGGCCTATGCAAGCCCCAACAATGAAAGGAAGAAGAAAGCGAAAGGCTAAGAAGAGAGAGAGATCAGATTAAGTTTATTGATCTTAGATTTATAAGCTGGCAAGTCGTAGGATTCAGGGAAGCAATAAGAAGGCAAGACATTTCATAAATTGCATGTTCTAGGAATGAATGACGATTTTTGGGATAAAGTTCGTGGATTAGGCTTTGAATCTTGGAAAGGGTGTGAATGAGTTGAGCTTCTGGTGGTTCTGACACGTCTCAGAGGAACAGTAATAATATCCCTGATCTCTTGAGAGCAATGCCCGTGAAAGTATTTGGAAAAATGGAAAGATCTCCAACTAATCGACGATCAGAAAGAGGTTAGGTTGGAGAGATTTTATGAGGTTATGAGTGTTGATTAGACGAATGGCTTTGGACTGGACTTTGTCAAAAAGGCAAAGAGTAGACTTTGGAGTGTGGAATTAAAAGGCAACATTAGTTTAATATGCTAGGAGCAATCATGAAAGATCTAAAAAACGTTCCAGCCCTAATCTTATTCGATAAGTGGCAGTAAAAAAGGCGATGGACCGCGATGGATGGCCGCTATTGTGCAAGGCATGCATGACGCTTAGCCTACATTTTTAAACCAACATATACCTAAGAATTTGTTCAAGGTAGACTTGGAGTGTAATAGTCAACTTTTGAAGCAGTTTCATAGGCCATTTTGACATATATCACTTGATTGATACGCCTGAAGGCACCTACTCTGTCTGAATGTATTGCGCACATTGATCCAGCAAAACAGTGATGACATCACATATCAGCAGTGATGTCAGAAACAATCTATCTGTTTCGGTGGACATTATCTTCCGATTCATTTTTATTATTCGTAAGTGTAAAGAACCAAGAAATGACACACTTGCACCAATCACAGAACAAAAAGACACAGCGTCATCTAGGCGCAACAGTAAATGGTACCTACAATGCAACACATTGACTTTTGATATACTATAAAAAAGGAGAAATAAAACTTTTTTATGATTCTTCATCATGATGCTGATGCAGATGTAGCTTGCTCACGGTGCAAATGAATAATGGCACAGGTAGACCAAAGAATGTGAAGAAAAATTAGAAGATTAAGGAAAGAGAGCAAAAAAAGGAGATTGCAGTATCTGGGGCATGTGCTGCGAGAGACGCGGAAACGAGGAGATGAAGAACTGGGAGAATACCTGAACAGAAAAATGCCAAGATGGAAAAGAACAAGACCTGTCTTGGAAATATGAGGAAAATGTGGAAGAAATTTGGGAAAATTCGGATTGCCCTCATTGGAGCAAGGAGATGAAGATAAAGCAAGCAGGAAGAAGTTTTTGAAGGAGGAGTCCATCATGGTGTTGAGGTGATGCAGAGCCATTGAGGGTGTATTATTTACTTCCTTGTTTGAATAAATATATCATGTCATACCAACTTAAGAAAAAGCAACACCATTTACATTATCTGCAGCACGGTATGCCGTTAATATGATAACCAGGATCAACTATGTCACCAACTGCATCCAAGGCAACACGATATTCATCAAAATGGTATTTTTAAACAATAACACTGAGAGGACAGGAGTATGGAGGCTTTTATGTGTGGAGCATGGTGGGGGTGCGGAGGAGAATGAAGTAGGTGCATGAGGTGCATGAGACGGTGGAAGTAGGCTTACGATGGGTTGTGAAGGAAACAGCCCCTAGTTGACTAACCAACAGTCGCTGGGCCCCAATGGCTGAGCAGTCGTAGGTTGAGAGGCAGAAGACAATTACCTGATGACCCAGGGTTGGTTTACTTAGAGCAGCAGAGGTCCATGCTTAAGGTTTCTTTTTGTTTTCAGCCCCGAAAGACGAAATCTTGGCAAATCGATTAAATAGAAGGAGCTTGCAATGAATAGTATTTAGTGGTGGCGCAATTTAAATCATTTTAGTTACTTTAGTTTGCGAACCCACGACGCGCTGTTTACAATAAAAACATCCTCAACGAGGAAGACAACGGGCAACTACCTCATAACTCTCCACTGCAAAAAGAAAAAGGCTAGGAGATATGCTTCTTGCTTCTACTGTTCTGATTTTCCAGTGAATGCGATTCAACTCTTGATCTGATCTCTCTCTCCTATTAGCCTTTCACTTTCTTCTTTCTTTTTTTGGGGCATTGTATAGGCCACCACGGCCTTTCCCCAACATAACTTACTAAAAAAAAGAAACTCAGTACTGATAGCTAACTTTTGCCACCGTAATAGACGACTGAAAAAGTTTTTCTCTTCAACCCTACCCATCAACAAAATTTCTTGTCTACGCAGAAGTTATCTCATCATACTCAATCAGTTCTCCATTTCGAATCAATGCTGTTATCTAGAGCATTAAATTTCTCCAATCAATCCAAACAACTTGCACTACCGTTCATTGGGCTCTCGCTTGCATTTCGTAGGTGGCAGCGCTGCTGCAGTGCAGGGGTTGTTAGTCGGGCCAACTCTAAACGGAGGGTTTGTGGGCTCAAATCTGAAGCTGGTGAGATCAATCAATTCATACTCAGGAACTATTGGCTAGGATGACAACTGGAAAGTGGTTAATAAAAGCCAAGCGAACTTCCCCGAAGAACAGGGATCCACGGCCCGGGGGTTCTGCGAAGACCAGCTGTGCAGTTTAATAGACGGTGCATTTAAGAAACTATGCCATTATTGCCAAGTAGCTCAGCAAAAGAAATGCAAACCTTTTAAAGTTGTGAGCATGTCTCCAGCCTTCCACACTTCCCATGCTATAAGAATGATCAGCCCAACAAGAGATATACCTCTGATGACCAATGCTCGCATCTTTGCAGGCTTTATCTTCACATGATGGCCTTCCATCACCACACAGTACGAGACAAAATAAAGCCTTTTGCATGTATAGAGCTTCTATCTCGCACTAGCGGAACAGCATAATTTTCTCCACTTAGTCTGCTGAGGTCTGGCTGGCCTCAGATTTCCTCTGCAGAGGCTTCTAATTAATCTCAGTCAGACGTTGATGCATGCACCTTGCCCACGGCTTGTAAAAACAATAGAATAGTGATCAGGTGACCTTTTGATTATTCTTCTAATGGCAATGACCAATAGCAGGTTAATTTCAATTGATAAAGTGCTACGAAGGCCAACCTACCGTTCACTGGTAGTTTTAAAGCATTTACATTCGTCCAAGCGTACCCACTTTGGCTAGGGGGTTCATCTGGATTAGAAACATTGTCGTCTGCTGCGCACTATCCATCAAAATTGTTGAAAGATAGTCATTAAATTTGATCAGAAATGCACTGTAAGTTACACACAATATTTAGGCCTTGAATTTGGTAAAAAAAAATTTCACACAAGACAGAGGGCGTCAAATCAATACAAGGAAGCTTCGCTATTAGACCCCCGTCTTACCTTTGACATTGAATAGTTTCATTAGACAAGCGATTTTTGTCACTACACACGACCTCGTGCCTAACTAGCGTATACTTATTTGCACTCAATTGAGTTCATTCAGCAATCATTGTTCCAACTAATTGACGGTTCTATTTACAATTAGCTGAGAATTGACGTCACCAGATACGCCCGACGCCCAGTCTTGAAATGACTCAATCTTGTGAATCCGTACTTTCCTACTGCTGTGAAAGAACATGCCATTTATGGAACGTCTTGCCTTCTTGCTGCTTTCCTGAATCTTACAACGTGCCATCTTTCAAATCTAAGATCAATAGATTTGATCTGATCTCTCTCTCCTCTAAGCCTTTCACTTTTTCCTTTCTTCATTTGTTGGGGCTTTGTATAGGCCACCAAGACCTTCCCCAACATAACTCACTAAAGAAAGCATGCATACGGGCGCATGTCCATTCGAAGCAACGTTTAAAATGCGCAAATGCAAACCGAGAACACTAAGCTACTGATTCATAGATATGTTTTTACGGTTAAAACAGGTCCTGAAAATCCAGAGTTTGTCCGCACCCATTTTGGGCATGGTTTGGTACCCAACCCGGCTCTCACTCTCTGAGGTGCTCAGCAAGGCAAACACAGGGAGTGATACGGTTGGTAGGCATTAGAGATATGCAACCAGGAAAGGAGCATTCTGTTAAAAATTTATCACTTCTCAAGCTTATTTCGGAAAAATTTTCCGGTGCGATACGTCCGTATCCACATTGTACAGTACACTACGCTGTTCATTATCTTTTGACCAGTGGCGGTTAAAGGGGAGGAGGGGCCGGAGGGGTCCGGTAGCCATGGCACTAGGTTCTGCGCTTGTGATAGACCAGCATGAATCCCACAACTAAGCAAAAAATTGAATTTTTTTTACTTTAAGCAGAAGAAAGAAACCAGAAGGAAACGAATCAAGTATGATTTTGGTTAACAACACAGCTTCAAACAATACCCTTAGATGATTTCGGCCCTAAGCCCCCAGGTCCCTAATATCGCCACTGCCTTTGACCAATGTTAAGATCTCGAGCCCTGTTAATGATGATAATAATAATGACTAATATTTTGACAGTGTGACTTGTTCAGACGTAAAACTGTCTGTTATCATTCAAGGGCCTGTACGACTAAATACGATGCATAGAATGAAGATAGTTTAAAATGTACAATTAAGGATGATAATACATTAGAGTCAAAAACGTTTTTCCTTCGGCATCTACAGATATTTTGATAGTTTTAGTTTCTTTTTGAATGTCAAGATGGATCGTTTGCAAAGTGGTGCTATTTCGAACTAAACTGAACAGGATTAAATGCATGACCTCATTGCTCTATGGATCTGGGCTCGAAACCATTTAATTCAGCCGGTCTTTGCGTACGACGTGTACTTTGCAAAATTTAATTTCTCTGGCTATTATGAAGGTTAGAATTGGGTAGATATTACTATATTCAGGGCACGGACAGAAAAATCTTAATTTTCATTTTTTCTTCAAAAATCCCAGGGTGTGAATACCCTGACGCTACGCCACTGCTATCTGGTATTTGCAACAATCCGATGTGAAATGAATCCGAAACTGTGCGAACGGAGCCTGGGAGACCACTTTCTTACATGCCGTGTTTGTTTGATATCATTCTCTATACCTTGGGGCGCAACCGAAAACACGATTTCTTGATTACTGGATCGAGTTGATTACTTGGATGTTGACTCAGGTATGAGGATAGCAAAGAGTTGTAATGCATTTCTTTCACCGATCTTAAAAGTCAAAAGTTCAAGCTTCAACTTGCGCTTTCCTCTCATCAGTAGAGAGTCATCAGCTTTCCATGTGCATGAATCATGAGGTTTGGCCACATTGAGCGGAAGGACCAGGGCACTGCTCGACGAGCATAGCTTCTTAGTGATCTTTAATCTACCTTCTGATGCTACGAAGAGCACACTTTATTTTCATTCCTCTCTTTCATTCACTCTCAAATAATACAGTGAGTCGGAAATATGAATAAACAGATTATGTTAAATTGACATCAGCTGTTTCTCAATTGTCAAATCAAGAAGTTATACCCGCCTCAATTTGCGGTTCTGCCAACTCAAGTCAAACTTCCACCGTGCTGTGTGCAGTTAACATTAATCGTTAAGCCATCTGGGTACAAGTTCGTTTTGTGATACAGTCTCGCTTTGACTATTTCATTCTACCAATAGCAATTATTTCGTTGAAGACTTTTATTAGTGGTATCTGATGAAGTGCATGCAATTGATTATCGCTGATGAAAGTAAGAAGTTGCTGGTATAGTGGTGTTTGATGCTCGTGTTTGCTGTTTTCAAGGGTTTGTCCATGACCCAGGCTCTTTACCGTGCCTGGGTCGCTGTTACACCGCCATCTATTCGCTGCATAGAGTTTGAATATTCTAGAAGAATATATGAAAATGCAGTGTGACAAGACTTATTTTGCAAAAGGCTTCCCAAATATCTAGACTGAGTAAGGATAGCTTGGTGAAAAGGCGTCTCCCCACTGATCCAATGCTTAGTGGCACGAACCCCATTTTGGCAAAGTGAGGTCAAATTTCACTTAAAGTAAGGACTTTGTTACCTCTTCGTATTTTATGGCGTATAGGCACCACATTTATGTACGATCATGTGTAGAGGAAGAACCAATGCAGTGCAAGAAAAGCATAGCTTCTCGGTGTTCATAAATCTACCTTTATCTTCTATGGAAGAAGATTTGAAGCGCCTTACCATTTACGATGATAGACTTAAATAGATAGCCAGGTATGGATTGAAGTGGGCCATACCGAAAAGCATTGAGCACAGTCATGTGTCACACAGATCATTTCAACGCCGCTCACTCGAATGATTTCTGGAATAGGCAAGATGTTTTGCCGCCCATGAAATCAAGAAATCGGAAAACATCACTTAGAACTTAAATTTTTTAGATTTGGCGATCTGATTATGATTCAATGCTGTCAGTCAAGTGTTTAATTTCAGACATAATTTAAAATACACTACGAGAATACAGCTGGTGTTTTCACAACTGCCGTAGATGTTTGGCTTTCATTTAGATCATGTTTCGTCTACTCTTCAATATCGATGCAAGCTGAAGTAACTGCCGTTCATTTCTTCAAAATCAATTACCTTGCAGGACACTTGCCACTCAAGTCAGCCATCTATTGACTTAGTGATCCAACTCATCCGTAGTGATGTTATTTTGTGAACTGTTTAAACAGAGATTCTGGACTTGCATCAGTCATGCACGTTTCACAACAAAAGCACTGACACGAAGAAAGAAATTGGAAACCACGTCAAAAGATCCATTTTTCTAGAGAACTTCTTGCTTGATTTTCCACTGCTGGGAAGCCGGTACGGATCAATCCGTTCAAATTTTGTCTGTCCTTTGAGTCCTCTTTCCTCACTCACACTGCCTCCATTTCCTCTCTAACGCAGTCCTGCCACCTTCTCTTTGGTCTCCCCACCATTCTTTAACCTTCTGGGTCAATGTTATATAGCCTGTTCTACACTTCAGTCGCACAACCCACATGCGATCCTTTGCTATGCACTCCACCCTATCTGGATCCTCTTAACCATCTCCTTATCCGGTCCTCCAACACTCTGTGCTGTGGATTCTGGGCACTTAAACTCCTCCAGCTGGTTCAACTCCTGACCCTGCATTCTCACTTCCCTCTCCAGCTATGCTCTCCCATGCACCAGTACTCCATCCTTCGCCTGCTGACAGTCCTTCCTCAGCTTTCCATAGCACATTCCCATTGCTCCAGTATTTCCTTAACTTCCAGTCTGTCTCTCCACTTAGCACCATGACATGCCCAAACATGTCACTACATACCTTTATATGCACCTCTTTCATGAGACATTCGGTGACAATGGAAAGTAGGACTGGGCTGTGTGCGGACCCCTGGTGAAGTCCTACCTTGACCTAGAAACTTTCTGTTGCACACACACACACACACACACATACACAAGCACACACACACACACACACACACACACACACACACACACACACACACACACACACACACACACACACACACACACACACACACACCACACACACACACACACAAACAAACGCACACACACACAGACCTCAATCGCCTGAACTCAGAGCCCGGCGCCTGGCTATTTTAAGATAGATGGAGATCAAGCAGGTTTGTTCTTTGTCGCGAGAGCAAAGCCAATTGGATAAGGTTGAGGAAATGTGAAACAAGACTTCGGGCCTAGAGAGATGACATGGAACAATCTTCAAGGTATCTTGAGTGTATCAAGGTAATGAATTGCTGAAGAGGGCTTGCACAATTAGGACAGTATTTAAAGGACCTCAGTGTATGAACAGTCGATTGTGTACTAAGGAATTGAGTAATGTAAACACGTTCCTTTAGCATGTAATATGACCCATTTTTTTATACAAACATCAGAGGCAATGTTTGTCAACGTCGAGCAAAGACCATAGCTGGCAAGTCATCACGGATGTTAATAACAATTTCGCTTCCAGCAGTTAATATCAGACCAAATAAATCACACGAATAGTGAGCTGCGGTTGTCCAAGGTCGTCATTTGATCCCAGTAAGTGTTTTTTGTCTCATAAGTAAGACCAGGGCCTATTCACTGCGCATTTCTCTATTAAGCCGACCAACATGTGCTTTCGATCTGCCGGAATTTCCCGAAAGGGTAAGGATGAATCCAAAGCCCTCGGCCATGGGAAAATTATGCATTGTTATGCTCGATGTGGTACGAAGCAGTAACCATTTTTGCCACTAGTTGTCAAATGCCATCAACAACATCAACAACAATCATCAACAATCTAACTGTTGATCGTCTCGCAGTATGACACTTCACTGTTGTAAGACGGGGGTCCATGCCATACACGTACAAAGGTGGATTTTGCAAGTAGCTATCTGTTCATTTGATATCCACCTTCGTAATTTCTTTCGCAGTTTGATAATTGCCAATTAGATGCAGGTGGAATCAGCATTGCCATCTTAATAACATAGAATCAACGCAATTGGTATGTCGCCTATTTTCTTCATTAAAGTGCGTAAATTTTGATGCTTGTACGGAACAATACTTCAATGCAAACGTTAGCCTTTGTAAGCTCAGATCTTCATCGTTATTAAACTTTTTGACTTAATAAACAGTATGTCACCGGCACTTTTCCCTTTATTTTCTATACTTGCCAATGTATTCTATTTTAAAAATTCGAACATCATTAATCTACGGTTTTTCCAAACGCAAACAGTTAAATGCAATGACTGCTCTTTCATTGGAAATTGACTGCAACCTCCGTCGTATTTCTGAAAGAATTTCATAGCAGAAAGCAGAATAAATTATACTATAAAAATTCCATGATACAGTTTTAATGCCGTGTTGCTGCTGATGTTATCCACTTTCTTACTTACCACAATTGCGGAAATCAGAAGGAGCTAAAGCGAACCAGGAGGCATCCTTTACCCTTGTTTATTGAAAAACATCAAGCGAGATCTCTTCAAGTATCCCAGGCAGAGACTCGTTTTTCGAACCTCGTTTTCCTCAGCTGCCTGCACATGTGATTTTATAATTTCAAACGATTTCCACTAAAACCGGCTCTTCTGTCTTAATTTACCTCCATATCCTGCCATTTTTAGTTCATAACCTACTATAAATAAAGCTGAATGTGGTGGTGAAAATTTCATGTATCAAATCCCTGGAAAGAAAACTATTTAGTAGCTACTTGAAAATGGGAAAAGCACCTGTTTCATAGTTAGAAAAGGACCGGCAGACATCGTAAAAAATGACGAAGAGACATTTGTTGTAGGAAGGCCATCTGACCATAAAAGCCAAAGTTAAACCGTCCGTAAGATGTAGGTTTGATTCTTGACATTTCACTCCACATTGATGATCTAACTTTATGGCAGAAGTCTGTGGGATTAGTAAAACCAGTCTCATCAATAATCCCAACCTCGCAAAATCTCTCCAACCTCTTTCCCATCGTCGATTAGTTGGAGATCTTTCCATCTTTATAGATACTTTAACGGACATTGTTCTCAGGAGATCAGGGAGATTATTCCTGTTCCTCTGAGGCGTGTCAGAACCACCAGAAGCTCAACTCATTCACACCCTTTCCAAGTTTAACCGCCTAATCCACGAGCTCTGTCCCTCAAATCATCATTAATCCCAAGAACATGCAATTTATGGAACGTCTTGCCTTCCTTTTGCTTTTCTGAATCTTACAACTTGCCATCTTTCAAATCCAAGATCAATATACTTGATCTGATCTCCCTCTCCTCTTAGCCTTTCACTTTCTTCTTTCTTCCTTTGTTGAGGCATTGTATAGGCCACCATGGCCTTTTCTCAACACAATTCACTAAAGGAAAAAGTAATAGACAACAACTGATGTATGAAATTTCTGTGCCTGTAAGTGAGGTGTGGTTGTTGAGCGACACAAGTGGCAAAAAAGGCTTTGGAAAGAATACATCAACCAAATTGCAATTTACATAGTACTACCAATAGAGATTTTATAAGTTTATTTAGATTATTTCCTGACGAAATCTCAATTAACTTATGTTATATTTTCCTGTGGAAGTCAGATGATTCTGCCAGTAGAATTTATTGCCTTCTCACACCATCAATGTAGTGGAATCGTGCTGGATCGTAGCAGCAGAGGACGTAAGGGTGCTGCACCCCCTGGGCATAAATTCGGCGGAAAATGTCATGTTATATCGGCAAAAATTCATAAACTCCCATTTTGCCAGGGATAAATTTGCTGTTGCTAGTTCTCATTTTTGCGCCGAACAATTCGTCCATAGTGTGCCATTAAATAACAAAATTACCAAGAAGAGCGTAAAAGCGTTGAAAATAGCGTTATCATCTGACAATTTAGCAAAGCCGGGGGATCTTGCCTCTTGCATCCCTGCAAATTCCACCCCTAAAATGCCCTAATAAAAAATATCGATCAGACCCTTTTTGTCGGCAATATTGAGTCCCACATCCCCCTTGAAATATTTCTAAGGACGGCCCTGGAATCGTGCCTTGGTATCGTCACACGAGCTTGCACATTCACGGCACAAGATCCGTGATGGTTCGCAATTAGAAAACTATAGGTGAGAAAGGTAGTGATGGAAACTAACTCCTTTATGCCACGCTTAAAATCAAGTATGCCATGCACAATTTTCGGACATTGTGCCAGACTTAAGAAATTGGAGTTTTCCTGAATTGAAAGATGGCGCTAGTTCTTAAATGTATTTGCTTATTTTGTCACAAACATCTCTTTGAATCGATCAAAGTCCTATCTGCTCTTCATATCATTTACTGATAATATATTTTGTTTAGGACAATTTTCTTTCATCGTCTTGTTTTAAGTGGAGATTCTGAAGAAGAAATCGATTCGCCAATAACTTCTTGTTAGTAACTTCGGTGTGAATAACTTCTTGCAAATTTGACTGAAGCGTCAAATATGATAAATTTTGTGATCATGGCTAATGACAAGATTGGTTGAAAGCAGCAAGCTACCAGGAATGTCGATTTTTAAACTTATATTTACTTGTTTGCTTGGATATCACTAGCACCATCTTAAAGACTCTCATGAGCATTCAATGGTGTGGTTACCAATCAGCTTAAAAAAGATCCATCCTTACTCAGAAGCTTTGCGAGAGCAACTCTCATCTCTGATTCCCAGGGCAGTGGTTCAGAGCAGTGTTAATAATCGAGGCATATCAGGACGTAGCCACACATCAAGACACATGGATTAAGAGAAAGTTAAAAGATCCAATTACCCTACAGCATATGAATTTGCATCATAACAATGTCGGTCTTTGTTGGAATGGATAACTGAATGAATTGGTTGGCCTCTGCCCTTGTCAACAGTTCTGAAAAGAGCAGAGGGCTTTTCAGCACATTGTCAAGCAGGCTACTGCAAAGTTATCTTTCACATCTAAGTGGACTTTCCTAGAGGTTTTATCAGCTGCGTTAGTTTATGAATTGAAGATTGGCTATGTCTTTCCTATTCCTTAAACTTACTCCGCTCAAAATGCTATCATGGCTTTGAATTTTGCTTTGCATGTTTTTCCAGGCGCCTTCCTTTTGACTTGAATGAAATCATCTTCACTGGTTATTGGCAAAGTCATTTGCACAGGCCTTAACAAAAGTAGTCTTTCACTTACAACGAACAGATAATAGATACTTACAGGATACCAGTTTAATGCATGTGCTACTCACGAGTATATGGTATTAATGCACAACCAAGAGTAGGCTACCCATAGCAGGAAGTTGTGCACTCTTGATTACATCAAAGGACCCAGCCCGCATCCTTGAGGTCGCAGAAAGAACTGATACTCAATCATCGCCTTAGGCTAGAATGCAGAGAGGAAGGACCACAGACTTGATCCTTTTCATCTCTTCCTAGTAGACCATAGTATCAATGTTTCTAATCTTATTTTTAGTTATTTTTAGTTAGAAGAAGCAACAACGAATGCAAAGAAGAATTTTGTTGAAAGCTTCTGATATCTAGCTTTGAAAAAGTGTTTAAGAGGTAGGAGCTTTTGGGGCATTTAATCAGACCTGTACCGAAGTCAATGAGGCTAGCCTGAATCCTATTCGACTCAATGCTGTTATAAGATATACCAATTCATCTTGAAATGCTGGGCCAGTACTTGACCAAACTACGGCTTCGTGATTGAAGTATACAGCTTGTAGTGACTCAGCTTTCTACCCTCACAAATCTCCATCTATGCCGCCATTACCACCTTGCTTAACAATACAATTCTATTCATCCAATCAATTGTTATTTCCTGTCATAAGTCCCATCAGCTCATCATCTATTCATCTACGTGCGTCATTCACAATCAATCTTCCGCTCCTTTTCTTACTCGAGGAGTTTGGTAATATTATCTCTTTTGCTATTCGCCTATATAAACATGTATTTCATTTCAATAAGTTAGTCAGTCAGTCAGTCAGTCATTCAAGCACAACAGCGCTAATCGTCGTTTCTCTGACTCCGTGTTCTCTGCACGTTAAACAAGACAGCAAGGCAAGAATCGTCCATGTGGGTTGAATCGAACAGCAGCTTTTTAGGACCAGTTTCATACGCACACCTTGAAACTGGTGTTTCCTAAAGTGGTGACCGAGACGTGACCGTCGCTTCACTAAGCAGTCGCCTCAACTGGGTATCACACAACTTGGCAGCACCCAAACCGGCTATACTAAACTGGTGAATGCGACGTGAAACTCAACTCACATGGACACGGATTTCATTCTTCGCCTTCCACGCAACATCTCGCAAAGCAAGCAGGTTCCTGGTTACCCTACTCATAAAACCAGGGGCAACTTCATCGCAGGTTCCTGGTCATCCTACTCATAAAACCACGGACAACTTCGCAGCAGGTTCCTGGTCATCCTACTCATAAGACCACGGACAACTTCGACGCAGGTTCCTGGTTAGCCTACTCATAAAACCAGGGGCAACTTCGATGCAGGTTCCAGGTTACCCTATGCTCAAAACCTTGGTTTTCATCGGACACTCGAACATCTACGTAATTCCGTAATATTTTATTCAATTCGCTTTCATACTCGATTATTCGTTAAGCTTCGGCACTTACTTCATTTTTATCGAATGTTTAACACCCGTAACATTCTAGGGGGGGAGCTATGTAGTGACTCAGCTTTCTACCCTCACAAATCTCCATCTATGCCGCCATTACCACCTTGCTTAACAATACAATTCTATTCATCCAATCAATTGTTATTTCCTGTCATAAGTCCCATCAGCTCATCATCTATTCATCTACGTGCGTCATTCACAATCAATCTTCCGCTCCTTTTCTTACTCGAGGAGTTTGGTAATATTATCTCTTTTGCTATTCGCCTATATAAACATGTATTTCATTTCAATAAGTTAGTCAGTCAGTTAGTCAGTCATTCAAGCACAACAGCGCTAATCGTCGTTTCTCTGACTCCGTGTTCTCTGCACGTTAAACAAGACAGCAAGGCAAGAATCGTCCATGTGGGTTGAATCGAACAGCAGCTTTTTAGGACCAGTTTCATACGCACACCTTGAAACTGGTGTTTCCTAAAAGCTCTCACTGGTGTGCATATTGAACAAATACATTTGGCTCATCTTGTTAAAGTTAGCAGACAAACGAATCTCAGTAGAATCAGAGTCACGAAAACACAACTAATATTCAAAGCAATGCAACATAACCGAACGTAATTATAACTTGAAAACAGCGATATATATGTGAAAGTCAATAGTGTCCCTTCAAGCTGTGTTTCAGCGGAAATCAGAGTTATGTTTATTTATGCATCGCATTCAATTCAACATTGTATCTTTGCCACATTTTTGATACATACATGGAAGAATCAATGGCTTTTTGCAAAAGTGTAAAGATTTGAAGACAAGAAGTTAGGCGTCTTCTGTGCCTTCCGATTATAAGAAGAATTTAATCCCCATTTTCAGATCTATGATTAAGCTCCGTAATCCTCGCATCGTATAGAACTGCAAAGGGGAGTCTGAAAATATCTTCATTCTTCTTGACGATTTTCCTAGTGTGAGATCTTGCTCCTCGGGGCACGGGGAAGCTCTTGTCATTACGAAGACAAGCGAGGTTAAGCATTTGTATTCAGAGTTATTTCTTATTTCTTTCGAAGGAGTGTTCTGAATTAATCAATTAAGAATGCACTCACGCTTATGATATCTGTATTGAGTAGGGATGGTTAGCACAGTGGTAAGAGCAATTGTCTTCCGTGCTCAAAGTCGCAGGAACGAGCCACGCTCATGAAAATTTCTGGATGTACTTTGCTTTTCTAAATCTGTACTTAGCTATTTTAGCAACCATTGAAGGGGGAATGAATGAGAATAAGCATTGTTGAAAAAGGATCGATTTGATATTTGATACCAATATTTCTTATGAATTATCACATCATACAGCTCTCAGATGAGAAACAATCATTTTGATAAATGGTACAACTGTCCCACACATAAGTCTATATCATTGGTATTAACAATTACACTGGTCAATGTAAACAAATAGATAGGCAAAGGTATCTTGAACAATGCGCAAAATAACAGATGTTCTGTGTGATGTACATAGCATCTTAAGTTCGATTCCAGGCCACTGAGAAGCTTTTTGCATATCGAGCATTGTCCTGGTGTGACTTCCTCTCGATGTGATCACACCTCGTGATGCCAAAGCCTGGACCCACATAGAGGCAGCTACTCTCTGAATTCAAATGAAACTGGAAGTGAGGGATCGGACCACTTACCTCAGGGCCCACGAGCAGATGACTGTAGGTGGTGTTCTTACACTTTTCTACCATTCAATGCACGAAAAGCATAACCCGAGAATTGTTTCCTTGCTGGATGTCGTTGTCATTTGACTTGCCATGTGACGTTTTTCTGTGTCCTTTTGCTATAGTTTATAATGCACGTTTTGTTTGCTAAATTAGTTTCGTTAGTCGGCTGAGTTAGCCGCATGTTGAGCATTGTGTTTAGAAGGGAGCAACCAACAGATGCAATCGAGACCATTTTTTTCCTATGGCCTAATGGCTTTAGCGACTGCTATTTTTACGTTATGAAAGAACCCTCAGAAGTTTACAACAATCACTCACATCTAAACGGGACTTGATTTTATTCAATAAGATGGGATGATTTTTGATGCTTATTTGCCCCTTTCACTGATGCCACCCCGCTGCCCACCGCTACCTTGGGTTTGAAAGTATTCATCAGCATGCATAATTGAAATGTTGTAGCAGAATCAAGGAGACACTCAAAGAGATGGAGGTATCGAACCAATAACCAATTGCCTATTGTAGGGTCGTTACATCTTAAAGAAAAGAGCTCATCGTTGGGAATGGAATCAAATGCAGTGCTCCTTCTTCTCCTATCAAATATGCTCAACAAGATCTACGTGTAAGCACAGTATAATCTCATGTAAACAGCTTCACTTGCTTGCTTTCAAGTGTAGCAGAAGCTAAAAGCAAGGCTCTAATTTTCCTCACTTATAGGCGTCAATGCGGGTATATGTATAGGAAGCATATAGCCACGTATACACTGCATAGCAGGTCCATGTTTTGCCTCGACCAAAGCCAAATGGAACCAAAACGAGGCCTCGGGATCTTTTCTTTTGGTAAATGGATTTGTACTAGGTGGTTTATCGTCACATTCCTCATCCAGAGTGTTTTAATAAGATTGAAAACAACCACCAGACACGAAAATTACGGTAAGATACATGTGCAGGGAATCTAGGAAATATTTTAACGTATTTTGTAGGCTAATTAAAACTTGTTGGCAACATTGTCATTGACCTTATGAAATGGAGCCATTAATTGATTGCTTGAAGAGGCAGACTTTGCAAATGGGAGAACTGATCGCCGTATTTTATATCCTTTCGTGGTAATGACACTGGGTAAGTTGAGGTAACAGCACTGCCAGGATCAAATTTCAGAGACAGTTATTGTACATTTATTCTAATGTATACCAAACCATTTGTAAAATTTCAAACTTTGCTGTAATTTAATACATAAATGTAGCAGCCAGCCCTTAAGTTGGCCTAAGGATTATCATTAAATGTCGAGTAGGGATATTGGAAATTATTTCGAAAGATATTCGGAAAAAATTATATCAGTGCCAGGTCATTCGTGGAAAACAGTTGATTGCTTCGACAAGGGACACACACATTTAAGTAGTCGCCCTTACATCTACCAATTGAAATTGTAAGATACGTACATGAAGATCGATAGGAACCAACAAAATGGAAACAAAAATTCGCAGATAAATGATGCTAGGTGTTTGTGAGGTGGAAATGAACGAATAAATGAAATTGAATGCATACTGCCATGATGCATGTAGGGATAGTTGGCATAGTGGTTAGAGCTCGTGCTCGCTATAAGACGAGGCTACCTGCACGCTCATTCACGATGCTGGATGACCTTCTTATCCACTCAGCAGGTAATGGGTACTCAGCCTGAAGCTCATTTCAAGAATTTCAACTTGTCAAAATAATATTTTTTATCTAAGCTTTCAAGCTTTCTACTCAGCCTCCGAAGGTATATTTCAGAATCCTGGCAAATTATGCTCATCGAGTTGCGTCCTGGTCCTTCCTGCTGATATCGCCACTGCTCGTTATTCCTACGCCTAAAACTGCAGAGTGCTAGCCATCCATCCTCCCCTCGCTTGGTGAAAGCTAAGCTGGAGCTGGGCTTGAGCTAGTAGCCAAAACAAGTGCCTTGCCACTTAGCAATACTTACACTTCCACACGAGCATTCAGTTCAGTACCATGCTGTATGGTTACGATAGTAAAGCATGCATCTACCCCCTGCAAACCTATAATTGTGAGTCAATGTTATTTAAAACATTTTTGAAATATATTATAACTTGCAGCCCACAAGAAGCAACACTGTCGCTTCAATTTGCCTGTAGGTATAATTCTGTGAGTCGAAGGCCTCGCTCAGTTATTCATTGAAAATTATAAGAAAGGCATTTTGAAAATTGTGGTAGGAATTGGCTGTCCCAAAATGAAATTGAATGCAATGACCAGATGAAAATGTAGATATGGCAAAAACTACAGAAAGTTTGATAGCAAAGCATGGAATACCTTGAGATAAGCGAGCATTTTAGTCCCCATCAAAAGTCAGCCATTCTCAAAAATATGTCCAGTGTAATCAGGTTTAAACGTATGAAGATATTTCGATGGCTTGAAATTGATTGAAATGAATAGGTATTTTTCTCCTTGCAATGAAATTTGCATTCCCTAGTCTTCTCCTAGTCTCTTGATCTCTTGATCAACTGTTTTACGCTACCAATCACAGATACACTCTGTTTCTTCTAGCTTTAAGCAGCCTGCTTTTGGGAAGCAACAAGCAAAACGAAAAATAGATTAAGCAGGTCAAACAATGGGAAACAGCACAGACAACTCGCCCAGCAATGGTGCATTTGCTTTTGGGATCTTCGTTGAGGTGATATCTCTATGGACTTTGGTTGGGAACATCATCATAATGGCGGCAGTTTTAAAACTTTACAAACCGTTAACCATTCCAGACATCCTCGTCTTTTCGTTGGCTCTTTCAGATCTTCTCAACGTCTTGCTACCAGCACAGATTATTAACATAATGCAGGCACAGTTTTCCCCTATCAAATGGAGTAGGTCTATTTGCATAACTTTCACATGGTCACTCTATTGCTTTAGACTCGCATCCGTTCTCACTGTATCCGTCATAGTGTTGGATCGCTTGATTGCCATCCGCAAGCCACTTCTTTATAGGTCTAGGGTAATGCATCAAATTGGCAAAGTGAGTGTTCTCATGCTAGTTATTTGGCTATGTTGTTGCTTTATCGCGGCAGTGCCATATATGGCCGGAGAGTCTACGTTCAGAGATGGTGCATGCGGGTATCAGCTCCTCGATTTTGGCATTTACTACGGATTTTTTGTTGAGATCCTTGGGCTGTTACAGCTAGCCCTCGTTTTGTACTGTTATATTGCCATACGAATTTCAACGTGGCATTTCTTGAAGCGGCAAGGAAAATTTCGCAAGGCCCAACTCGATAGCACTTCATCGAATCATTCTGCACCTCCGCAGACACCGAATGAGATGGCAAGTGATGGACAGCGGAGAAAACTCGCATTAAGAAATTCTACCTCGATGAACAAGGAGGCTAGCTTGTCTCGATCTGAGTCAGGGACAAAGCGCGGATCAATTATAAAGTATTTTGATTCAAAGCGACGAGAGAGGGGATCTCCAAAGCTGACAGAAGGGATGAAACAAGTCGCAAAGTTAGAAAAAATGATGGCCGTTCTCGTATTTTTGTTCTACATCACATGGATACCATTTTTGGTAAGTTTTCAGTATCGGTTTTTCATGCAATCTAATGCCCCCAGATGTGTAAAATGAAATGCTTTTGTTGGTTCGTTAGTCCAAATGCTTCACTTCGATGCGTCCATGATGTGATTGGGTGCAACAGAGTTGCATTGCCTGTGAGGTTTCAATGCCTAACTTCACACCCCTTCTTTGAAAAGGCTTTTCAAAGAGGCATTGGTGATTATGGTCTATCAGGCTTTGAAACTGACAATATTTGCAAGCGTTTGATATATGGAAAAGTTTTTTGATATTAGATAACTAGCCTTTAAACAAATTTGGTCAGCTTTGATCAAGACTCACCAAAGCTAAAAGATATGACGAGGGAACATTAAAACCACGCCACACGTGCTTCTTACATGTACAAGATGACCGGTAGTCAGGGTCAGGAACTCTGTAGAGCTGAAAGGAGGACTGGACCTCTAGGATTTCGACAGAAACGATTTAGGTGAAAGTTACTACCACTTTCATTGATAGAATTGGTGATCCTTGGTTGATTGTGAGTTGTTTGTCTATGTTACGTCATCATCTTCTAGTCAAAGTGTCATCGTACTTTGAACTGTGATTAATGCCATTCAATAAAAATAATGGCAGTGCTAAGACCCTTCATTCACTTAACATACATATGCTGTGCTAATAGTAGTAGTGTTAATCATAAACCTCTTAGCCCTTCGCTTTGTTCTTTCTTCCTTTGTTGAGGCATTCTATAGGCCATCATGGCCTTTCCCCAAAATAACTCACTAAAAAAAATGATGGTAGTTGTTAGAGTGGTTGGAGCAAATGCCTACGTTTTGCAAGGTCGAGAATCGGTTCAATTCTCGCATCCTGCTCTGAAAGCTTTTCATCTATCCATCAGCAGTAAAAGGTTTCTTTTTGTGAAACTGGGAGCAAAGTATTGCGAGGAAGGAACTTCGCCACCCTACGTCACAAAGCTGGTTGTTGTGGCTCAAGATGGTACCTCACATGGTGCTCCGCAGCACTTGCATCGAGAATGGGATTGACTTTACTTTTGAGTCTGTGTTAACGAAAGAGACTCAATTCTCTAGTGCTAAATCCTTTGTCCTCTATCATTAACAGGGCAGTAATCTGTTTTCATTGATTACGGGTAAATCTAACAAATCGGCGGTAAAAGTGGTTGGAGTGTTCTCTCTGCTGAATGGCTTCATCAATCCCATTGTTTATGCAACGATCTACCCTCGGTATAGAAAAGGATACGCCTTCGTCTTTCGCAAGATTCTTACTCTGTGTGGCGGAAAGCAGCCAAAAATCACAATTGCAGATTTCAGTGAGCATTTCACCTTTACTATGTCATTTTTATATTCGTTTAGTTGTTTCTCTATGCTATGCATTTATTAGATATGCATAAAAAGCTTCATTCATTCGCAAGCTCATCTCCTCATCAGTTCATTCATTCGTTTCGTCGTTCATCTTTTTTGCGTGGTTAAATATTTACTCAATTTTTTATTTCATCGTACACATACATTTTCTATGATTTAATTATCCATTTTATTATGATCAAAATTTTGCATTTATTTTTTTTGTTGATTAAATTTATACAAACGTGAATTAATGCAACTGTGACAAAACTCGAATTCCATCAACTGCCCGATTTTACTATTTCGGAGCAGTATCATAGAACATGGCTAAAGAGGACCATTTTGAGCCAGGAAATGATGAATGGAATTGAGCTACAGAATCTTCTCTTTACATTTGATTCTTTTTGATCCTTCAAAGATTCTTCCAAAATTGGTCGTTCGAGAAGACTTCAAACTTTGAAAGAATTGAAGTTGAATGAAAGTGAATCAACTATCAGAGAATCATCGTCACCACCGAATCAGGAACGTTGATCGGGATCACCATTGGACTCGCAATTGAACAACACGGGCGAAAGAAATTTGATGAATGAAATTTGGATTAGCCACGAGGTCAAACTTTGTAATCGATGTGAGATGCTGCGGGAGCCAACAAAGAAGAATGTGATCCTAAGAGAGGGAAGTATCTCCATGCTTCGACACTTGATGTGATTGCTAAAAGGCTGCCAAGTTTTCTGTCGTTATTCTTTGACTGACAAGAAGGGCAAAGAAACCAACTCACATTTGTTTGTTTGCTATCGAACTACTTTTGATCAGATCAAATACGTTGTATTGTTTTGCTTCATCTCTCAGATTGTTGTTTCTCAGTAGAAAAAGGACTGTGACACCTTGAACATAACTGATTATTCTTCAGACGCAAATGCATATTCATGTTACGTAGGAAGATTGTCATAATTACTCACCAGGCAACGAGGCAAATTCTCAGTGGATTGACTTCAGGTTATGGCTGGTCCTGCTTGCTTCCAACATGAATAACCTTGCATTTTGTTCTTGTTTACGTAAAGTTGGTTTATACTTTAAGTAACCTGCAGATTATTCTCAACCAGAGACAGGGTTCCGAGTTTCTTCCAGAGACATTGGATTTTCTGAGGTGCATTTCAGTAACTTTCCTTGCCGTTGCTGATAATGTTTTATTGTCAACGTCTATTGATGTTGTAACGGTTGTGCAGTGTTGGGCTGCTAAACTATGGCAATGCTAAGATTTACGAAACTAAAAGCTTCTTCTTCCGACAAAGAAAAAAATTTCACATTGAAGGAACGATGAATAATGGTGATTATAATGAGGTATAATAATCATATCATGCTTCGAATGTGCTTCTGTCCAGCAAATCTACGTCATGTTTGTGAAGAAATGTCGTACATTGGTACAGTAGTCTCAATTTGTTGCAATATGCAGTATGGATCAAGGTGATTCATGTAACCCAAAAGTATTTCCCTGCTTAGATAAGACTATTTGTCATCTTCGCTCCTTTCCATGCATCTGAAAAGGTTTTTAGCACACTGAAGAGTCCCTCTTATCGACCAGTGTTAGACTATTAATGCCCCCTACTTTTGAAATTTCTGAAAGCTTGGGAACTTCCTCACTCTAAGAGAAACTTGGGTTTTGCCTTGAACATTGCTGATCATTAGCAAATCAATCAATTTCCGCAACCACTGCGCCACATCCTAACATCATCTTATCATCTTTCCTTGCGAACAAGATATATAGCAACCAGGGATGCGCAAATGCCAACCAAAACTCAAATCAACTTTGGAAATAAATTTTGGAGACCAACTTTACAAAGAATGAAACCTGACGATGAAACATGATGAGCCAACATAAAGGAAGATAAGCTGCGTGCTTAAATCCAAAGCATTAATTCGGTCATTTCCTCTCTAAATTACAGCTCATCGCAAATACTTTTATGCTAGAATGAAGGCTGTAATTTGTCACGGAGATTTGTTGATTTCCTAAATGAATGCAATCGTAAAAAGGAAATTGCTGCAGATGCCAAGATACTGTCTGTCTATAAAGGTTGGTAGATTCTAATTGTTATCAAATTCCCTTTGCCGATCTATAAGTAAATGGAGTTGAATATCAAAGCTATGCAATAGAAGCTGATCGTAGTTTACCCAATGGAGGAATTGTCAACCCTTTCTGTCCAGGTGTCTCTTTCTGTATCGTCTCTTCATCCAGACTTTGTGACTTTCTGTCTTCCTTTTTAGATCGCATCATTGCCAATCTATTTGCACCGTTATCAACACGGACTGAGCTGCTTTGGACCGACTCTTCACTTAATTCACTTGGATCTAGATCTTTGGTAGGAAGGCGGCAACTACCAGATCGAGTTAATTTTAGGTTCTCCCGAAGGCTGTCAATGCGGCCATAAACATTTGTGCTACGTGCAAGAAGTTTCTTAGTTTTTGCACTGCAGCATTCTGCATCGGAGAAGGATCGTCTTACCTTCACTTTCTCATGCTTAGCTGTGGCTTTGCAACTGTTCAGCCTAGCTCTCATGGCATTTGCTGCCGTATAAACTCTCAACGCAACCACACCAGTTCGCTGCAGCGTCGGCTTCTTATTTACAAGTGGAAATGTTGTTCTGCCGTTATACATGGCGGACTTCGCTTTGCGATCGCAAATGCCACTTATATCAAAATGTTTCACATTCTTATCTACATTGCTATCTTCGCTGCCTTCGCATTCCGAATAGCCGACCTCAGTCAACGCTAGTCTCTCAAAGGAAGACATCACGCATGTCATCTCATCAGACATTTTTGGCAAAGACTTGAGAACGCATCGTTTCTCTTGCAAGCTAACGTTGCTAAGTGAGTGCAGAGCAGACTCCATAACTTCAGGATTTTGTGACATCGAGTTGCCCGTCTCTCCAATGGTTGAAATTATTCTAACACGCTTTGGTCTTGTCTCTGATCTATTCATGCTTCGATTCCACCAGGGAACGATTACATAGTTATCTCTAGCATAGCGAAATCAAGGCGGAATCGTACAAATATTAATCCCTAAACGATGGACGAATACCATTGGCGATATATGTGTTGTTGCTCGTGTGTCAATTGGATGCAACTTTGAGATTACTGTTGTCTTCACTTCGAAGAAGACCTGTTAGACAGGGTTCTCATTCACAAATGATTGTTATTTTTACCGTAAACAGCAAATCATTAACGTAATAAGTAGTCAACTACCTGCTTCCTCTTCGGATGCATCTCATTTGATGCATTCCAATCCAACAATAGCTCTGTTATGCATTTCTTTATTGCTGGTCTCATGTACAATTGCTGTACTACAGATAGCGATAGGGTCTTACGGCAGAAACATCTGCAGAATGCAAATCGACCCAAGAACTAAAAAAGGCGTCGCTGCTTTCAGTTCTTCAAGCCAGCATGTCATTAGCATAAATAACGAATCTACTTATCTTCACCTGTCTTTTCAAGAATCAATCTTCAGAAAACAAGCTTAGTTGCTTTGATGCATGCTACAATGTTTGAATTAGGCCTAAAAGCTAATTGCATATCAGATGATGAATAAAGACGCTTGATGAATATCTCAAAACTCTTACAGGTTTCTTTTCCATCCTAGGATAAAAGTATTTCATAGTAATGTCTGAAGTGTCTGTGAGAAGGATGATGTTTATGATCACTGCGAGACCTGCAAAATGAGAAATACATTAATAGGAAGATTCATTCATTTAGATTTCATTCCTACATTAGGTTCGTGCATTTCATTGCATTTTATTTCATCTCTCTGATGCTCACAAACTCATGTCCTATCTAGATCAAAACTATGTTTAAAAGTGATTCTCAAAAAGTAAGATACTCTTGCTGAAACGATTTCTTGTCAATATTTTTGTAACTACCTCGACCAGTTTTACATTGTATTAGGATTACTATCATTAATTTTTTACATTTTAATTTTAACAGGGTCCTTGTTGATAACAATACTCTCCAGTATTGATAAGGTATTTTACCCTGTATAAACATGCAGATTATTCATTATTAAATCATTCATGCAAGAATTTTGGACTAGCTGTCCTTTACACCATAGTCCATAGAAATACACAAACAGCTATATACCCGAGTGAAAGAAATCTTTGTACGCCTCTATGTGGCATCTGAAGATGGATCTAAACGCACTGAGAACCTTCTTTACTGACAAGTGCCCTGGCAACCTTCCTCTCAATGTGATTCTTGCGATAGAAGTAAAAATAGCAAATTAATTTTTAACTATGAGTGAAAGTTAAGCTGCAGTTTGTCTACAACCAATAACCACACAATTCAGAAGCAAATGCTTTACCTTTGAGTTATGATTTTTCATGATTACTGGTTGTATAAAGTGCATGGAGTTTTTAGCTAGGGGACTGATGCTACAGAATTTTAGCACAAGATGGCGCCCACTGTGGGAAATTATACTGGCTTGGCTGTGGCCAAGGTGGCCTATGCAATGCCTCAAAAAAGGAAGAAAGAAAATAGTGAAAGGCTAAGAGGAGAGGGAGATCAGATCAAGTTTATTAATCTTAGATGTGAAAGATGGCAAGTTCTACGATTCAGGAAAGCAAGAAGAAGGCAAGACATTCTATAAGTTGCATGTTCTTGGGATGAATGATGATTTGTGAGATAGTGTTCGTGAAGTAGGCAGTGAAACTTGGAAAGGGTGTGAATGAGTTGAGCTGCTGGTGGTTCTGACACGCCTCAGAGGAACAAGAATAATCTCCCTGATCTCCTGAGAACAATGCCCGTGAAAGTATCTATAAAAGATGGAAAGATCTCCAACTAATTGACGATGGGAAAGAGGTTGGAGCGATCTGGTGAGGTTATGGTTGTTTATGAGACGAATGGCTTTGGACTAGACTTTGTCGAGAAGACAGAGAATGGATTTTGAAGCACCACCCTAGACGTGGGAGCAGTACTCTAAAGAAGGACGGATTTGGGACTTGTATATAGTTAGAAGGTGAGAGGATGAGAGAAACCCGCGGGGTCTGGCGAGAAAACAGAGCTTTTGAAATGCATGTTTAGCAAGGGAATGGATGTGAGTTTTCCATGTGAGATTAGATGAAAGAGGAAGACCAAGTTGTGTGAAAGAAGCTGAAGTGTCCAGTTCATCACAATTCATGAGGACAGGAGGAGAGTCTTGATTACGTTTTCGTGAAATGGCAACCTGTTTTGTCTTGCTTTGATTGAACGAGACTAGGTTGTCTTTGCCCCACTTCTCAATAACTGTCAGATCATTGGAGAGAAGAGAGGCTGAGGTGGTTCTGTGGAGTTGAATATCGGTGGAAGCATGGTCATTTGGATTGAATGAAAATGAGGAACTTAGGAAGGTATCATCAGGAAAAGGATCAATGCTAGAAGACGTAGAGGTCAGTAGGTCGTTTATGAAGAGAATGAAAGAGTACAGGGGAGATAACAGAGCCCTGGGGTACATCAGCATTGATGGAGTGCAGATTGGAGAGGAAGCCGTCCACTCTGACGGCAATTGACCTATCAGAGAGGAAACTACCAATCCCATTAATGAGAGTCTGATTGAGACCAAACATTGGCAGTTTAGCGAGAAGACCTTTGCGCCAGACGCGATCAAAGGTCTTGGAGATATCGAGAGAGATCACTCTGCCCTCACCACAGGATTCTAGAGCAGAGGACCAGACATGGACAGCATAAGCAAGAAGATCCCCAGTAGACCTGGCTTTTCGAAAGCCATACTGGTGGTCAGAGAGAACATTGTTTGTTTCAAGGAAGGTAAGAAGTTGCTTAGTGATGATGGTCTCCATTGTTTTAGAGATGAGTGAAGTGATTGCAATGGGATGATAGTTTAGTGGATTAGACTGGTCGCCTTTCTTTGGGATAGGAAAGACGTAGGCTTGTTTTCATGAGGTGGGAAATGTGCCAAGAGTGTAGGAAAGCTGGAATAGTTTGTTAAGAATAGGGGCAAGTTCAGGAGCACAGGTTTTGAGAACTATTGCTGGAATACCATCAGGGCCTTTGGATTTGGAGGTGTCAAGCTGGAGAAGGGCTTGGCGGAATTTTCGTGTGGAGAACTTAATGGGTAACATAGTGAATATTTAAAGAGGGGGGAAGTGACGAGGTTGGACCCCTTGGTCGTATAGGTTGGAGTTGGAGGCAAAGACTGACGCAAAGAGATTGGCTTTGGATAAAGGAGTGGTAGAAGAAGAGTCAGAGTTGTTTTTTAGTGGAGGGAAAGATGATTGACAAAAGTTTTGGGAGACAACTTTGGCCATAGACCAAAAGGAGCGAGAGCCAGCCTGGCAGGAAGCGATTTTGTTGTTGATGCGTTGGACAAAAGATGATTTGGCATTTTTGATGGTTTTGGAGCAGGTGTTGCTTGAGTTGATGAAAGAAGTTCTTGAATGATGGGTTGAAGTCGCTTCCATTCCTTGAAGTAGTGGTTTTTGTTATTCACAGCTTTGGCGCACTGCGAATTGAACCACTTAGGGGAATTTTTTTACCAGGCTTGTAAGAAGATGGAGTAAAATGATCCATGCCAAGAAGTGTTTCGTCGGTGATGTTGCCTGAAAGCGAGAATTATAGCTTACCTCCTGCATAATTGCGTTTGTCTATGAATGCTGTAGAGATGGAGAAAGATATTTTTTTTCCTTACGTAAGGCGGACTGAATAGAAATCCAGCAAGTCGAAATAGAGGAAAGAACACTAGGAAAGAAGAAACATTGCATAGAATAAGCGCCTTCAAAATGTCAAGAAACTAATGGCTATAATTGGACTCTTCTGGGTCATTTTTTATGAAGGAAGGGCCTTGCATGGTTGTCGGGGGAGAATAGGACATTCGTATTGTACCAATAAAAGGCGAATAAAGGAGGTTTGTGATAGCAAGATCATTCAGTCGTCAAATTTTCCTGCCAAACAATCGTGAAAATTTGGATCCTGGGGAAAAAAGACTGAGGAAAAGCTAAAAAAAATTTTGAAGATTGTTTTAAGCAAAATTTGGTAGAGGAAGAAAGGCCAAGGTAGAAGAATCTGGTGGTAATTTCAAAGTAACTTGATTCTTGACAGTCGCCACCGATGACCCAGCTCTGTAAGAGAAGCCCGTGGAAGTGAGAGTAGTAGCACTTTCTGTGAGGGAGGGGCGGAAATCAGGAGAAGAAGCTTGCTAGAGGCCACGTGATTCAATAAAAATTGTTTCAATGTATCGTTCCACGGTTGGAGGAAGGAACTTGCAATTGAAAAAATGACACCATTCCATTGCCGCAAGGGAAATGGTTCTACTACCGCCTTCGCAGAGGTTTCCGAGTGACTTGGTTTCAAACTGCATTCTTGTTCAACATTCACAACAATGGCCGACTTGAATTCAAGCCTCACTGCTATGGATTGGCTACCCCAGCTTGGGGTTGGTGGACCAATTTCAAGTCCATCTGCGGATGATAGTTTAAAGCCAAGATTCGCACTTAGGCAGGTTCCTGGCTCGACGCTTGACACCACGGCCACGTTGGACCAGCAACAAGCCAAGTTGCATCAAGGAAAGAACAAACCTCCTTATTCCTACGCGAATTTGATAACTTTCGCAATAAATAGCACTATTAAAAAGAAGATGACATTAAACGAGATCTACAATTGGATCTGCAAAAATTTCCCTTATTACAGAGATGCAGGGAATGGATGGAAGGTAACCGAGTTTCATTACAATATGTCAATTTGCCCATAACGGCCTAACGTCGTGGAGTGGCCGATATGTCATGGGCCTCACATATGCACTTGTTTACACTAAATCCCGTAAAAAACTCCCCTTCCCATAGTTCCATTTATATCTATATCTCAGAGCTGCAATTTGCTGCTATAGGATAAATCCTATTGGTTATTGGTTTGATTAAAATCGGTCGATTCCTTTTAATGAAGCCAACGTGCCATCTTTGCTTCGACTTCAGGTTGCATGCCATTTATACCTTTCCTCCTTAGTAACAACACGACGCGCCAAACTTTGAGCATGATATTTTGAATTACGTAGCAGAGAGCCTAAAGTAAACGATTCTTTGTTTTGATTTTAATTATCCCGACCTTTAACCAAGCTATAGGGCTTGGAAAGTAGGTCATTTTCTTGTTTATGGTAAAGTGGCGTTTTTAGCCCACCAAGTGGTAAGTGTGTTGGCTTTAATAATAATTTCATATATAATGAACCCAAGTAGTAATTTACATATTTTTTTGAAATAAGGAGCTTAATACCTTCAAGTGCTTATGTGAGAGCCATATCGATGAAAATTTGCCAGATATGACTGGTTGGTAATTGTCTTGTTATTTGGTGTGAATTGATTTTTATTCAATCCTTCGTTCATTCATTCATCCACTTATTTATTCATTAATGAAGTATTTCAAGCGAGTTATTGATCCTTTTACCATTTCAAGAGAACAAATTAAGGTCAATTGGAAGGGTTGTTAACATTTTCAAAAGTATATCATCCACTGCAGTAATTTGACTTAAATTGAATGAATTGCTATGTAATTAACTATTTATGAGTTAAAAAGCAGGCTTAACAATTTATAAATGCAAATATAAGCCTATGTGAATTGAAAGAGCCTTGAAATAAGATTATTAGTCATGGTATAATCACCAATGAGTACTCTAACATGTACATGTGTGTGAATAGTTTTATTTGAAATACACAAGTTAACCTTGGAATCTTCTCCATCTATCTAATTGCTTTGTTAATATTGCACAGAAAATCGGATCCATCTCAACTAAGAGCTCATGGTCTGAAAATCTCCAGATAATGGCTGAAAGAAGACTTAATTCGTACCCAGATGTATTTCAAAGAGTGTAAAATTGACCAATTGATCAGTTTACACCTAAGAACTTATCACATTTTAACAATCATGATCATGAATTAGTGTTGAATCAGGAATATGATACGTTTGTACCATTTAATGGGGGATATGTTAATGGTCCGTTCAAATTCTAGATTTTTGTGTCAATGCTTGGGCCTAAACTGCCAGTTAGCTAGAATAAAGAGATATTTTGATTTATACGAATAATCAAAATCATTTCAGTAGTGCAAATCGCTGAAATAATGGAAATCATATGAATCAAACAAATCATTGGAATAATGGAAATCATATGAATCATGCAAATCATGGGAATAATGGAAATCATATGAATCATGTGAATTGTTTAATTAAATAGACACGGTTTCAGTAATAGTTAGAAAGAGGTCAGTACTCCATATGCAAGTTAACAATTTCCTAAAACCCCCATAACCAATCATTAACCATGTAAACCAAGAGATGTGACCAATATGGGAGGAAAGAATAATGCCCTCCCCAGCAACACTAGTTTCTCAGTGATGAAAAATCTTCTATAAGCAGTCAATTGTCATGGGAATCATAAGAAACCATTGCAAAGCAAGGAATTTGCAGGGCATAGGTCAGTAAGATCGTCTTTGATATGACCAAAGATTGTGTACCTGTGTCAATGCTTCAGTCAAGTTGCTGAATATAACTTCCCCTTTATCTTGATGGCTGTCAGTTCAAATAGATGGTGGCAATGATGTAGCATTTTGAAGTAACATTATCAGTAACAGTCTGGATCAATTCAGAACTGATCAAAGTACAGCTGGCATTAAAGACAGCTTGTCAGTTGGCTCCACTGCCAACCAGCAAACATCATCTGCTTAGATTTAGACACTGTATCACACCTCTTTTGTTTAGCCATAGGTTCATTTGAGATTATGTGAAAGGGAGGCTGTATACTTGAGTAGACTAAACCCACTGTAAGGATCAATGCAGTAAGTTAGGGCAGGGATGACTTTCTGGTGGAAAAGCAAAGTCTGTATTGTATGCCAGCCTCATGTTTGCATGACCAATTTATCTGAGAGGGACCTTCACTAATATTTTATCAGACTAACCAAACCTATTAGATCAAATCAAATTGGTTGTCAAAAAATTTGACCATGATCAATCTTAATTTATGTGTTACCTTCTTGCCTAGAATTCCATACGGCATAATCTGTCACTGAATAAATGTTTTGTGAAAGTTGCAAGAAGCAAAGATGACCCTGGCAAGGTTTGTAAACTTCAGAACTTACTATTTCAAAGAGTTATCAAAGTGAAGGCGGTCCTTGGTTAATTTATCGGAACATTCTATTGCGTTGAATATTTCGCAAAAGAAAGGTGGCTGTTGAGCCATTTTTCTCATATCATGCTGAATTTCAAATCAAACAAAATGGAAAAGGACAAAAACTAATATCAACATAGTTTTCATAGTTAAATGCTTGAAAATTTGCAGTGCTTTGAAAGAATGTTGGCTAAACACTTTTGTTATGGCTTCATAGCCGTGTGGTCCAGCCAGAGGTCTTCCTAGCCAAAAATGGCTGTACCTAGTATTGCTTACGCATTTCTGCCTCTCCCCCTGGTCAAAAGTATCCAGATAACGTCATGGAGTATTGGTTATCTCGATTGCTGTCACTTTAACAAAGTCTTTGGATCATTGCATTTGACAGTGAATGGTAAATCAAGGTGAGGCATCACTGGTAATTAAGTCTTTGGGCTTCTTTTGGTCTTTGGCGGGGCACTAGATATGATACAAAAAGACGTAATGGCTATTAACAGCAATGCATGGTGGAGTCCCTGCGTAGGAGCTTATTTTGCCAGCTATGAAAGTAATCGATTGGTCAGGTGGTGAAGCTGTTTGAGCGGGTTGTATAATTGTTCTATTGTTACTGATCGTCCTCCTTTCCCTCAAAACACTCAGCTGATCTGTGAATGACCCATAAGCAGCGCAATAAAGAAGTGTCTTGTGAAACCGCCGTCTGTTTTAGCATAATCTAATGCCCACCGCAATCTCTATCACTAGGCATGCTACTGCACTGCTTTTTTTCAGCATATTATGTTTCCCACTGCTGACGTGTACTATCCTTTTGTTCATTCAGAGTGATGGTTTGGAAATCTTGAAATTAAATATGTAGGCGAAGCCATTCTCGTGGATTTTCCCTTGGTAATAGGTTTGCTGTGCCCACGTTATTCGGCTTTCCTTTAAATATCTTTTATTCTTCTCCCATAATTTCCGCGTAACCATCACACACTATTGTGACAATTGTGGGCCGAAATCCTGTTTATATTCTAGTCCATAAACATATTACCTCACCCCGTCCTACTAACGATTTTCTCTATAGTCATATGCTCTTCGTGAGCTTTATGGGATGATGTCATATCAAATTTTTGATGAGAACATTTTAAGTATAAAAGTATATCCCTTTTCGGTGAAAAAAGACTTGTTATTTTGATGTGCTTTCAAGGTGTGAAATGACACGTGCCCCTTTACCCCGGTTCGGTTTAGCCATGATGATAAAATCGTAAAAGGGAAATGCGCTATGAAGGGATGTGGGGGAGGACATGAATTTCAAAATACCGCGAAAGCTGCGAAGGCGAAAATAAAGTTGAGAGCCGTACTCCAAATGGTTGTTGGAGAGCGCCTTGAGAGAGAGGTTTTATCCTGAGCAATGGCATGGTGATGCAAGATGGTCAGTTGCTTTCCTTGCCGTATTTTAACTCGAGCTGTATACTTGGTGCCCGTTTTCTTCGGTGTAGACAGCAAGGACGCTGCACAGTAAATACATTTGCTCTTACCACTATGCTAGCTGCCCCTTTTAATACGGTTATAGGTTTAAGATAGTAGCTAATTATCTCATATATTTCAGGAGTTTTTCATCAAGGTCAGTTGTTCTGCAAGCAAGAAGGGCTTTATTAATGACATTAAATGGCCCTTGTCCACTCCCATACTAGCCTCTCTTTTCTCTTGTCTCTGTCTTTAGGCCAGGCTGCTTTGTTATCACATTGCAAGTTCTTCCTTATAGGATCTTAGGTCCGAGATCAGGAGGGACTTGCCTGTTTCTAACCAAAATCAAGCACTTTGAATATTACTTTATTATTAACATGAAGTTTAATCGTTGATCAATAACCGTTAACATCATCAAGCCAATGTGATATCATTTTACAGAAATTTAACGACACGAATGGCTTATGAAATTACTAGTGAATGAATCTGATTGTGAATGATGTAATGTTTTCTATATTCAGATTGAAATCTCCTTTCAGTTCAGTTCATTTCGTTTCGTGTTTGATGTAGCTGATAGATTAAACCAAAGCAAGACGAAACAGGCTGTCATTTCACGTAAACATAGCCAAA
Source organism: Pseudorhiza aurosa (assembly GCA_964026355.1). NCBI lineage: Eukaryota > Metazoa > Cnidaria > Scyphozoa > Rhizostomeae > Lychnorhizidae > Pseudorhiza > Pseudorhiza aurosa. Next base: position 350,429 of record OZ032129.1, on the reverse strand, counting down.
ACTTTCCACCTGTCCTCATGAATGGTGATGAACTGGACACTTCAGCTTCTTTCACACAACTTGGTCTTTCTCTTTCATCTAATCTCACTTGGAAAACTCACATCCATTCCCTTGCTAAACATGCATTTCAAAAGCTCTGTTTTCTCGCCAGAGCCCGCAGGTTTTTCTTATCCTCTCACCTTCTAACTATATACAAGTCCCAAATCCGTCCTTCTTTAGAATACTGCTCCCACTTCTAGGGTGGTGCTTCAAAATCCACTCTCTGTCTTCTCGACAAAGTCTAGTCCAAAGCCATTCGTCTCATAAACAACCATAACCTCGCCAAATCTCTCCAACCTCTTTCCGATCGTCAATTAGTCGGAGATCTTTCCATCTTTTATAGATACTTTCACGGGCATTAGGGAGATTATTCCAGTTCCTCTGAGGCGTGTCAGAACCACCAGAAGCTGAACTCATTCACACCCTTTCCAAGTTTCACTGCCTACTTCACGAACTCTATCTCACAAATCATCATTCATCCCTAGAACATGCAACTTATGGAACGTCTTGCCTTCCGCTTGCTTTCCTGAATCGTAGAACTTGCCATCTTTCACATCTAAGATCAATAAAATTGATCTGATCTCCCTCTCCTCTTAGCCTTTCACTTTTTTCTTTCTTCCTTTTTTGGGGCATTGTATAGGCCACCATGGCCTTTTCTCAACACAATTCACTAAAATAAAGCTCGTCCCTTTTATTCTTAATTGTTTGTATTCTTTTCAGCTGAGCCTGGACAGCTCCCTCAAGTTCCTTATTTTATTGAGGTATCTCAGCCTTAAATTCTCTCATAAAGGAGTTCCTCATTAGGAATATATTTGGATAAGATTTTCATTGCTCTTGCCCTGTTTCAGTTTCAAAGTCGCTTTTTAAGGTCTCAATTACAAGGGGATATTGAATGCAATAATTTGATCATCATTCAGTGATTAAATTACCTCTTCTTCAGGGCTCGTATTGGGCGATTGATCAGAACCCACAAGAAGATCCCTCTCCATTCAGACAGTCAAGGAGCCGGAGGAGAGATGACCGGGAAAGGGTGAGTTCCTATCAATGTCTATCGAATTAGATCAGGGAATCTTCTCCGTTCAGCTGCTTCCTTTTTAGGGTCGTCCTACTCTTTCAACTTCCCCTCTCCACCTCATTTTCATCTTCCACCCCCATACTTCCCCCACCCCATCCTCCTTTGCTTTCAATTGCTAGGTAGCTTCTTTTCCTGTCTTTTCCTATTGCTTCACATACAGGTGACATCACAAAGGATGGCAACAGTCTTTATTCTTGGTGGACGTCCCCCTTAAAAATCGAACCAACGACCCGAGTTCGGTTATCAAACCGCCTTTAGAACTGTACCATACTTAGTTCAAAGCAATAATAGCGCAGCGATTCTCAATAATATCGTCGTCTTTGTCAGCCATGCTCACGTATCGGGGAATTGCTTTCACCTCATCGAAGTTACAGCAGTCCCAAGGGGGGCATTGGTTGTATGTATGTTGCTCGATCGTCAATATTGGTTGGTTTTACCCTGAGGCACTCTTTCCTTGTTGCATGTCATTTTTACTCAAGGATGTTGTAAACATTTCCAAAATGAAATGTCGTAATCAAATATCATTATATTTTAGCAATCGTCACCGTACAGAGGTGAAAATTGTCGCTACTCCCCGCGTGGTGGATCTCCGCTTCCGCCTGTCCTATCGCCATCTTCTCCTGACTTTCCATCTCACGTGAACCATCAATCCTTAAACCGTTCGTACGATAGCAGTGCATCGTCATCGAGCTTTGATCATGCCCAATCACCTCTACCCTCCATCACAGTCAGCAGCACGGCTGACTCTCAGGATACTAACAATAACAGTAAGAGTGAATTCCTGGAAGGACAATCAAAAGGTCTTGTCGATCAGTTTAACCTCGACGATTTAAGCGCCTCATTTCGGAGCCTGTACAAATCAGTGTTTCAAAGTTCGATCATTGGAGGTTCTGGGAACAGTGGCGCTGTTCCTACAAGAAAGGATGTCCTTCTTAATGGTTTGTTTTTTCATTTAGTTATTTGAGTGTCAGTATTAGGTGACCATGTTATAGTTGGTAGGGCTTGTGAATCGCGAAAAGAACAGTCGTGGTTCGGATCCTGTTAGTGCTATCGATAGTATTAGAAGTGCTCTAGCGGGAAATCATTTATGCGTCAGGCAAATCCTAATCCTTGGAGGGAGCACGATCTCAACCCCCATTGGGACCATAAGAGAAGTGAAATGAAAAACTGTAGTTTTATGATGATCGAATGCATGGCGGTCTAGCTCTCACCTTAAGCGACGCTTGATGGCATTCTCTTATTATAAGTCATATTGCCCAGACTTTCATCTAATTTACCTTTGATTTTGTACTCAATGGTGTTATGGCAAATGTGGCCGAGCGGAACGCTTGGATGGAACAAAGTGGAAAGGAGGGATCCGCACCGGCCACCTCACGTAGGGTGGGGGAATAGCTAGTAGAAGAAGAAGAAGATTGAACTGAAGGCTGTTGGATTTCACAACGCAGGCAAGAAAAAAGTAGATAACTAATGGGTGAAGAGCTTGAAGGAAAATAGGTCTAGCTGCACTGCTACCTCGAATTGCAAGTAGAGGCAAGGACCACACGTACAACAATTATCGTCGCAAAATTTATCTTTTTCAGACGGAGACCCCAATCTTGGCAACCTGAGCATAAACAATAGTAAGAGTAGTGCAACTGGTTCCACAATCAGCAGTTTGAATTCTTCTGCTAGTGGTGTCTCAGAGGAGATCTTAGCTACAATGGACACTCTGATGCAAAGCCTAACCAGTGGGGATTTTAGTCGTGTCGATCCTACACAGTTCTACAGTCTTTTGGACACGTTGCAAGGCCTTGATGGACTCGACCATTCTGACATACAACAACTAGAACATTCGTACAGCCAGTATTTGAAAACAGCTGCTACTCTTGGCTCATCAGGCCTTAGTTCTTTTAATTCGAGCAATGGTGGAATGAATATTACAAACAATGTTCGTACAGTGAGTCAATCGATGAGTCCGCATGTCAGTCCGAGAATGAGTCCAAGGATGAGTCCATCAAATAGTCCTTTATCGCACAGCCCGTTATCACACAGTCCGCAGTTGATCGACAGCAACTTTCCAAATCATTTAGGCTCCGGGTCAATGCCAATGGGGTTGATGGTGAGTAACCCGTATGTGAGTCCAAATATCAGTCCAACCCACAGTCCGGTTGGAAGTCCAGTTATGAGACACGCATTGCTAAACAGTGGATCTACGTCATCAAATGGCAGTCATTTGTCACCGAATCGAATGCAAAATCACACCGTATCACAAAATTACCAAAATCAGATAACTGGATACACGACCTCTCCACTGACAACGGATGGGCAATTTTTACAGGACCCGACGACAGAACAGCAGTATCTGCAATCAGCAGCCAATTCGAGTTTATTGATTGATGATGACGAAGACGAATTTGATTGGTCTTCTATTCTTTAACGAGGTTTGTTGACGTTTAACACAGTATAGTTCTTTTTTGATGCTTGAGTCCACTATTGCCCTAGCAATGCTTTTTCCCATGCTCTCTTCCTAACATCCGACGTAACTGGAGCGCAGAGAAGCTACGCTTATCAATGGGGTTTCGTTGCCCTTGCTTATGGTGTGACCACACCACGTGGTTCTCAAGCTTAGAATGGCAGACAGCTAGCAATTCTCCTCGCCCTTAGATAGAGTTTAGCTCTTAATGTTAAGAGTTAAGTGGAGTTGGAGTTGGAGCTCAATCCGCTGCTCAACGGACCTGTGAGCGAGTGCCTCGCCATTCAACCATCTTTGTACAATTGTTTGATATCAAAACCAACTGAAATTTCTTGTGGAATTTTGTGGACGCCCAATTACCCTTCAATTCCTTTATGAGCCGTGGTGGCATGCATACTCATTCTTAAAAACAATGTGTGCTAACCGTACTTACCCGCCCGGCGTATTCATTTAGGATTCCATGCATGGAAACTTGCTTAACGCTCACAAGACGTAGTTGCATATGCAGTTCACTCGTATGAACTAGGAACCTTTAAGATTCATAAAGTAAGCTGCAAATAGATCATAATTGTATTCATAATTTTGATGATAATAGTCAGTCGTTATTTACGGTAGGTTTTTTCTTACCTAGTGCAATAACTGATAAATACCAACTGTCTATAATATACATAAAAACTTGAAAGATTCAAAACTCTAGGTTATTTGCACATGTAGCACTTGCAATTGTTGGCATCCCATTTGGTATTGCTTTCTTGCATTTTATGAGGCTTGTCAACTGAAGATCATCACTAAGAATGTTCCACAAGATTCTCCCTCCACAGAAAAGGGAATTTGTTCCTTGGTATTGAGAACTCACTGCTGGAGTCGACATGGTGCCATAGCTCCGTTATCGGTTATTGGTTATCGGGAGGCATTGTTAGCAGAGAATTCATTGACTGGTGGTTACCTGAGTTATTGATTTCAACCACTGAGTTGTCTTTGTTTCATCCCTATATGAATAATGGTGTATTCATGATCTGTGTATATGAATCTAAATGCTCCCGGTCCAGTATCTTTCATTATTCGCAACTTAGCCACAAATATTGCCAGATCACTGGGAAATAAGAAAATTCAACACAACCACCAATTTCAAATGGAACTTCGATTTCTGCTTTCCCTTAGTATTGTCTTCGTATTTCAAATGCACGTTCTATTTATTTGATATTTTTTACATCACATCCAAAACCATCCAAAATGCCAAATCATCTTTTGTCCAACGCATCAACAACAAAATCGCTTCCTGCCAGGCTGGCTCTCGCTCCTTTTGGTCTATGGCCAAAGTTGTCTCCCAAAACTTTTGTCAATCATCTTTCCCTCCACTAAAAAACAACTCTGACTCTTCTTCTACCACTCCTTCATCCAAGGCTAATCTCTTTGCGTCAATCTTTGCCTCCAACTCCAACCTAGACGACCAAGGGGTCCAACCTCGTCACTTCCCCCCTCTTTAAATATTCACTATGTTACCCATTAAGTTCTCCACACGAAAAGTCCGCCAAACCCTTCTCCAGCTTGACACCTCCAAATCCAAAGGCCCTGATGGTATTCCAGCAATAGTTCTCAAAACCTGTGCTCCTGAACTTGCCCCTATTCTTAACAAACTATTCCAGCTTTCCTACACTCTTGGCACATTTCCCACCTCATGAAAACAAGCCTACGTCTTTCCTATCCCAAAGAAAGGCGACCAGTCTAATCCACTAAACTATCATCCCATTGCAATCACTTCACTCATCTCTAAAACAATGGAGACCATCATCACGAAACAACTTCTTACCTTCCTTGAAACAAAGAATGTTCTCTCTGATCACAAGTATGGCCTTCGACAAGCCAGGTCTACTGGGGATCTTCTTGCTTATGCTGTACATGTCTGGTCCTCTGCTCTAGAATCCAGTGGTGAGAGCAGAGTGATCTCTCTCGATATCTCCAAGGCCTTTGATCGCGTCTGGCGCAAAGATCTTCTCGCTAAACTGCCAATGTTTGGTCTCAATCAGACTCTCATTAATTGGATTGGTAGTTTCCTCTCTGAAAGGTCAATTGCCGTCAGAGTGGACGGCTTCCTCTCCAATCTGCACTCCATCAATGCTGATGTACCCCAGGGCTCTGTTATCTCCCTGTACTCTTTCATTCTCTTCATAAACGACCTACTGACCTCTACGGTTTCTAGCATTGATCCCTTTGCTGATGATACCTTCCTAAGTCCTTCATTTTCATTCAATCCAAATGACCATGCTTCCACCGATATTCAACTCAACAGAACCAACTCAGCCTCTCTTCTCTCCAATTATCCGACAGTTATTGAGAAGTGGGGTAAAGACAACCTAGTTTCGTTCAATCAAAGCAAGACAAAACAGGTTGCCATTTCACGAAAACGTAATCAAGACTCTCCTCCTGTCCTCATGAATGGTGATGAACTAGACACTTCAGCTTCTTTCACACAACTTGGTCATTCTCTTTCATCTAATCTCACTTGGAAAACTCACATCCATTCCCTTGCTAAACATGCATCTCAAAAGCTCGGTTTCCTCGCCAGAGCCCGTGGGTTTTTCTCATCTTCTCACCTTCTATCTATATACAAGTCCCAAATCCGTCCTTCTTTAGAATACTGCTCCCACTTCTAGGGTGGTGCTTCAAAATCCACTCTCTGTCTTCTCGACAAAGTCTAGTCCAAAGCCATTCGTCTCATAAACAACCATAACCTCGCCAAATTTCTCCAACCTCTTTCCGATCGTCAATTAGTTGGAGATCTTTCCATCTTTTATAGATACTTTCACGGGCATTAGGGATATTATTCCAATTCCTCTGAAGCGTGTCAGAACCACCAGAAGCTCAACTCATTCACACCCTTTCCAAGTTTCACTGCCTAATCCACAAACTCTATCTCACAAATCATCATTTATCCTTAGAACATGCAACTTATGGAACGTCTTGCCTTCCTCTTGCTTTCCTGAATCGTAGAACTTGCCATCTTTCAAATCTAAGATCAATAAACTTGATCTTACCTCTCTATCCTCTTAGCTGCTCGCTTTTCGCTTTCTTCTTTCCTCCTATGTTGTGGCTTTGTATAGGCCACCATAGCCTTTCCTCAACATAACCCACTAAAAAAAAACTCTTTCACATGAATTTCAAACTTAAGTTAATTGTCAATGTTTATATGTAGAAGCCTTGCGTTTTCACATAACAGAATCGCATCCCCTTAGAATCACTTTGGAAATTATGTGCAATTTTAAAGGGCTGGCACTCAAACCACTGTCACAATTTCTTTGCATTGATTCCGTAAGTCATCCTCGATTTCAATCTTAAATACATGTTCCTGCAGGCGCCAATTTTCGTTTAATCAGGAACGTTACACATCCTGGATCCACCTCGATTTAAAGCAGGTCGCTTGCTAAATTGTTGATAAGCAAAGGTGCAAGGATAGGCCCGTGACACCAACTCAAATTCCTTGCCGTGAGCTAGAAATGGGACCTGTTGTGACCCTTTAACTGGTGCATTTATCTTGAGCCCATAAGCCGTTAACTTTGCAGTAAGTAGATTGTGAAGTATCAAGTTATCTGCTTTTTGACAAACCTATTAAAATTGCCCTACTATACCTGAAATTTCGAGACACTTTTAAGTCTCGTGAGGTGAATCGTTTTCGCAAAACATTAATCAATCAATCAATAAAATAGTCAAGGTTCTTGAAACACAAATATGTGGCTTTTTTCGCTAGCTCATAATCTATTCGCGGTGAATTTCAAAGATTTTCCATATGGCTGATGGGACACTGATAGATTTAAGGTTCATTTTTAGGCCTGCATCATCCTTGTTTTGTTTGCATTAACCTTCTAAGTTTGGATCCAACTCCTTTCTAATTTGTCTGCTCTGCAGCAGTTGTATACGCATTCATTTTCCTCTCAGTTGCGTGTAGGCAATCACCTTCGCTTCCTATACTACAGCACTGCCAGTTTCCTTCTCAAATTTCCTTTCACTATTTCTCTGAATATTTACAGCAACAATACAATGCTGAATGTTAAGAAAAATCAGTTGGAAAGCTTGATGATTAGTTGGCCTGGCTTTGAGCAACGCTTGTTCCCATTTCTAGATTACAGAGGAAAAAGGAATGGCCACCCTACTTCATTATGTTGTTGCTGTGTCCGTAGCATAGTGGATAGTGGACGTGTGTCGTAATTATAAGATACACTTTTTAAATCCCGTTGGTACTAGCGATGAAGTTGGAGAGGACAACTAACATTAATCACCTTCTTCCCCCAAGTCCTCTTCCTTGGAGTGGCACCCTTTCTGCCCCTCCCGCAGATGAGGCTATATATCCCATGTTATGCAAGGGTATAAATGCCACTTATTATTTTCACAGGGAGACATTAAAGAGATTTATCAAGAAACCCCAGAGATGTTGGTAGATTTTTGTAAAGCCTATATTATGAAGACGACTGATGAAAATGGAGGGGAAATAGTCTCCGCCATGTAGATAAAACCGACCGGAGTCCCAGCATGAGGAGACTCAACAAGCATAGTAGAAGTTGTTGTTGATGGGACAGCACAGCAGACTGTGATCATGCCGCAATGAAGGATATCATCAACCGATGCGGTAGTATTCGTGGTCTATAAGTTTTATGACCATAATTTATTTCAAAGCTTAGCTCTTTTCATAAGAAATTACTGTACAAAATCTGCGAACTGAAACACCTACAATCGTGTTCGAGGCAAAGCAAGATAGTGCTCTCAACTTTTGACACAGTTTGTTTTTTCATTTGATGCTGTTTCAAATCTTAGACCATTTTCGAAATGCTTAAGCTAGAGTTCTCCAGTAGCTCTCACATCAACGCCTTTGTTTTCAACAGGTTCCCTTATCCTCACCCCCGCCCCTCTACTCTCCTTCGTGTCCCTCTATCCCCTCTATTTCTTCCGTCTCCATTACGTGCAACTCCAATATTTTCATCAGCTTCAAGTGTTCCCATTTGATTTTGCATGACGTCACAGAAATGGTCATTATTAACAGCACTTTTTACTACCTTCCTACAAACTATTTCCCCCCAGCAAATCTCATTAGAAATATCTACCTATTCTTGATCGCAGTTTGTATATATTTTATAAGAAGTCTTCACATCTGTATTCATGAATATTTCCTCCGCATCTTAATCACTGTGAAGGAGTTACTTGTTCTCGTTCCTTCACAGGACAAGGTGCAAGAGTGTTAACACTTTCCTAAAACGTTGAGCTTATCCATATTGAATTTTATTTGCCATCAATTTTTTCAAAGCTTGCATAGAGTAGCTTCACTTATAATCTTGAGTAGAGACTTAAATGCAAATAATTTTGTTAGGAAGCTCCTCCTGGCTTTTACCCCAATTATGTAGGGTCGCTTTTGAGTATGGGTGTTTATCTACACCCTAATCTTGGACAGTTTGGCATGGGGGCTGCCCCATTTCACAACTGGATGCCCTTCCCACTGCAAATCTACCCCATTGGGATTTGCGATCGGCAGTCTCTTGTTTTATTGATAAGAAGACTGTTGTTCTAAATGGCCCCTTGTCTCGCTTGCAAGTAGAGAAAGGATGTCTCTGATTACCCAATTTATAGTGCATGATGACAAATAGTGTGTTATCAGGAAGAAACATTCACGGGAGGAAGATGATCAAAACTAGCAATTAGTTGTCCCATCAAATTCGCTACCTTTATTTCGAGAATATTTTGTAATTGTATATTGTATTGGTATTTTTCGTTACCTTTAATGATGAACTATTCTTTTGAATAGACACTTTGTATATAACTAAGATGCCTCGCACTTTTACATAAATTAAGTAGCTGTAGCCTAATTCAGGGGATAAGAATTAGTTTCAATCTTAAATCGCTCATCTCTTGTAATCAACTCTTTCAATGTTCATAAGCTGCATGATAGCTCAAATATTCTTTATGCTTTCTACCATGGGTGATTTTTAGGACACTGAGAAGTTGTGTTTATTTCTTGATGTGACCACACCAGAGAGCTGGTAACTTTCCTGAAAGTTAAACTTGATCCAGACCATAGGATCTGTAAACGAACTCGTTTATCACAGAAGTACCCTACAGATTCATAAACCTTACAATGTTTGAAGGATTAAGTTGTTTGATTCCAAATAAGGATTTAGATGTAGAACTTGTGCCTTGCAATGCTTTAAACTTTCAAATATTCAAAGCAACATTCTAATTATTCTTTTGAAACAAGGTCATATTTTCAAATCTTCACCATGTATGCCACGGGGTTCATCCTAAGGCCTCCCATTTTCTAAATTGAGCAGCTCCGAATGAATGTTTGATAATTATATTATTTCAATTCCCCGTCATGTCCTAATACATCTAGAAAAGTAACAGCGCCTTGCAGAAGGATGCAGAATGAGCTGGGAGCTCTCAAATTTTCAATGGATCACACCCTGAGAGCATTTCCAACTGTCTTGATCAATCAATGCTCTTCAACCTCCACCTGTCTGAGAATTATATAATGCTTGTCAACAGGTGCATATCTGTCATTCTGAATACTAATTGATTCCAAATTCTTGTAAGAGACAAATAAGAGAGTAAGAAAGGCCTTTGCTAAACATGTTTAATAAATATTTGGTTTGCTATCGACTTGCATACTCCTATTAAAACAATAATATGATAAAGACAAGGGAATTTTCATTCGTTTTGCTTGTGATCAGAATTGTGATGATTAAGGAATGCATTATTTAAAACATTTGGTGTGAGGAGAGGACCAAAATTAATCATTTGACCTAAAAATATTTTGACAAAACGTTCAGTGGTTGTATTCATAGAACTTGGGGTATGAAATCTGCCTTGACCTAATTGGGTAGAATATTTGACTTAAAGCATATCAGAAAGTAGGGTCAAGGCTCCCCATGTTTTCAAGGGAAGGAGGCTGGTTTGTTATGGCTGTTCCCCGCTGCCTTCCTTTCCAGTTGTATTGTATTTTTTGGGACAGAGCTGGATTTGAACTCTTAACCGTTAGCGAGATCAGTCAACACACTTACGCAACTGCACTACGGCAATGAAATACCACTACAGATTGATAAGAAATAAAGAGCTAGTAATGAATAAATCTAATACCTCAATACGCCTTCATTGTAATAAATCCACGCCTTAATGTTCATTCAATCTTTTAAAGGCACTAATCAACGCAAAGTACATCACTCATACCCCATTGTAAGGTAGGTGGCAATCATTATAGAGACGACTGCAAAACTTTTAGAGGCTTCAAGTGCCAATGACCCTGAACCAATGGAAAAGTATGTTTCAGCTACCATGGTATTTTTTCGCAGTACGTTTGGATTGGAGCCATTGTTCACACCAGTAAGGTGCATGCAATCGTTGGCTTTCTGAGAAACTGTGTACTTGAAAGATGTACCCCACATTGAGTTACATAAACTAGTCCCATTTCCATACACATCAGAAAACGTTCTACATTTCCCTGTAGTTTTGCATTTGTTGTTACCCGATTTATCATAATCGAATCCAGTGATCCAGTTTTTAGCACAAGTCTGGTCGTCTTGGCAGGCATCAAACCAGGCATCGCAGAAAGTGCTACAAACTGGCACACCGACAAACGACCCTCTGAACTGACCTTTCCAGTAGCCAACATTCGGCGAACATTGGTAAAAGCATTCTACCTCCTTCATGAAATTCTCACATTTCTTGCTGAAGCCCTTTTTTGTACAAGATACCCAAGAGAAGTTTCCAATTTTCCTGATCGGTGAAACGTCGATTTGTCTTGTGAAGTCAGCAGTACAGCATGTGTTGTCCTTGTATGCGTAACATGCCTTGTACTCGACCGTCTCCTGACTTGGCTGTTGTTTATGAAATGTTCCAGTAAGACAAACAGGACGACTGAGTTTACTAAGAACGCTACCAACGAATGAAGTGGCTAGAATTACCACCGATATGGATATTGCTTGATTCATTCTGCGCTCCGCTTAGGCCTGTCTTTTCGTTGCTGAAGCCCGTGTTGAAATGTGAAACACGTGGGTTTGGTTGCATAATATTTGTCGACGAAATGGGCCATCGCGGTCGGGGGGTAGATCACCGCAGTTGCTGGCAGTTTCCGGAGAGCAGAACTCCACCGTAAATGGGCTTCCTAAAGGGGGACCGTTTGGAGTCCATCCGGTGCATGCTATAGATGACCTTCGAATTCTTAAGGCCAACTTCGAATCATTTTTGCTTCGAGCAACATTTCGTGTGTGCCCCCTTATCTAGAAATCATTTCTAGATTGGAAGCATTTCGCAGTGATGATTTTACAATGCACTTTCACAAATTTGCTTCGGGGATTCAGGGAATGATTGATAGCCAGTAACTGTACTTGTTGACCCCGTCATCTTCGAAAATGGTTATGGTCGAATCATTCAGTGAAATGGTAACTCTGACGTCATCATCCGTTTGAGTAATGGTTTCGAGAAGGTACGAGAAGCCCTATTCCAAGGACCATTACTCAAACGGATGATGACGTCAGAGTTACCATTTCACTGAATGATTCGACCATCACCATTTTCGAAGATGACGGGGTCAACAAGTACAGTTACTGGCTATCAATCAATCCCTGAATCCCCGAAGCAAATTTGTGAAAGTGCATTGTAAAATAATCACTGCGAAATGCTTCCAATCTAGAAATGATTTCTAGATAAGGGGGCACACATGAAATTGTCCATATGTGACACCTGATTCAAAAACGATTCCTACCAAAGCTGATATGTTGCACCTGTATACCCCGTATACTCATGTAGCACTTCCCTCATGTTAACTCAATTTTAATTTGCAATTCCACAACATGCAACTGTTTTTGAAAAACATTCATCAATGAAATACTTACATGAAGGCTACTTAATTCTTCTTTCCATACATTTAAAAGCTTAATTTTTAAGTGCATCTTTTGCAATGCATGGGAGATCCTGGGGGGAAGTTAGGGTTAGAACCAAACCCTCCGAACCTTGGGTCGAATCCTGGGTAAATTGACACAATGCCCCTGATCCATTTCATTGCATCATAATGTAACCACTCATCATCGTGTCAAGCTGTAATAAAAACTATATTACAGGATATAATGATTACCCCCCTCTCAATGAACCATGCAGACTGACGGTCCCGCATTGGCATCACTCTCCCGCAGATTTTTTGCCGATGGATTCAAATTTATCAAAATTTCCTGCTTTTTCAATTTTCCAGTGAATCTTGCTTTAAATCAAAGTTTATATTGTTGTTGATGTTTTAAATCTAGATTAAAAGCATTCTATTTTCTATTCCTTTTGAACTATAATCAGTTCTGGAACTTTTTTCTTTTATACAGCGTATTGTATTATATTTCTAATAGATTTTGGCACTATATGAAAATCATAATAATTATTATTATCATCATCATTAACCCTTTGGGTGAGGTGAGGCACATTATTAGTCGAAGCATAGAGTGTCGCCTAAATGCCTAGAGATGAAAAGAAGCAGAAACCCCCGTCATGAGTCTTTGTTCCACCATAAATTCAGTGAAAATCTTTAATCGGGCATGCGTGTGGAATCAGCAGCTGTTGTCCGAAGCAAATTAGTCATAAACAAAAGGTTGTTGCGGTTCTAATAAATGGGTGCCTTTGCTAAAGCGATAGTGTCCTTGTTATAAGACCTCCTTTGTCATTTTTCATCCTAATTGTGCTAGATAAGATTTGGGTGAAATTTGACGAGCTGAGTTCAACCTCGTCCGCTGAAAAAAATTTCCTTTTTCAATCTGAAATTCTCAAAAAGAAACTTGGTTGCGAGCGGGTAGTGCAAGTGGCTAGGAAACCGAGGATAGCTTTTTACCATGCAGTTAGTATTATTAGTGTTGTTGGTAACGGCGTCAAACCTTAATGGTCTTTGCTTTAGTCAAGTCATTCTCCTCGGAGTGGGCAACTTGGAAAAGAAGCAGCACCCCCCGGGTAAAACTACTCTCACTTATAAACCATAACAAAAATCATGAAAATGATAATGAAAATAATTATGAAAATAATAATGAAAATTATAATAATACTACTGAACAACAATGATAATTTAGAATGGAAAAAAAAGAAATGAAATGTTAAATACGGCGAACAAATAGTTCAAGACAAAGAAAGAAAGGTCTGTCCAATCCTTATTCCGGGAAAATATATCGCATGAGAAATGATAATGATAATAATAATGGTAACGATACTGTATGTATATAGTAGTTGAAAATATATCGCATGAGAAATGATAATGATAATAATAATGGTAACGATACTGTATGTATATAGTAGTTGATTCTTTATATCGGGGGACTCACTGCTATCATTAGAAGCCCTGCTTTTTTCAAACTGAAATGGAATTTTCAGGCCCAAATGTCGACCGGCAGCTAAATATTTACAATGAAAAAGTGTCAAAATCTATCAAAATTATTATCAAAAGGCTTTTACCAGTCGTTCAACAAGGCTGCGGCTGACGGAAGCTATGGGCGAGGCAATAGCACGGAGCATGCAGAGGAGAGCGAAAAATACATCCAAGTGACCTTACGTCCGCGGCTATGGGAGACCCTGACCATGACCTGTTAATCCGTGAAATGTTCTTATGATCCTTGTTTGAAAGGAAGGTAAAATGATGTCTTGGATCGTGGCCACTGAGCCATTTGACCCCCGATGGTTGGAGCTTCTTTCTATATGGGCAATTTAGCACTCACCGGCTCTTACGTGGACCTGTAACGTCTTGATGCTTAAGATTGATAAAAAAAAGTGCGCAGGGAACAAATTCTTTTCGCAATATAATTTATTGAAGAAAAAGTTTACCACAGGTGAATGCAAAAGGTTTCTAAAATACATGCGTCTAAAAACTTCATACAATGGCATGGTTTTGATGAATACCAACAAAATATCAAATTCAATAAAAAATCAGTGCCACAAAAACAAAAGCGTCATCGTAGAACAAAAGAAATGCGTTCATCAAATAATTTAGGGAAAATTCTACAAAATAATGACGGTTCAGGGGCAACAAACAAAATCCAGTTAACTATAGATACTTGGTATGTTTTAGCTAAATTTTTTTGGCCTTTTTTATTTGAAGCGGGTGAAGAAATTTGTGTATTGAAATGATGACGACAGGAGTTAGAAATTGACTAAATGCACTTGTCTAGATTTGTTTTTAGGTTTGTATTTTGAATCAACCTAGCCTGATTGAAGATATGAAATTCCAGTTTCTGCTACCAAAGCAAAATCACGCGGCAAACTCATCTCAAGAGAAGCAGAAACACGAGGAAGGAGTCTCATTCCTTACAGTAGAGCATCCATAATGCAGGCATCCTCCTTGGTAGAAATTAAATTCTGATGGGGTACATTATGGTAACTCTAAAGTTAATTGCTGTTTCCATTTGGTTACTGGCATTGGAAACTATAGTATTGAGGAAGTTCAAGGAGCAGGCAACACGTGAACAATACAATTAGTTGATGACACGTTTTAATGAAAACAGGACATGACGAATAACCAATAAATCTTTCTCGTGCTCGGGATGTTTAGCAAAGTTTTTGAAGCAAAGGTCTGCTGTTCTCAAGGTACAAGCTTCGACTCTATCGGTCCACCCAGTTGCAAATGGGTACCTGGCCACAAGAAAAGCGAGGGGTAAAGGGTAGCGAGGAAGAAAAATTACCACCCTATTTCACTATATCGTAGCTCACAATCGCACCTCTCTAGCAAGGTGCATTCTATGCAGGTACCCTGTATGATACTCAACTCTGCTCTTTTACTTTCGCCTGGAAAAGGAAACCCCCTTCTCGATTAGATAGTACATTAGAAAGGAAAATTTTCTTGCTTCGAAGTTCCCCTGCTTTGGGTTGGCTCGATCGAAGGTTGATTCATTTGTATATTGGTGCCCACTGAACCGAATTCCTAAAACGAGGCTCCGCAGAATGTTCTATAAATGCTTCCTACCTGAAAATAACAAATTTGACATAAACATTTTAGGATTTGAGTTTCTTTCTACCTCTACTCGCCTCGTCATCACCAATTACTGTGAAGTACACAAAGGGGAAAAGAGATGATACGAGCAGGGCAATCAGCAAGAGAGAGTACATGCTTGTATTAACAGTCCCGTGGGTATACCCTAACTCACGTAGGTGTAACTCAGCTGGTATAAAGGCCGGGTTAAGATCAAGAGCATTTCTGAAATGCACAGTGGCTAGTTCCGCATCCCCTCGGCTCTTCAGTATCTCTCCCATTGTGAAGTGCTGTAGCCAAGAGTTGCGATCGGAAGGCTGCAGGTCCAAAGAGCGTTGAGTTAGTGCAATTGCATCGTCAAGGTATTGTAGGTTGTGCAGCACTCTGGCGAGATTCAGTAAGACATCGGAATTAGAAGGAGCCACGGCCAAGGCACTTCGAAAGCACTCAATTGAGTTATATGTGTCACCTCTGATTCGTAGAAAGTTTCCGATTTGGTTGAACAATACAACTTTGTTTTCGCCCTTCAAAAGAGATGGAATTGTGTCATCGCTGCGAATATGCAGCTATGGTCGGCTTGCATTTAGTATTGCAAGTTGTGACTGGGTGGAGATTACTTGCGAATCTGCATCTGTACATGATTCAATATGAAACTCTGAAGACATGCTTATTCTTGATAGACAATCCATGAATAGATGTACGGTAATGTATGGCCATATATGGCTATATATTGCTATTTATGGCCAAATATATGTCTATGTATAGCTATATATGAAAATTAATGTAGTATGGCTGGGTATGTATGGCTATCCCATTGTCCACATCTATGTACGCATGTATGTATGAATGTACACCATATCATATATGATATGTACAATTATTAACAAGCGCACAGTGTTTTGACTCTTAAGAGTCACTGTCATTCAGGGTACTGAAGTGATGCCTTCATTTAAATCACTAGCACAACAGGGTTGGATCTTGCAAACATTTGATGGTCAAAATTATAAAATAACATGAAACTAACCTGATTTTTCAATTTACTTCTAAATGTCTAGACTTGATGTGGCTTTAAGACAATTAGATTTATGATTTATGCTTTCTACCTGAGGGGGCAGATTTCAGGACACAGTGGAGCTATACTAACTGAGCAGCATCTTTTTCTTCTTGAAAATATGATGTAATTGTGACAACAGCATTCCTATCATTCAGAAATCTTGCAATTGTTATTACAACATTCAGGAACGATGGATATTGATCAATTTTCTGGTACTCCCTCTCTATTAGTCAAAACTTTGCAATGCCCAAAGAACACTAATGACTCTCCTAACACTTAGCAAAAGTTAGTCTTAAGGGGTATTGAAACTGACCATAGGATTTGTCAGGAAGGGCCATACCACTTGGCTATCCTCACAGGCTACATTTAACAAAGCATAATTTATAGTGAATAAATCTGAATGAATTGATACTTATATTTACCTGTAAAAGAGCTTCTTTAAGGCTATTTTCAATATCTTCCAGATTAGGGTCATCAAACTCATTCTGCTTGAATATGAGAGCAACTTCTGGCTCTGGATAAGCTGGGTGCTGTTTTCTCTTGGCAATGCCAGGAAGGTAATCAAATTTTGTTTCTGAAACTGGAGGGCCACAATTCACACCAGGGTTATAAGCACCAATGGCAATGGTATCAGTTGAATTGATTCTAGATAGAAAATCATACCAAATCAAAAGATGGAAAGGTATGTTGATTGCTGAAGAGTAATTCAATGGTATTATGCCATCTCACATTTTGATGAAACGTTTCATTTATGCTAATTGTTGTTGGAATAGGATCAGATTCTATATTCCACGCCAATGCCTTCAACAGGGGTGGAGGCATCAAGATATAAAAGCTACTATACTTTGGCATGACCTGCAATCCCCCAAAGAGTAAAGCTATGATAAATTCAGTTTCCCTTGGTGCTACATGACTGGGTAATAAGTCATTTCAAAGCTACTTTTAAGCATTTCCAAATACAATAGCTACCTCTACTTCTACATGCATACTTCTATCTCAGCAAAAGTAACTACTCTAATCTTATGCAGACAAAATGGGGCTAACTCCTTTTTGTATACCTCATACCAATATTGAGTTGCTTCAACTTATTTATTTCTTCAAATTGGAAAGTTTTGTCATCTAAAGCTTACTAATTCAACTCTCCTTACCAATGTGAAAAATCAATTTGTTAAATGGTATCATTATCATAAAGGAGGAACGATGAAATCATGTACTAGGCCCTAAGGCATTGTTCATTTGGTTATAAGAAACTGGATACATGTGATGAAAACACTATTTCCCAGTTGTCAGTGAGCCATATACCTTTAGTGGGAGTTCATGGCAAGAATATGGAAGAAACCAAAGTTGAATATTATCAATATCATTAAATAAAATGGAACAGCATATCTTCTAGGCATCTTAAAAGGGGACAAAAAAGATGTTGGCCACAGGGAAAACACCCAATGATAAAAAGCTAAGCAAAATTCCTAAGTGATTTGAAAACTAATTTGTCGATAAAAAATAATTCATTTGATTTGACGGAGTCAAGCTGCAACTCAATTGGTGTCCTGTGAAGTTCCTCAATTGCAAAATCATTTTTTATGCTGATGATGCAGTCATTGATCATGCAAGCAAAAACTGTGACAACATTAGAAGTCAATTAAATACTGAGATCAACCAATTTGCTCAATGGCTTGCCAAAAACAAGCTAGTTGCTAATTTGAAAAGATCAAAGGCTAATGTGTCCTATTTGAAACAGGCCAGAAAATATCAAAATCATTGGCACTAAAGATCCACATGAAAAAGACAAAGTATTCAAAGAGATTCTATCAAGAATCAAGCAACTATAACAAATGCAACAGAACATCAGCCTGTATCCTGCAAAGACCATCTAGAAAGTGAGGATTCTTCCAGTCATGATCTACTGTTCAAATGTCTTTGTTGGCATAACCCAGTCAAAGAAACAAAGATCCAAGAGACTCTCCAAGATAGAGCAATGTGTATCGTCAATGGGAACAGGAAAAAGGATGCCAAGCTTTCACAGATAAACCATATTCAAAATAGACTATGCGCTTTAGAAGTTTTAAATGCTTAAACAACATAGCACCAAAAGTATTTGAAAATTACTTCATAAAGAAAAGTCATAAAACAAATAATCGCCGGAAAAAAACATAGTTACTCCAAGAGTTAGAACAGAGGCTTGAAGTAAAACTTTCAATACCTTGCAGAATGAAACATCCTTAGAGATTCAAAGCACCCAGCAAGGACACAAAGTTATTTAATCATTTTCTTGATTTTCATCCTTAATTCTATGTCTACGTTGTACTTAGCAGGTTTTTGGTTGATAACATAAATTTACTTACCGAACAAGTGAACCTGTATGAATGTGAAAGATAACAATAACTAATATCATTATAAATTTTGCTCTACAGTACTTTCAAATTGAGCAGGAGTTGAAACTTGAGAATAAAATCGTATTAGTGAAATGTTTCTATACATACCCTAGACCAGCAATAGGAACGCCATACCTATTCGAGAAATTCATCAAATCACTCTGATGTTTTGGAGGATTCGCTTTCAATAAAATATCGAAATATGGATCGGCTTCTATGAGCTCTTTCTTCACTTCCCCAGGGACTACTTGCATCACTCCATTTTGTTCACGCAAATGCCAGTATGTAGCGCAATTCAGACTACTTTCTTTGTTGAAAATTCCAAAACAGACAACATATAGAATGACAGAAGGCACTAAACTGAAATTATGCTGCATTTTAAATGTCTTTTCCTTAACTTAGAGCGTAGTGACTTTACGTTGCTGGTAAGCCTACAGGACAGTAGCAAACAACAACAACCAGCACAAAATTGGATAATAACCATCCACCAGATCTACTGCTTAACTAGCATACAGTATAAATCCCTTGTGGGCAAGGTCTTTTCCGGTGAGTTATGTTGGGGAAAGGCCACGGTGGCCTATACAAAGCCGCAATGAAGGAAGAAAGAAGAAAGCGAAAGGCTAAGAGGAGAGGGAGATCAGATCAAGTCCATTGATCTTAGATGTGAAAGATGGCAAGTTCTACGATTCAGGAAAGCAAGAGGAAGGCAAGACGTTCCATAAGTTGCATGTTCTAGGGATGAATGATGATTTGTGGGACAGAGTTCGTGAAGTAGGCAGTGAAACTTGGAAAGGGTGTGAATGAGTTGAGCTTCTGGTGGTTCTGACACGCCTCAGAGGAACCGGAATAATCTCCCTGATCTCCTGAGAACAATGTCCGTGAAAGTATTTATAAAAGATGGAAAGATCTCCAGCTAATCGACGATAGGAAAGAGGTTGGAGAGATTTGGTGAGGTTATGATTGTTGATGAGAGGAATGGCTTTGGAAGCTAACGGTTTTACCAAGAGGAGAGCTAACGGTGGGAGGAGAGTAATTGCTAGAATTAGATGTGAGGAAAAGAGCGAGGGTATTCACTTTGTCTACAGCACGATCAGGAACGCGTGCCGTCTCTGAAATTACCTGTGTCAAGTCATTGATAATGGCAAAGGCCTCAGCTTCCCGACCAGCAGGGTTGGTGACATTGGAGGAATTGGAGAGCCAGTCGGAGTTGTGGACGTTGAAATCACCAATAACAATGATTTCAGAGCGTGGAGATTGTAAAGTGATGGTTTCGATTGATTTAGAAAGGTGGTCGAAAAGAGGTTCATGGCTTTTTGAGTTAGGAGAGCGGTATAGAGTGCAAATGTACGTTGTGGTGTAAGGAAGGGAACTTTGAGCCAGAAGAGTTGAGGGCCTGGATTAGAAAGATCGAATTGTTTGAGGTGTAAGGTCTGTACATCAGAGCGAATAAATGCACAAACCCCAATATTAGGGAAGAAAGAGGAAAATAGCTCATAGCCTGGGCACTTTAGATAAGGAGAGAGAACGGTGCTGTTGATGGGATTGAGAGGTTTGATGTTTGTTTCGGTGAGGAAGAGAGCGTAGGGGTTTATGGATTCGAGATGATGGTGTACTGGGTTGATGTTGGAAGATTGTCCACGGATGTTGCAGAATGAGATAGAAAAGATTTTAGGTGCCACATTAGCTGCTGCAGTTGCGCCTTTTTCTGTTTTGGACATTTTGAGAAGATTGATGAGTGGTGGATGGAACAGTCAAAATGACAATGGTAGCGGTAATCTGAAAGCCGCTGCGAGTTCCCTTAGCTATCCTGTGGCTTCAGAAGGGCCCCCCGAGCTGCGAGCTGAGAGTGGCTCCAGTTGCGAACTGGCATAACAGGCAGCCCAGGATTATACACCAGCTGATGAGGCAGCCTCCCAATGTGTTACCAATGGGTTTAGGCCTCTATACCATCTGGCGGCGGAGTCTGCAGTGTACCCTTTTCAACGGTACCCTTAGGTATAGCCAGGGAACAGACTGGAAAATCAGTCTCCTGCAGTCCCTGTTCACAATGACAACCCATCCACAACAACCGTCATCTCTACCCTAGAGCTGAAAATTACATAGTCACTGAAGGCACCAAAAGGTAGAGTGGTGGTACTGCCCCGGACGCTGAGTAAAACTCATCAACATATTCATTCAATGCAACAGTGCTTAACATCGACTGCCATAGTTTAGAGAAACGGTCATAGGCTCTGGCATCTTAAACCAACTGTCTCGTGCAGTGTATCACCTTTGCAAAATGAAAGCGAATACAGCATCAGCTAGATGATTTAATGGACAGTTAATTTCTCAGGGGGTGGCTTGAGCCCCCGAGTCCCCCAAAGTCTAAGGCTATGTCGCAGGACCTCTTCATTCGTCACTCGATAGAGCCAACGAATATCAAGCAGAAGATGAAAACAGTTCATCTCGAACGCATCAAATCACAAAGCCCCATCGTCTTGAAATATTCAGAAATTTAGACTTTCTGATACAAGCATCTAGTTTTCAACGTTTTCTAAAACCTGTTGGTATTTCAATTCGAGAAAGATGTCCATCACAGATTAGTTGATGAACGGAAGGAATATTCTCTGAAAGTCATTTATTTTGCAATATCATAAGATTGGCATTGCAAACACTCCTGTCCGCCTTGCTGCTCAACCAAATTGGAAGACTGTATGACTTCGTTGTCACTTTTATGCGATCTTTTGTGGTTTTACGTTGATCTCCGTGCAACGAGGTCGGTTTGGTCAACACATACCATACCTGCTGCTTTTAGATAGCTTCGTCATGACAAGCTCAGGAATTGAAATGAACTGACATCTGCTCTCGTTATGCAGACCATCTGAGAAATTTCTTGATTGGGGAGTGCTCAACCTTCTTCTCCAGCATAAGAAGGCAAGAAATTGACGTCCTTGGTTTTGAAGTGACAAGACAAAGAAATTGCCAACGCAAGCAGAAGGCTATCTGTGCTTGCAGATGATATCGCATCGTTAGGTCAGGAGATGGTCTCGGCAGTGGTTCGAGATGGCTTCGAAAGCCCTTCGAAAATGTAAGCTTGGTGATGAGAAATGATGAACGACGGGACACGAAACTCTATTTTGAGCGTAGAAGAAATCAGAGGCAAGAATCTTGAGTTTTTAACCAATAAATTAATTCAAACCTAATTAGGGTGCATGTGTAGGCGAAAGTAAACATGAAAAAATGCATGATGCATGGCAAACTCGATTTTGATCTTGGAAGGAACCACAGACAGGGAATTAGAATTTTTCCAGGGCTTTCTGCTTTTATCAGCTTTTTCCCATTGCCTTCCTCACTGATAATATTTCTATTATGAACAGTTCAGAACTCAAGCCCACAACCACTGCATTATCAGTTTGCACACTAAAGCCATTGCATTACAAAAATCAAAGCAAGGAATGAACAAAAGAATAAAGAAAAACTACTGTCCAATCATTCCTATTTAACATTTACTGTATAAACATTTACAACTCCACTACTGTGATATCTTATCATCTTTACATATCTGTGAGGTCATCGTTGAAGTAAAGATGCAAGGCAGGGAGAAATAAGTCTTCGTCCATTCCCAAAGTATAAAACTCCTCGCTCTCATCGGCTACTTCGTTTGCTTCAAGGGTTTTAAACATGTTCAAGTTTTCACCGTTATACTTCCAAGTGTAGCTTGCTGCGTGTGCATTGTATACCAAGTATCGGTCAAGTATTTCAGAAAGGATCTCTTCAGAGCAAACCTAAAACAGTACAACATCATTTTTGAAGGTCAATATATCAAAAATGAATACGACAGTCACACACAACTCATTGTAGTTAAAAACAGAAAATATTTCAAAAAATGTGCAAATATACAAGTAGCGATTGATGATTCAGACAGTCAGACTAATGGAATAGATATATCATGAAATATGGTATAGAACAGTCATCTCATAAGAATAAATTCAAACCTCTATTGTCTGCTCTTGGGAAGTCAGTGTGTTTATTATTCTGATTCTTCTTGTCTTACACGAGAGTAGTCCAATGCAATAAGAGTCATCCTTCCACCAAGGACGTCCAAAATCATTTGACCAATCTGTGCTTGGACATCGAGGAGGAAGATGAATGAAACGACCCATTGGAATGAAAGGGAAAATACAGTTTGTAGCTGGATCAACACATGTTCGCACCTAGAAAAAACCTCATCCCATGTAGCTAAAATGTTTAATGAATATACTTTTTATGCCTTCCACCTAGCAACCAAAGGCATATTTTAGGGCATAGAGATGCTATGCTCATCAAGCAATGTATAATACCTGGCTCTCACCCCAGATGTACCGTCAGACTAGCCAAGTAGCAAGGCAATTGCTCACAGATCCTATGCTCAAAATTCGCCTTGAGTTGTACATTCACTTAAACTGAGAAGAGATGCTAGCTGACCGAACCCTGCTGGTTGGGAAGCTGAGGCCTTTGGCACTGTCAATGACTTGACACAGGTAATTTCAGAGCCGACACACGTTCCTGATCGTGCAGGAGACAAAGCAAATACTCTCGATCTTTTCATCACATACAACTCCCACCGTTAGCTCTCCTCCCACCGTTAGCTCTCCTCTTGGTAACTCTGATCATTGTCTCATAACCTTACGGCATGACTTCCTCCCTCAACTCGATAGACTTTTTGCTCCGCAAAGAGTCTTCCACTACAGCAAGGCTGACTGGGACTCCCTTCGCACTTTTTACTCTTCTCATCCTTCGTCTTCAGGCTTTTCAAATGATCCTTCCTCTCTTGCTTCTTTCATCACCGACGCAATACTTCTTGGCATGGATCTTTTTATTCCTTCTTCTTACAAGCCTGGTAAAAAAAATTCCCCTTAGTGGTCCAATTCACAGTGCGCCTAAGCTGTGAATAACAAAAACCACTACTTCAAGGAATGGAAGCGACTTCAAACCCATCATTCCAGAACTTCTTCATCCAGTCACGCAATACAATCCAAAATGCCAAATCATCTTTTGTCCAACGCATCAACAACAAAATCGCTTCCTGCTAGGCTGGCTCTCGCTCCTTTTGGTCTATGGCCAAAGTTGTCTCCCAAAACTTTTGCCAATCATCTTTCCCTCCACTAAAAAACAACTCTGACTCTTCTTCTACCACTCCTTTATCCAAAGCCAATCTCCTTGCGTCAGTCTTTGCCTCCAACTCCAACCTAGACGACCAAGGGGTCAACCTCGTCACTTCCCCCCTTCAAAATTCACTATGTCACCCATAAAGTTCTCCACACGAAAAGTTCGCCAAACCCTTCTCCAGCTTGACACCTCCAAATCCAAAGGCCCTGATGGTATTCCAGCAATAGTTCTCAAAACCTGTGCTCCTGAACTTTCCCCTATTCTTAACAAACTATTCCAGGTTTCCTACACTCTTGGCACATTTCCCACCTCGTGGAAACAAGCCCACGTCTTTCCTATCCCAAAAAAAGGTGACAAGTCTAATCCACTCAACTATCGTCCCATTGCAATCACTTCACTCATCTCTAAAACTATGGAGACCATCATCACTAAGCAACGTCTTACATTCCTTGAAACAAATAATCTTCCCTCTGATCACCAGTATGGCTTTCGAAAAGCCAGGTCTACTGGTGATCTTCTTGCTTATGCTGTCCAAATCTGGTCCTCTGCTCTAGAATCCAGTGGTGAGAGCAGAGTGATCTCTCTCGATATCTCCAAGGCCTTTGATCGCGTTTGGCACAAGGGTCTTCTCGCTAAACTGCCGATGTTTGGTCTCCATCACACTCTCATTAATTGGATTGGTAGTTTCCTCTCTGATAGGTCAATTGCCGTCAGAGTGGACGGCTTCCTCTCCAATCTGCACTCCATCAATGCTGATGTACCCCAGGGCTCTGTTGTCTCCCTTGTACTCTTCATTCTCCTCATAAACGACCTACTGACATCTACGTCTTCTAGCATTGATCCCTTTGCTGATGATACCTTCCTCAGTTCCTCATTTTCATTCAATCCAAATGACCATGCTTCTACCGATATTCAACTCCACAGAAACATTTCAGCCTCGCTTCTCTCCAATGATCTGACAGTTATTGAGAAGTGGGGTAAAGACAACCTAGTTTCGTTCAACCAAAGCAAGACGAAACAGGCTGTCATTTCACGCAAACGTAATCAAAACTTTCCAGCTGTCTTCATGAATGGTGATGAACTGGACACTTCAGCTTCTTTCACACAACTTTGTCTTTCTCTTTCATCTAATCTCACTTGGAAAACTTCCATCCATTCCCTTGCTAAACATGCATCTCAAAAGCTCGGTTTCCTCGCCAGAGCCCATGGGTTTTTCTCATCTTCTCACCTTCTATATATATACAAGTCCGAAGTCCGTCCTTCGTTAAAGTACTGCTCCAACGTCTGGGGTGGTGCTCCAAAATCTATTCTCTGTCTTCTCGACAAAGTCCAGTCCAAAGCCATTCGTCTCATCAATAATCCTAACCTCACCAAATCGCTCCAACCTCTTTCCCATCGTCGTTTAGTTGGAGATCTTTCCATCTATTACAGATACTTTAACGGACATTGTTCTCAGGAGATCAGGGATATTATTCCAGTTCCTCTGAGACGTGTTAGAACTACCAGAAGCTCAACTCATTCACACCCTTTCCAAGTTTCACTTTCTAATCCACGAACTCTATCTCAGAAATCATCATTCATCCCAAGAACATGCAACTTATGGAACGTCTTGCCTTCTTCTTTCTTTCCTGAGTCCTACAACTTGCCATCTTTCAAATCTAAGATCAATAAACTTGATCTTATCTCTCTATCCTCTTAGCCGCTCGCTTTCTTCTTTATTCCTTTGTTGGGGCTTTGTATAGGTCACCATGGCCTTTCCTCAACATAACCTACTGAAAAAAAAGGAAGTAAGTATGAATAAAAAAGAGGCATCTTTTTGCTCAAACCATACTTACATCTTTTGTCTTTATGTCAAACCAATGTGAGATATCTGTGCCACCAGCAGCAACTATGGGCTTTAAAAGAACATCCCCTTTGAATAAAAAAACAAGACATTGGTTGAAATAATTTGGTTTTTCTTGAAATTCTATCCTTTTCAATCGTTCGAAAATCCATTCAATAGCTAATATATTTTAGCACAAAACACAGAATGTAACGTTTTGCAAATCTGACTCGCAGGAATACCTTTACAGACGTATTGCAGGCAAAACAAGAAATATTCGATTTTGCGTCCAAATTTCAAATTTTTTCTAATCTAAAAAGCTTTCTCTTGCAGAAAAACTGCATGATCTTTCTCCAGACTTTGCATTTTCGTGTAGTATTTATCCTCAACAAGAATGTTTTCAAACACAGTTTGCCAAAACCAGAACTGAACGGTAAATGATTAACTTAAATTCACTTAATGATTCATCCATACAAGAATAGCTTTTTAAACTGCATGTATGATATCTTGTTAGCCCGTACCAAGTAAAAGAAAACGATCGAAAGAAATGCAACATTTAATGGCATTGCTTACCTCCATGCTTTTGACACAGCGGCGTTAAGTCATAAACCCTTCCAAGAAAGGATACCCATAGATCCTTCAACGTGTTATGAATGCTTACTTCGTTTGGTGTGTAGTATTTTGGTCTTGCCATTGATAAATCAATTCAGGCCAAGGGAGAGAGCATTCCACTGTCAACATAAGAAGGCCATTATACTGCTTGGCTGTTGCCATGAGGATAGTCTCTCTTTCGGATGACAGCAGCAACAACATCATTTCTAGTGAGTCAGCATGGCGGACGTGGAAGGAGCACGTTTCATGGATGCAGACGAGGATTTGATCATAAATGAAGTTAAGAGAGGACCTCACCCAAACTTAACCCAGGAATCAACTAAAAAGCACCAACATGCTGATTTTGAGGTATAAACATATTCCAGTTTTAGAGGCTAATTTCACGAAAGGAGTCAAGTTGAATAAGCTGCCAAGGGAAATCAGCTATTTATCTTCTAAATCTTTAACGAAGAGAACCTTAAAAAGCACCCTGTATACCATTTACGTTCCACATTTTCTCCTTTCTTTTTTCTTAATTTGATTCCAAAAATCAGGATAGGGAGCCTTCTTCTTGTAAGTTAGTCTACCTAGAGAGCTTCTCCGTAATATTCTGCTACAACTTTTTGCAATTGCCCAATTATTGCTGTTCGTTGTTGCTGCTTACAGTATTATTGTATTAGTGCTGTGTTTTCAATTATTTCAATAAATATATATGTATGCGTGTGAATGTATCCAAGGGGGGAGTGATAAAGCCACAGCGGTGGTGTGGCGGAATGGTTAAGACGCAGTATTTCAAATCTTGTGCGGCCTACTCGCGTGGGTTCGAATCCCCGTCGTTGGAACCACTAACCACAAGCCAACAGCCAACTCAGCTGTCCACCCTCCTGAGGTCGGTGAATGAATACTCAGAAGTAATTCTGAGGGCACAAGCATTAATGCCGCAGGCCTACATCAGCTGTACAGCTGCCACATACCCAGCCTGCTTTAGCAAACAAAAGTTACTTGTTGCTTTGTTGCAAGAGTGCCAAATATTGGGATTAGAGCAGTTATAATAGTATTGCAAAAGAGAATAAAAACTATTTTAGAACTCTGAGTTTCACAAATGCTCATCAATTGTCAGCTAAACATGCACTAGTGGAATCTTAACATGCCATGTGATATGGAAATCTGACACACAAAGAACAACTGGAAAAATAATAGATTGCAGTAAAATGATAATAAAAAGGCATCATTCCGTAAAACTCTAGAGTTCTAAACTAGCACTTATTCTCTTTCATATATTATATCATATTTTATTATATTATATTATACTATATTATACTATTATATGTAGATAAAACTGAACTGAAAACATCTCAAAATCAGTGTCAGACAGCAAAGTATTCTGCTTTTGTTAACTTCTTTAATCTAGATATTTTGTCCACTCTAATTGAAATTTGACGCATTGCAGGAAGAGAGTTGGTCAGAAAGTGAAGAGGATGAGTGTTATGATTGGGAGGACAGTTACAGTTCATATCACATCAAAGCAGGAAACAGCAGGCAAGCAGGAGTGCAACTGGCTGTAAAAGTCTGCCAAAACAAGATGAAAGCCACTCTTCAACCACAGGAAAAACAATTTGGAAAGTTTTTGAACAAGATAAATGTGAATGAATTCAATGGCCCAGTCCCAAAGGAAAGTGGGGGTAAAAGGGGTCAATTTGGGGGAAGGAAGGAAAATGAAGGGAGGTCAAAAGACAAGGCTGATAGGGCAACAGTTGAGCAAGTGTTGGATCCACGTACTAAAATGATTCTCTTTAAGTTACTTAATAGAGGGTTCATAAAAAGCATTAATGGCTGTATAAGTACGGGGAAGGAGGCAAATGTGTACCATGCTACAGGCGTGAACGGAGAAGATAGAGCAGTTAAGATTTACAAAACATCAATTTTGACATTCAAGGACAGGGACAAATATGTGACAGGAGAGTTTAGGTTCAGGCATGGTTACTGTAAGAGAAACCCAAGGAAAATGGTGCGGACATGGGCTGAGAAAGAAATGAGAAACTTGACAAGAATGTTTAATGCAGGAATTCCATGTCCAGAGCCACATATTTTACGTAGCCATGTGCTAGTGATGGATTTTATTGGATATGATGGTTGGCCAGCACCCTTGTTAAAAGACTGTGTGATATCAGAATCAAAGGCTAGAGAGCTATATTTGCAATGTGTTGGTTTAGTGAGGGATCTGTACTGGAAATGCAAGCTAGTACACGCTGATTTGAGTGAATTCAACATGCTATTCAACCAAGTATGTAACCAGCTCTATGTGATTGATGTTTCACAATCAGTGGAACATGACCATCCTGCAGCATTGACATTTCTCAGAAAAGATTGTTCAAATATCAATGATTTCTTCAAGAAAAATCAAGTAAGCACTATGACTGTAAAGGAGCTATTTGAATTTGTTACAGACCCAACAATAAACAATGACAATATTGATGAGTACCTTGACAGAATCCAAGAGAAGGCAGTTAATAGGAGTATAGATGCTATCACTCAGCAGGATCTTGTTGATGAAGAGGTATTTAAGAAGGCATTTATTCCAAGGACATTGGATGAAGTAATTGACTTTGAGAGAGACACTGTGACATTACAAGGTGGAACTTCACTTAAAGATGCTTACTATCCAATGGTGACTGGCCTGAAGGATGATCTCACGGGGGCAAAACAATCTCCAAGTCTTTTGAATGAATTGGATGACTCCATGACTGGGAGGAAAAATGATAACAATGATAATGATGATGAGGATGGTGATGATGATGGTGATGATGATGGTGATGATGATTCTGATGATGAAAAAAAAGAGGATGATGGGCAGCCTGTTAATGAACTGTCAAGAAAAGAACATAAGAAACTTGTCAAAGAACAAAATAGAGAAAGAAGGAAAAATAAGATGCCAAAACATATAAAGAAAAGGAAAGAAAGAATTGGAAAGTCAAGAAAATAGAAAAAATAACAGATTTATAGATTCATATATAATTAGTGATAATCAAACTCTTATCTTCCGCTTGTCTCTGATTGCTTTTTGACAGAACAATGTGAAGGTCAATGTTCTACTTATTTACCATTACGTAAGTTTAGTGCTTTAAAATCAATTTAAAGAAAGTATAAAAACTAGGAAAGGAAAGAAGAAAGAGGAACGATTATTGAAGCCTAGGTCACGATAGTGATTATTGTTGGCACAGACTACCACTTTTATCAAGCATGTCAAATAATGTCATTGTATATAGCCAATGAAAACCGAGTGTTTATGTGATTGTTGGGCCGAAATAATTTCTGATTCTGATTTGTCAATCATTGGCTTTGTTTCCGTCACTCGACCGCTAGCAATTTAGTAAAATAATCGAGATTATCCTTCACTCCTTCATCATATAGAATAATAAATCGTCAGGTTGTGAGTGAAACTATTAACTCGCTTGAGGCGAAAACTGCAAGTGGGCATTGGGCCTGTTGAAAGAACTAAAGCTTATTTCAGACATTCATCAGTACAGTAACGTGCTAAAGGTATAACATTGAGCCAATGGCTCGACTCTGCAATCAGCTCGGCCGAAACTCTAAAAAACAACAGTCCACGTTCCTCTTTCCCCAACTCGCAATTTTGAGAAAATGATATGACGACTTGAAACCATTTGTTGCCAGACAAAAATACCATCGTGGTAATCGGAGATTCAAATCATTGACGCACGCCCTCTTGCCAAGTTCAGTAAATAATGTCGAAGGCTTGCGGCTAGAACTCAGTTAGAACTTTGTGTAATTAGTTTTGAGAACAGACGGATTGTCAGAGATTATTCCTCTCCCTGCATCTGAAAACAGCTGTTTCTATTTAAGCTAGAGCTTGCCTACTGCATCGCTTTGTTCAAATAATGCAGACTATTCAAATTAGAACTGAGGCTCTGACCTGCTGAACTTATCTGCTACGGGTCTTGGTTATACACTCAATCGCTCTAAGTAGGCGATCCAGTTATAGCCAACGTCTTATCAAAGTCAGGCGTGAATAGGTAGGTGTGGCGTGGATAGGATGTTAGCAAACGGGAGACTAAATTTCATTTAAAACTTACCAACGACTCAAACATGCATGAATCGCATCTTAATGGAAGGGCATAAAATTTCGTTGACTGCAAAGTAAGTTGAAGATTAATTGCATTTGATTTATGATAATAGTTAAGGAATTGACTGGTGACAGACACAAACGAAATATCTGATTCAAAGGCTTCGTGTGTGAAGAGAAGAATAGTATTGGAAAAAACATCGAAAAATCTTCAGCGGGTCGAATCCTAACTTGCACCAGAAAACAAAGGTAACAGAGAAAACAAGAAAACGATGGCTGAAAAAAGAGGTTTAAGATCAAGATTGTTTGGAAGCAAATCTTCTCGAAGCGATGAACAGAAAAGAAGGCAAATGGAGAAAGAAAGAGAAGGAACAGTTGACAAAAAATCAATTTTCAAGCGAGTAATGAGATCAGGTAAGACGCTTTAGCAACATTTGCAAGTGCACCATAGTTTACAGTCGAATTTCGTAGCTTGCAATTAGACGTTTAAAATTGTACGCAAGATACAATAATCAATGGGTCTACGGCGGAATTCCTGTGGTAAAATAACAAGTAGCACAGTCTACTGTTCTCAAAAAATGGGTGTAATAATCTAAGATGTCTTGCGAATTCAACACCGTCAAGCCAATGGCATCTCAACCATTAGAAGAAATGGAAGAAAGCATTTTGAAGTTGAACAAGAACAGTTCATGTCTTGTCTGCATTATTTTTCACATATTTGCATCACGTTTCTATGTTGTTAACTTATTTGGCCAGGGCCATATCTTAAAAGCGGTGCATTTAACATATACATCATAGAAATATACACGGAGTTGATAAACTTCATATAGTTAAGTATGACAGTATGCCAGCTGCAAGATGACAAGATAATATTATTTCACGTGTGCTAAATTAACGTACGACTTAGTAACGAGATGAGCTATTGGTTTACGCGAGCTGATACCGTATTCCTAAACAATATTGATAATACGAATGACATGCAGAATAAAAATTCTATTTTGAATTTGTCAAAGAGCTAGAAAAAACACGTATCCATAGCTAAGGGCAAATAATGTATCTAAATTCTACTCCACATCTTTGTTACTCATATGTTACTGATTTTTCCGGAGACTTCTCCATTTCTAACCAATTTGTGTCAGTAAACCATTATCTACTAAGTTTTGGTTGGTTGCCATTCGTATCCTAAAGGCTGAGAGAAGCTACTTCATACCGATCATCCTGTAAAAAGGACCCAGTAAAAGCGGAAAACGGGATAAGATACACCGTAATGCTAGGCTGATTTCAAATGGAATCTGAAAGCAACTTAACGCTGAAGTTGGTGGACTATCATACGAGAGAATTCGTTTGAGATTGTGTTCAATCATCATTTCTTCGCATTTTCATGAAAAATTTATTGAGACTCCCTGTAAAGCCATCGATAATTCGACTATGGATCGCGAAGAAGGAAAACATAAAAAATTTAGCAGATGTTGCCAAAAGCCATCAGAAGTGTGCCGCGATTACATTAAGTGCTTGCAATGACGACCAGAGATCACGTCAGCTGATTTCACTGCATTCATATGGTTCCAGATGCATTATTCATATCATTAGATTTAACTAGATAGCTACCACATCTCCCTATTTACGTTCCACTCCTACCCATCCATCGACATAGCTGGTACCTTTTATCTCCTATTCTGTCTTCATAATAATGGATAATTTGTCATTTTCACAGAAAAAAAGCAAACCAAAATCAATATGATTGCTTCAAAGCTAAAATTATCTAAAAGAAGTTAACGATAATCAAGATCGTACTGCAAATCCAACAGCGACAGTTGAATTCTTTTTCATGCGAAGCACATAAATACCTTTGAATAGATTCAACTCTGAAAATGGAAAGCGGGATCAAATAAGAAGAGAATTAGGAAGGATGAATAAGATAGAAAATCAAAGCCAAATTGAAGGGCTTGCATTAACTGATACATCAAAGAGAAACTTAACAGTTGAAATAGATACAAAATTGAAGGTCGAACAGAAACGAAACAAATGAGTGTTTAAACGAATGAATGAATGAATGAGTGAATAAATGTATCAATCAAGGAATGCATGAAAACTGGATGACTTAACAAATAAAGAATGAATGAATTAATGAAATAAAAGAATCAATTAACGAATGAACAGATCAGCAGAAAAATTATTGAATACATATAGGAAGGAGTAAATGCTCTAAATGGAGCAATGAATTAATGAATGAATGAACAAATAGATGAAGCAATGAATGATTAAATAGATAAAATAATATGACATAATGAATAAATAGATAACTGATTACTTGATTTGATGAAACAAATTGATAGAAATATGAATGAATAGATGAACTAATAGCTGGATGAATGAAAAGTAAATGAATAAATCGATGAGCATGAAAAGAATTAAAATCAGTAGGATTATCAAATCACGGATATTAAAGAGGTTTCAAAATGATTTATGCAGGTTTTTCCATTCAAAATCATGTAAGGAAGCCTTCTAGTTATGGGTGGGAGGGTGGGGGGAATATGACATAAGCCCTACAGAAAACCCATGCTGAAATTTTGAATCATCGCAAAGAAGCTGAACTTGTATGTTTAGAAGTAAATCTGAAGGTATGAATATTTTATAAGGTGAACCAGTTGAAGCAAATCTCTCACAGAGATACAGCACAGCAGCTGAACTGACATTCAAGCTACGAATTTGGCGATCTCGATTCATTTCAATGTAATATCCCCCAGTCGACTAGGCCACGAAATTCCTTGCTTGAAAACAGAAATAATTGATCAGCTGCACTTGAATTATGATAAGGGAGGTGCGTGAAGGATGGTGCTTTGAAATCAAAATCCATTAAAAGATTCATCTTTACAACAGTTTCGAATCGATTTACTGAATTGGCAATTCATTAGTAGGGGCTTGAGAATTAGCTTGGCCTGCGAAGTACTTTTGCTTAGCATGATTACGGCCGTACACATGAATATAGCTATAAGTCTAGTCTCATAATCGATACACGAGCATGGAGGCACATCTATCTATCTATCTATCTATCTATCTATCTATCTATCTATCTATCTATCTATCTATCTATCTATCTATCTATCTATCTATCTATCTATCTATCTATCTATCTATCTATCTATCTATCTATCTATCTATCTATCTATCTATCTATCTATCTATCTAAGGCATAAAGCAAGGCAATCATTCGGTCATTCCTTCATTCATCCATGTACAATATCATTAAATGCATAAAACAATCTTACTAAACTGGAATGGTCAAATGATACTCTACTGGTCTCAACCAACTAGCTGTTGAAAAGGTACCCACGCAGGAAATTCACCCTTATGACGTGACCGTAATAAACTTTTGAGGAATTCTGTCAGTATTCCATTATTCATTTAAAAAAATATTTTTCGATTTTTTTGATCGATGTCACCATAATCTATGCATAAAATGACATAATGTTGAAAGAATTCCTCAGTCACAACTGAAGATATTCAGAATGATCTAAAAAGTAAAACGAATTCGATTGCAGGCGATGATAAGAAACCTCGTGCAAGCAGTAGCACCCGATCAAGATGTGACAGCGACAAAGACAAGCAGAAACAATCATTCCTCGAATTCAGTTCAAAGGCGATCGACTCATACGAGACACATACAGATCCAAAGAAGAGAGAGGCTGAGGCGAAAAGGAGGTTTGAAAAGGATGAAACTGCGGACAGAAAGAAAGAGAAACCTGGGAAGGTGCAAACAGCAATGAAAGTTGGAAGATTTTTGCACAAACATAACAAATAAAAATTGACAAAATTTACTTATTAATCATTCCAGTTTGATTGAATAGCACAGTGAGAAAGAAGGATAAATTATGGAAAGTTAAAATTTGTCACATGACGTAATGAAGCATGATAAATATACTACAGAACATATTGTGAAAAAGCGGAACACATATTTTGATACTCTGCTAAGTCTGAATGTCTCAATTTTTATGAACCTGCTACCTCTCTTCACAATGACATAAGCTCTGCTGACACAGCTCTTCATTCAGATCGGTGTTACAAATGTCCTGACGAGTGTCAGATGAAAAAGCTTTTAGCACTATTGATATCCTTGGCTTTTTGAGAGAAAGTTCTCTTAAAAATACAATATCATGTTTCCTGGCACGGTGGTTACTGCGCATAAAATTTATGATCGACTAACCGCGACCCAGTCGTACAACTTTAAAGCAGATATAAGCTAACCATAATGTGGCCAGTGGGCAACCAATTCTCCCTCACATCTGTTACCTTTTCGTCTTCTTATGTGAATTATTGATGCATACTTCACCAAAATAAAATCAAAGTGAAGATTTCTCCTTTCTTTTTATGAAAATCCGAAATATTTTGTTAGAAAAAAATAGATATCTTTTTACACACTTCGTATGACCCTTTGTTTTCTTACACAAATATATCTTAGCCCTTTCAAGAAACATCCAGCAAAATTTACACAACAGAAAAGTACCACGGTTAGCTAGCTGCATAATTCTGACGGCTGCATTCAATAGACTACAATCTTTTCAGCTTTTTTAACAACCAGACAGAGCAAACAAATCTGTCTCAGCCAAAATGTTACAAAAATGTAAATACAATTAGGATGGAGAAAAGAGGTCTCAATAAAAAGAGACAAAATCACTGCAAGGATATAATTTTACCAACTTCAGCATTGTGAGATGTATGCTAATTTTATCATCCATGCGCAAGTGTGACCAGGTCATATTTTTCTATGCTTGGAAGAACAAAGAGCCGACAGCTCTCCTCCTGATCAACGTGTCCTTGCACGATGAGACTTCCATCTATTGTTGGTTACTGCTGTTGTTGTCAAATACACCGATACAATACATCCAAATCATCTGATATATTATCACAAATTTCAGAAAACTTAAGTCATCGATGGAGAGGGAAAAAGTGAGAGAAACTGCATAGAAGAAGCGGTAGGACAGGAAGGTAGAAGGAATGATTCAAGAAATGCAAGATATGATTAATGACACCAATCCTTTCAGGAGAAGGGAAACCTTTAATTCAACTACCAATTGCCGACGGCCATCAACCATGGGGGCTGTTGCTGGTTCTCTCATCGATGACAATTTTCCGAAATCTTCTGTTCTGTGCTAGATGGGCACATTGTAGACTTGTACCCACCATCTTCCCGATGCCATCCGTCCATCTGCCTTTCAGTCACCCTCTGCTTCTGCTGACGCCAACATAGCCTAGCATTGTGATTTTCTCCAGGCAGTCGGAGCCTCTGCGTGCAATGCGGCCAAAGTAAACCCGTTGCATTTTCTGCATATCCTGGTGTAAGCTACGTAAGCCACTTGTAACACGCTGATTTCTCCTCCTGTCCGATCAATGGATCCCAAGCATCTTTCTCCATGCCCACATTTCCAAAGCATTGATCCGTTTGCGGTCCCGTTCCATAATCATCCAAGATTGACAACCATATTTCACAATTGAGAAGACAAGCGTTCGCATTAGATTTCGTATTTTAGTAGACCTCCGTTAGTCACTGCTCCACTATATCTTTTCAAGCTAGGATATAATCGAGCGGCCTATACCTAACCAGCGGTTTATTTCCGTGCGACAATCGCCCTCATTCGTAATATATGACCCATTTTTTGTTCTCAGTTTCAGTCCCTTTCCGCATGATGTACTCTCCCTATATGTTGAAACGGTATGGTGAAATCATGCAGCCTGGACGGATTCTACTGGACTGGGCCCACATTGATTCTACAGGACCCACGTTGATAACAGCTTTTCGTAAATTGAAGTGTATGTCCAGTTTAGATATTCGAAATTATCATTATCATTATTATTTGATCCCTTCGTCGCTGTGTCCGTCTTCTCTCCTGACTGTCGCGCCTTGGTCTGCATATAGTGAGTGGATTAGATCTATCAGATGGACTGGAAATCCCATTTCGTGCATAATGTGCCAGATCACCTTATGGTCAACGCAGTCGAAAGCCTTGCTGTAATCAATAAATGCCATTTAGATCTTTTTCCTTCTTTCTTTGACTAAAAAGCCAGCGATCAACCAGCACATGTTGATAATCTGGTCCCTGGTACCTCTGCTTTTTCTGAAGCTTGCTTGAGTAGATGGAATTTCCCTCACGATGGTACCCGACCTGTAATAATGTACAGCAGAGCCTTGCTAGCATGCGAAATTAGAGAGGTCATCCTAGTATTCTTGCATTCACAAACGTCGCCTTTCTTCGGTAGCGTGATAATGACTGACGGAGTCCAATCTTTGGGACATTTACCTGATTCCCACACCCCGTTACATATCTTCTATGTATCAGGTCTACATCAGTCTCTCCCCTGACTATCCCGTTGGTTTAATCAGTTCAGCTGATACGTTATAGATGCCTGGCAATTTGTTCGCCCTCATCCTACGTATTGCTTCGTGCACCTCCGACATTACAATTTCTGGTTCTACTACATATGATGGGAATTCTGGAGCATCTGGAACACGATTGTCCTTTCCATAGAAGTCTTCACAGTGTTCTTTCCATTGGACTTTGACGTCTGCATGTTCTGTAAGCACTTTACCACTCTTGTCCGTTACCACTGTCATGCCAGTCGAATGCTTTTCCGTAATCTCCCTTACTCTTCTGTACTTGGATCTAGAATCGTTGCTGGACCTTTCCTGTTCCAATAGAGCGCACTTCTACTTGATTAAGTTGTTTTTGTCATGTGGCGAGGAGCGTCAGATGATTTGCGTGAGCCTGTTTATTTCCCTAATGTTCTCAGTAAACCGCGGCCGTTTAGTTGCTGTGACCATTCTTCGTTTATAGGGCTATATCCCAACACAGCTTTAGACACTTCTTTGAAACAGGCTATGGAAATGCCATATATTTCTAGTGACTCGTTTCAATAAAAGAACATAGTTTATCCTTTGTTTAATAAATTGCGGTCACCGCGTTCCTTCCATCGAAACTCCTACATACCAATGGCATCTACGTTGTAACATTTCAGTTCTTTCGGCACCATGCCCAGTTTACCTTTGTCAGTAAGTCCTTTGTCACCGCGTCTTTCCTACAGCTGCCTCAGCATCTACGCTTCCGGAAGGCTTTGAGGTAGATCCAACATTATGCGTGGAATTCATCGGGCATGAGTTGGCTTCTTACCGGTAGCCTTGTTTGGCATTCTCGGGCCTCGGGGTCCACCGTTGAATATCATATGGCTATTCGCTCTATTGTAGTCATCACTGAGAGATTCGCGGGGAGTATACCTATGCAGTGGCGTGCCCGCTACCTCCTGTAGGAGCAGTACCCACAAAGCGAGTGGGCGGTGGGCTTCCATTGTTCATGCTCGACGAATCTTTGGCCGGATGCCTGACGAGGTCACAGTTGTCCTTTGCAGAAGATCTACCTTCTAACTCGGGATCCGCACATGCTGCCTGTCCAGGCTTCCTCGTAGCCCCATTGGGGAGGCTTAAGGGTACTAGCACTTGCCTAAGGGGCACCCTCAGACGAGAGGGGTTTAAGAGTCGCCTGACTGCTCTTTGGCACACCACAGTGCCCGCCACCCATAGAAAAATAAAGGTATCTAATACATACGTAGGTTTTTACTGACAAGCCTCGGTTAGGGCTTGAAGAAGTATCTAGAAACGATGGCAAATCATAGATATGCAAACGACTGGATTGGTGGAAGTGGATGGGCCTAAAAGTCTGTATTGTTCTGAGTTTCATTAAGCAGCAGAAGATATAAAATGTTGTAACACCGCTATTCGCACTGCATCTTTTCTTGCGCCTCGTTTGCATATTTTCTTCCACGCCATTCATTTGGTTACTCATACTTGTTTTTGCACCAGTTTGCATCAAGCAGCACCACTTACGTATTTATCACCAGGCAACGTTACGCTTGCAGGAAGCACTCTCGCGCAAGCACCCCACACCCCCTGGATTCACGCATTTATTGTAGACATGCCGTATCTTATGTCACTCAACTTAATGTATACGCATTGCACGTCTATTCCTATTCATATCTTAACGTGATTTCCGTTGTAGTAGACATATTACAAGTTATAATTACCAACGTATCATTAGAAAGAGGAACTTGTAGAACATATATATTTACCGCTTTAGAGAAAACCAGGTAGTTAGTGAGTTAGTTGGTATCGTAAATACGAACACTTCGCTCTTGGGAAAGGCTTAGTGGTTCGACGATATACGTTTGAGAAAACTGTATCTGTGTTTATGCCTTATGTCATCCTGAATTTGTTCTAAATAATCGAAAGATTTACAGTGTGATATGAATACCAATCATGAAATGAATTGCAGGGATGTTGAAGAAACAAAATCAACTACTGGAGCGATAGGACTTATCAGTGTATTAAAAATCACCCTCTTGTGCTATTGACCACAAAAGATTCATGTATAATACTATTTGCAGAAGGACAGATCAGGAAATGCAAAATTACCTTGCTTTGGTAAGTGATCAGCTGTTTCTTCTTCATTTAATAGCTCACACCTTTCCAGTTGACCACATTCCTCTGTTTCCGTTTCATAGCATATTAAATTCATTCAAATTTTTGCAGCCTGACACCTCCTGAGAATGTCGACTGAAGCCATTCATTGATCTGTCAGTGTAATTGAGAAAAGAAACTCAATTGAATACTCAATGCTGAGCTGAGCAACACCAGATACAATGCTTTCTTGGTTCTCGTCGTAAGAAATAGGTTTTGATTGGGTAAAGGCATGGGTAGAGTACAAGCATGAAGTAAAAGCATAGCATTCTCAATTCAAAGATTAGTCCCATAATTATAGCAAAAAATCTGCATTGGGGTGCGAGATGCAACGGAGAAAATAACAAAACTGCGAAATTGATTATCGCTAATGTACATTTGTAAAAGAATTTCGTGACTATTGGAAGATTTAGTTGGTCTAAATTCGATGTATATACATACGTATGTAAATATAAGTATTGAGGCCAGATAACACCGAGAAATTAAAGAGAGATTGGTATAAATAGCGGGACAATGAGTATTCACGGTGAAACTGAAGCTGAACACTAGACGTACGGTATCTTCTGCATCTTCAAAATAGAAAATATGATTGAGACCTTCTGAGATCTGCGAAAGGGAAAATCAAATGCAGGTATTTCACTTAGCATTGAACAAACCGAAATGAGGAGAGGATGATGTCGAGTACCAAGTAAACAGCATCCAAGTGAAAGACCAGCTACTCTTATAAAAGGTTACTCAGATCTGCAGACACAAAAACTTAAAGAAAAGGCAATGCAGTATAGATTAGCAAAATTGAAAGTCGGAGAAAATGATGGGTGATTGAAAGGTAGGGGACTGAGAAAAATAACATTGCGGGTCGCTATGATAAAAATAAGTCAAAGCAACAAGTGATCTAATTTGCCGCAAAGACATGCTTTTCTGAACTAGCGGTGAAAATGTGTGCAGATAATGGCTGTTAGACAAATAGGTACCTTATAACATGCATTAGTATTTGACAGCTCTCCATTCAGAATAGCTCTTGATAGTTGCCTCCAAATCTTCTCAGGTCTGAAATTTGAATCTGAAAATTGCGACAAATGAAAATATCCTAAAACTTCCTGGTCAAAGGCTTCAAAGTATGCTGAAAATTTGCTAAATGAAACTGTACTCAGTATAAATAAGGACGTTATCGAAGAGGAGTCTTCTATAGACGAAAACTCATTTACTACTAACAATAATACTATCAAGCATAATAAGATCGTTCGCAACTATCTAAATAGGTCAATAGATTGCACAGTTTATGTCGAACAATCCGAAGGCTTTAAAAGATGCGATGAAAACGGCGATAAACTTGTTTACAGATTGACGAAGTCATTGGGTGGTCTAAAAAGAGTGGCAAAACCAAGTTGGATAAATAGAAATCCTTGATTATCGGTAAATAAAATTACGTTTAATCGCAGCATCAGCACAAGTGGGGGTGTTCGAATACGTGGTCCCACCCATGAATGTACAGAGTTGATATAGAAACTTAGATAAAAATAATACCGCTGATTAGCTGATGACATGTGTTAATATAATGACACGTGTATATATACTAATCAATGCTTTTAACTGAGTGATTCGCAAAAATTCACTCGCACATGCGATTGTATGTCTGTAGTCGATTCTAAAAATGTAGCATGCTTTCAACAGTCCACCGTTTCTCTGCGTCCACAAATTATTCTGTGGCAGTTGTGACCTCAGATTATTATCTTTACAGATTGATCGAAGTTCGAGGGTGTCTGTAGAGCAAGCCTTTTCGGGGGGGGGGGGGGGTTATACGCAGAAGTCATTAAGGCTCGTTGGTATTTATCATCATTATTATTAATTCTAATTCGTGTTTTTGACGATTTTTCATGTTTGTGTGATGTAGCATTAGCCAAGCTATAGGCTGTCTGCTTCAAGGGTCCAGCGTAGACGTTTTGCACGATTATAAAACATAAGATGGAGAGCACTTTAAGGAAATACAAGACATTCAACAGGACAATACAAAATGTAAAAATTGCTGGGATAAGCCTTGCATTTGGCAATGTTGGGAAAGCCATCCAGCCTTAGTTGGCAATTGCTCTGTCAAGAACTACTCCTCTGAGTGGGAAACTTCCCAACCCTAGGCTAGAGCTAGGTCTTCCCTTGGAAACGGAGGAAAATAAAAAAATAAAGGTTACCTGATGCAGTCAAAATACCATGCAATCTAGAAGCATCTTCAAATCTTCTATACTGTGATAAATGTAGGCACTTGCCATAAAAAATACACCATTTTTCCTAAAAAGAGGTCGCAAAATCAATCAAAGGAGACAATAAATTATTCTTCTTCTAAATCAAAATACTGTTCCAGCATTTGGTAAACTATCCTTTGCAATCTGCCCTGGTTTTCAAGTGTCATCCAATAAGCATTAATTGGAGCTTAGTTGAACGTTGCTAGTATATTGTATTCAGTGTCTGCCATAAGTGCACTTTCCTTCAAAACCTTCCTGAAAGGCTAAGTTCATCTAAGGTCTCTTTTCTTGCAAAATGGCCACAAAACTTCAGTTTCCATTGACTAATGGTATTTAGGAGCAGTCTATTTGCTCCAGCCCATCACAGGACCTCTTCAGTTCCTACATGGTCAACATAAAGTCATATCTATTTAATTACTTTCCTACATAAATGCTATTTGTTCAATTGGGTGGATATCTTAAGGTCTATTGAATGACTTCTGGCAAATTTAAGCATATTACCTGTACTTCTGCACTTGCTTTTTCACGCAACCTTGTGCTTTCTTTTTTGAGCAGCCTTTGCATGAGATTGCTTGAGTTGTTGGAAGTTCTCTTTTTTGCACTTTCATTTACTGTCTTGCAATCTTCACACAATGGCGGCTGGACAGCAAATTTGTATTCCCTTGCAAAAACTCTTTCTAAAATGGACAAGATCTGCAATTCTATACACACTATTCCCTATTTTCTTCCAAGAGTCTGGAAATAGCTTGGAAAACTCTAGTGAGCTACGCATAATAGATTGGTTGGCCCTTCTATAGCAACTTATATTCCATTGGTTGGTTCTTCCATTGCAACTTGTATTCCATTGGTTGGTCCTTCTATTGCAACTGCTATCAGCTAATTATAGAGTATTATGCACTTACAGGAGCCTTAGGATTAGCTTTTGCAAGACTAAACAAACACATCATATATCTGGTAAAATCTTTCATATAATCTTTGAATAAGGAGACGGGCCTAATCATCACGAAAGGTTATCCAATGACCATCAGGTTGGGCAGATCATACTTGCAGCTGCAGCCATTTGGGCAAAGTGTCAATTTCCTTCACACCAAGATTTTATCAACTCCAATACAAATTTTCCTGCTTATTTCTGGATCTAATAGTCATAATGAAGGGCAAATCATTTATAATGAAATGCTCTCTTACCGTAAACATTAAGTAGTTAACTTTGCTAGCAACTACAACTGAATCTACAGCCAACAGGACAATTTTCTTGCCCAAAATGAATGACACTAACCATTAAACCCGCAGGTTTCTGAGTCCTACAGCAATTCAAAGAAACAGTCAAATTTCTTATTTTGCAATTTTCATATTTTAGATAGGAAACAAATACATGAGAGGAATGAGGGAGTGCCATGTGAAATAACGACTTCATGTGGCAATGAAAAGGAGAGGAAGAGAAGAGCAACAAAGAGGATGTGGATGCATGTGACAAGGGAGGATATGATGGAGGTAGGGGCAGTGGTGGGATGGATAATATGGAGAAGAATGATAGGAAATAACGAATACAATGCTATAGCAACCTAAAATATGGAGTAATCAAAGAAAAATAGCTTTCATATCTCAAATTTCTCTACATAGAACATAATTCAAATACCAATAATACTAATACAAACAATTTAATAGACTAAACATATCTTCAATAAAAAAAACGCTGAGAAATTTTAGCACCATTTGGGAAACTCATTATAAACAAAACATGAAATTTAGAAAAAGAGATGGATGTCTTGAAGATAATTACCGAAAGGAGTTTTCTCAGTAGTTCATTAAGGATAGGAAACCTCCGTATTTCAAATGTTTGCTCATCGACAAGATTCCTTTCATGAAATGGTAGTTTAACTTTTGAAACCCTTCTTTCCAAGATGATGCTTCAAGCATCATGCAGGCAAATTCAGAAAAAAGGTATTTCTCTAAGGCATTATGCAGTAAAATCCCATTTTAATGTAGTTCAAAGGAATGGTTGATTCGCTATTTTTTTCAGATAACATCATATGCAATGCATTTTACAAAGCATTGTATATATTCAGTATAATCCAAGCACGCTGCTCGATAGTAGCAAAATTGCATACTCTAAATGTGCATCGATGTTTTGCAACATATACCTGTAAATAACTCACCATAGAATGGCTTAAACTCATCTAAATTCGCTCGTCTCCAAAACATATTGCTTCCAATGGCAGGAGTTGATTCAGAGAAATCATATGGTGCATTGCCTAAGTTAGACGACGCCGATGGCTTTCTTGACTGTGAATCCTGAACTCCTTTGAAGCATAGATGTTCGAAGCTATTATCCAGCAAAATATTTTTCTCAGATTTTTCGATGCTTGTTTCATTACAGCTTTTGTCTGAATCTTTTTGCCGTTTTGGCTGGAGCACTAGTATGTTACAAACAGTAGCGAGTGCATCCGCCATTACTCAACTGCCTCTCTTTATGACCTTTTGATGCCATCCGCCATTACTCAACTGCCTCTCTTTACGACCTGTTACCTCAATTCTTCCTTCCATCATGACGTCGCATTCGCGGAGACGTGGGTCGAGTTGGCTGCTACCATTTTGTTGGAGGTCAACTCTGGAGTCACTGTATAGTGGTTCAAATCTTCCATCTGACCAGGAAGTCACAAAATGGTTAATTTTTGTGTTAATTCCCAAACTTCCTTGGCTTTGAGCTAAGAAACTCATCGAATGTTATATCTTCCATTAGGACCTTGCTTTCGTATGAAAGATACGCGAGGTCACATTCGAGATTCACAGGCTAGCCAAAGTGCTAAGGCCTAGCAGTTAATAGCAAAAATGATTCAAGTGCTGAAATTTTCAGTTAGGCGAGAGCTATTATTGCCTCAGCAAAAAATTTCTTTGGATTGAAAATGATA
The DNA here is from genome assembly GCA_964026355.1 of Pseudorhiza aurosa. Taxonomy (NCBI): domain Eukaryota; kingdom Metazoa; phylum Cnidaria; class Scyphozoa; order Rhizostomeae; family Lychnorhizidae; genus Pseudorhiza; species Pseudorhiza aurosa. The sequence goes on along the minus strand of OZ032129.1, from coordinate 306,205 downwards.
ACAAGGATAAGGGTCAGTATTTTGAATAACATATATTTTTGAAGATATCTTTTTGCATGTTCTTTATCAAGTTCTTTAAAATAACTTATTCGTTTTTCTTCCATCGCTGCTGTTGTTTTGAGTTGTTGCTGTTCGTGCGTCCTTGTCCTCCAAGATGGCGGCTAAATGATTTAGTGACGTAGGACGGAACGAAGAATAGCGTTTGTATTTGTACTTCATTCTTTTTAACTTGTATAACTTGTAAATAGGATTAATGCGGCCAATTATGCAAACATACATAGCCATACATAGCCATACATAGCCATACATAGCCACACATGTGTAGCCATACATCCATACATAACACTACCTACATAGCCATGAATAAATAGCCTTACATAGCCATACATTACAAGAAATTTGAAGAAGACACTCTGAAGGAGATATCCATGCTTTTTATTCTTCATGTCCAAACTGTACGGGTAGCATTGCACCACAGATGACAGCTGCAGAATAAATATGTGGAGCAACCCAGACTTTATTCCCATTTTACTACCACGCCCCTCTATACAATCAATTGCGTCATTTTCTATGACTTTTATTGTCTCTTGATATATCGCGTGAACCTTAAAGGTCTAGGCTCATCGCAGTCTTTAGTGTCTGAAGTTCTATTAGCAGTTGTTTTAGCACGACCCCCTGAAAAACAGTCGTTACAGACTGAAGGGATAACTATTTGTGAACACGAAAGCAAAACTCTTAGCAGGCTTGTAGGAAATAAGCCTGGGGCTGAAAGACGGCCATAGATACCCCAACGACGAACTGCACTGAGAGCAGGGCAATTGAGTTCATCTCTGGCAGCTGGAGCTCTGTTTATAATCTTCTTACCAATGCTTACGATGAAGATTGTACTACAGGGCTGCATACCTGCCTTCAGTTGGCCATTAATTCAAGGTCTCTAGGTTGAGACAGTTTTCTGATTGTCGTGTTAAGCTCAATGCAGAAAATTGGCTTTGGCAAACTGCTGCTTCCATTCTTATTACTTGAATTAACAACGACTTTGAGCTTCGGTAAGTAGCGATTCAATTTTTTTTGTTTCTTTTTATAGAAGCCATACCTGATCTTTAGCATCAACATTTGATATCGAATACAGTTAAAAAGAAGGGAAGCGGTGGAATTCTGATGTCTACCCGTCAGGAGCTTTTATGGGGCACTTTATTCTTTCTTATGTCAAAAACGTAAGAGCAAATTTTTGTCGTCTCTGGAGAAAATTGGACAGCATTATGTAAGCAAATTATATGACATGGGTAAAAGAAAACACTGACATATTTATATCTGGCAGCTCTTCCGTTACAGATAGACAGCATGCTGGCTAGGCCACATGCCTCGTGTGTTGAGGACCACAGCCCTATCGGTAATGTAGCAGAAACCAAATGTCTGATGCTAATATGAGGCTAATTGTAGAGGAAGAAAGTAAAGGACTATATTATATTTCCATCCTGTGGCTTACTTATGGTATCTCCTTAGGGATTTGCACAGCATTGCTAGGATTCAGTCTGGAACTCAATTTCCGACTTAGTTTAGTTTCCTCATTGTCCAACGATTGACCAGTTTTGCTCACTATTCTAGAGGAATTTTCCCTGTTGCCACCATTATGCTGTTCATTTTTCTTCTTGCCAGATTTCCTCTGGCTCTCTTTCCCAGCTCTTCACAATTTCTCTTTTGCTATCAGGAATTTTCCCTTGTTTAACCTCTTACCAATGTTAGGCTAGCCTCTACCCTAAAATTATTCATAGTAGTTTTGGGAATTTGATCTGTCCGGTAAAGCTCTTTCAAGAGTTGGAGATACGTCCATTTCTAGCTCATTTACTCTTGTTGATTGAAGCTAAAAGCATGTTTAACTGCCGTTTATGCACCAATCCATAATCGGATTTTGAAATGATTCATCCTGTACAAGAATATTGTTATTCACAACATAAGCTACCGATGCATCAAAAATTAGTGTACATTTGGACTTCCCATTATTTAGACCAGCAGCATTGAAGTTAAAGTAGGACATGTAGATTCCCTTAGCAGGTCAGGAAGCTATATGGATGGGAGATATTTCGTCCTCCTTCCCCTTCAAAGAAACTTGTAGCAAGTAACGTTAGGTGGTCAATTATTGCCGTTTTTCTTTAAATAATTGGGAACCGTCGTGTCTATTTTCGCACTATCTTGTTAATCTATGTTATTGCATCAGCCTTCCGATGCAATAATCTATAATAATATTCTATCAAGGTCTAGATAAAACTATGGTTGATGCAATGGTCAGTGCAGTTACTAGTGCTGTTACCTGCTGAACAGTCTCTATTTATTCGCATTGCAGACAGTGGTACTGTAGTGTGTTGGTTCAGCGTGTGAACTTATAAGGCCGGGTTTCAGGGTCGAATACTAGACTGTTCACACAGAATGCTTTATTGTTGAGGATTGATTTGTTGGCTACTGATCTTGACGTCTGCTTCTATGCGTCATCTATTCGCTGTAGTAAAGACCGTGGGATATATACTGAATTTTACGAAGCAGTGGAATTTCATCAAGTAGAAAGATGACGTTAGTTGGTATTGGCAGTGCTCATAGCTCTCTTGGCCGAAGTGCCCTAACTTATAAATTCTATAATAACTGTAAAAGCGCTACGCTCATGGCAGATTAAGCCCAACATTTTGTTCCCTTACTGATAAGTAGCAAGGTCCTTATGAACAAAAGTATTCAAAGATCTTGTGGGTATTTTGCTCATTTTGCTATCAGTGACAGAAGGATTCTCTTCCCTAACAGCGCCCCATGAATTGTAGTTATTAATCTGCATCCACTCTTCCTCTGCACATAAAGCGTTTCCAAATTTCTTTACATTTTTCAGAGGATGAGATCCTTTTGATCCTTTTCGTGGTAAGCTGGAAAACTTCTGACTCGTCGCAGGAGCTTTTTTTAAATCTTGTTCTGCTGAGAACCGTTTTTCTCTTCTGTGAGGTGAATAGGGAGGCGCAGTGATGCTTCGTTGCTCCGGCTTGTTTCGTTCCTTATCCACGCAGTCCTTTGCACTGCCGTTATCATGTGCACCCTTGCTGTCAGCTTTTGGGGTTTTATCAGCATTCTGCGTGAAATAACTAGAGAATGAATTGCTCCTTCGCACGTGTCGTCTACGTCGCAACGTTTTGACTTTCCTTGTGTCTCGTCTTACGATCGAGGCGTCCTCGTTTTCGTGTACATTTGTGTCACTAGAGGTTCTCTCCATCTTAGAGGATCCCTTCTTGAATCTTGAGACGAGCTCGGAAAGAATACCTCTCTTCTTCCGCTTTCTTTCATATAGTTCTGTTTTGTTGCATATAACCTCTGTTTCTTCGCTGTATATCTCATATGGATTACAGCTCATGCTGGAAGGATTTTCGGTCGGTGATTCATCGCACGGGTCCACACATTCTGATTCTGTTGAGCCAGATTCATTGGATTCCCAGTTGAAATGTATGTCCTGCTCGCCTTCAGAGTTTGTCATGAGCAGCGCATCGCTCTCAGCGTCAACAGGGTGAATTGAAGCGCCATCTGGGGCTTGCATATCAGTTGACTTGTACATCGGATTAAAGTACATGTTTCCGTGGTTATTACATTCCACTGCGATACCGCTCTCAAATGATTTATTTTCGTTGTTCTCCTCTGCAAAAATTTGATCAACGCTTCCATCCTTGTTCACGATATATTGGTCCATTTTGTCAGTGTCGATTTCGAAGTGTGAACCGCTTCTGTTGGGATCAGCAAACTCTTGCAAAAGTAGGCTATTCTCTGCAACTGCATCTGATTGGCTAAGCGATAGTGAGGTGGGCTCTGATTGTCTGATACTATCTTGAGCGATTTCTGTGACTTTATCTGGCAGGGAAATTTCACTTGAACTAGTTGTATCATAATGGCTTGGACTGCCTTTGAACTCTAAATAATCACAGTCTTCCTCGAAATCATCATCATAATCTAAGCTCTCTTTGAAATAATCAATCGTCAACTCAAGTCTGTGGTCCACCTCATCTCTACTCTGGATTCTCTCCGCATTTTGGGGGCTTGATTTCTTACGACGCATACTGTTCCGCCTTAATACGTTGCCTTTCGTTCCACCTTCCTGACATGCAGTATTAAGATACTGTGACGAACTGGAAACGTCATTTGGTTTAAAAGTCAGTAGGTCATTGTCACATACTGAGCACGTCACAAGTTCATTAGAAGGACTCAAAACTTTAGAGTAATCCACTCTCTCTATGACTGATGCAGTTGATGATGACTTCTTTAATGGTTCGCGACCAGCTTCCGTGGCTCTCTCATCCTTGGAGCTACTACGATCTCTTCTGCTTTTTGCAGGCAACGTGCTTGAGTAAGAATCTTCGGTGATGTGCAGTTGACCTAAGTTCAAGTAGGGACTAGGTTGTGCCAAAGACCACGCAGATGTCTTCCTTACCTTACCTATTTTTGCATCAGGGGCACTACAACGAGACAGATTGATCATGGATGAATATGTCTGCATGTAGTTTTGATGGTAAAATTCGTAGCCTTGGTTAGAGAATGGATCTGGTCTGTCACATGCTATATCTATCAGACTGTCAGCTGACATGAGATAAAGAACGCCGGATTCCTCTTGAGCTAGTTTACCCATGTACCACTGTGATAATTCGATGTAACCACACCGCGACATTTCATTTGCTAGCAATATTTTCATGTCTGTGTTCGTGGCAAGATCGATCGGCAGCTCTTCATTACTCGTCAATGCTACAATATCAGCACAATTGGCCAAGAGAAGCTTGGCAATGTAAAAATCTCCAGTTGCACTAGCAATGTGCAGGCATGTCCAACCATTCGACGTCCTCGCTTCCAAGTCTGCACCGTATTCTAGCAACAGAACAACGAGGCGATTGTTACCGTCGAGTACACTTTGCTGCAGCGCGGTTAAGCCATGTGGATTGCGTTGGTTGCGCCTAACAACGATGCCATGCTTCAGCATAAGTGTTACCACTGCCAAGTCCCCTTGCATGACTGCATGCTGGAATATGCGATTTACATATGGGTTCAGTTGATCAATGAACGAGGATCGATTCCGTGCAAGATACTGCATTTTTGAGGGCTCCCTTCTCAGATCAGAATCTAGACTCTTGTTGGGTCATTTCCAGCCTCTTTTGAGCATCTATATGAGAAGCTATGCATGGTTTACGTATCATTCAATCGAAACTTCTTCCTTCAAATCAGCATCATGCTGCACTGGACAGAAATAATTCATGTAGATTACTTCAGAATCAAATGTCAATCTGCATGTGTCAATGAAGCTATTTGAAGATCAATCGCTGTCTTCGATAGCTGCGTCTTGTGATCGATAATTTTTCTCAAAGTTAGCTTTCCCACGGTCTTTACAGCTCTCTGTCAGCAATTAATGAGTCACCTAAAAGGTAAAAAACCATACTTAAAGATGACTCGACATTTGTAAATTATGAATATTTCATGTATTGAATCGTTCTCAAAAATAATATAGATATCCCAGCATTTTACCGTTGGTTATAAGCCCAACTGATCAGCTTGGTGGCTTTTGAAAATGAAAAATTCCACTACCAGTTTGACATGTTTTATGTCCTTCTTTACATTAAGATGGAGTAGTGCTCCGAGATTGCACAAAGTTTCTTTGTCGTGACGTTGTTGCGATTCTCTTACGACAGACCTAGTATGATAGACTTTCTACGATATTTTTTGGCTATATAAGTCGCCCTTAAGAAAACAAGGAAATTTGCCCCATGGAAGGAATTTGCTGTGATAAGCATCGCAACTGTAGCCCGGAAAAGGACCTAGCTGTTTTTACCTTCATAAATATTGTATAGTCCGTAATTTACTTTAGATATATACAGTGAATGAATATGTAATATATGATAAAAATTCGTTGCGAAAACGTAATAATTATATTCACTCTAACAGTAATTGCCTTAGAGAATGGGAGTGAAATTGATTCCATTCATTGAAACAGCTTTTTCCAAAACGACTCAAACATTCATTGAACGATTCGAAGCATTCATTGTATTGCATGGATGAGAGAAAATCTTGTGAGATAGAGGGACTTTATTCATAAAAGTTGTAACATAAGTGTTGCATAATATTTGAAAGTGAGAAAATTTGACAGAAGTGTAATGTAGTAGGAAAATGATGACTAGAGAGCTTTGAATAAGCAAAAGAATTCAAATGAAGCTAAATTCAATGTTAATTCATTTAAAATGAAGGGAAGCTAGAGTAGCTTTGTATGCAAAGATGGATGCTTACAATTAGAAAAATGATATGGCAAAATATTTACAGTCCCAAACTTATTTTGTAATTTCCACAGCTGCCTTTTTTGTATTAAGATGTTACTGACGTCCACTTTTTTCTACATTAACAAATGCTTTCGAGCTGGTTTTTGAAACTACTCCTCATTATATCTTAAGTACAAACTAAACAGCAGGTGAACCCTTTCGTTCTCATTATCCAAAATTCACGCATTACTTCTTAATGGAAACTCAACTAGATAAGCTTCAGTCTCTGGTATTTATTTCCATTTTAATGCGCTTTTAAAGCCAAAATGTTTTGATAACAGAACTAATCACACCTTCTTGTGCAGGCATTTGTGATTATTACCATGACAGCACAATTGTGTGATACTTTGAGCGACTAAATGTCATTGGAAGTATTCCAAACGGAAAGAAATATAAATTAAATTTTTTTAGATTCTTGCGGAGAATTTTCCTTTACGAAAAAGTCCTTTTTTAATGGTTGAATTTACTGCAAATACTTTGACAGACATTGTTCTCAGGAGATCTGGGACATTATTCCAGTTCCTCTGAGGCGTGTCAGAACAACGAGAAGCTCAATCCATTCCATCCTTTCCAAGTTTCGCTGCCTAATCCACGAAACATTTTCAACAAATTATCATTCATCCAAAAACTTTGCAATTCAATGAGCATCTTGCTTTCTTCTTCCTTTCCAGGACCTTACAGCTTGCCCTCTTTCAAATCAATAAACTTGATTTTATCTTCCTCTCCTCTTAGCCTTTCATTTCGTCTCTCTTCCGTTGTTGGGGCTTTGCATGGGACACCACGACCTTTCCTCAACTTTTTCGTTAAAAAGAAGGGAAGGTGCTGAGACAACCTGTACAAGATTTCTAAATTTAATATTCTAGCTTTCGTAAAAACTCTTCCCCGGGTGCGGGTTCTATTGAAAAAATTGTGTTTATTACAGGAAGAGTTTCCGAAGGAAGGATGAAGAAAATGTTAAGTAAGCTCTTGCCCTTGCTTAACAATTGGTTGAAGAGTATTTTGTACTGAAAGACAATAACACCAAGAAGAAGCCTAAAATTTACAGAAACAGAAACGGCTAGAGAGACGGTTATCGGCTGTGGAAGGAAGGGTGTGGACGGAAACGATATTTGTGAAGTCTAATGTCGAGCAAGAAGACACAGTTAAGTACCTCATAAAGGCAAAAGGCCACGCTTCTATAAAATTGAACTACTTTCAAAACATTTACACTGACTTGGACGAAAGAAATACGAATATTCTATATGGGAAATGCAATTGAAAAGCAGGGCCAGCTGGTTCCTGCAGACATCTTGCTGCCCTAATGTTTTCTCTGCTTGACGTCACAAACATGGACATTGCAGTTGTCCCATCTACATTAAAATGCACTCAGAGATGGCACTATCTCAGGCTGTAAGATTTAATTGTATGAATTTTGAGAAATCTGAGACTCCAAGCATGTGATGGTCCCATTCAGGGTAAAAAAAAGGTGTAGTACAATATTCTTCTCTCACTCCACTTCTGACTGGTTTTTCTTTGCTTTTCAACAACCAGATTTCTCAAATGTTAGTTTTTTGAATGTCTTATTTTTAGAATAAGCAAAACGACGACTAAATTTGAGCAGCAAATTGCTGAAATGATTCAGTCTTTCGAAAACGTTGACTATTAACTAATCCCATGATCCATTGCGGCCGAATATTTATCTTGCATCATTAGGAAAAGACATATTGCTATTTTTCCTCTAAAATGTGTTTGCCACTTGACAACATAGCAATTTTTTGCTATATTGCGTCGTCAAACAATTGCTTTTTGTAAGCATGGCAATGTCACATAAGTCGTACTGAATCATACTCACAGTTGTCCGTTTATGAGGTTGCTACTTTCCTCATAATTCTAAGAAAGAGGGAGGATTGAGAAACAGAATTACCAATTTGGAAATTGGAAAGCCTTGAAGCTCTCCCTGGGAAGTGGCACAATTCATAACATCATTGTGTTGTATTGTGCTCTGTAAAGCACTACAAGGCATACTTTAAGAGGGTCTCATTTTGTCACATTAATTGCGATTCTGCTTCTCCTTGCGTAGTTTTTATTCTTAAAGATCCTAATTTATTCATCAAACTATTGTAGCTTTGCTAACATTGATCTGTCGTATCAGGTCCGTCAATTTATCTGGGAGGTCCGTCAATTCATCGACTTGCCAATTAAGTGAGAGAGTTCAGTAGGCCGCATGAACCTTAAGTGCGCAGGGGCCCACTGCACCGATTGTGCTACCCGATGTTATCGACCAGAGTTCTTTGAGTAGATTGACCCTTCCATTTGATAGAAACTTTCTCTTACAGTATGTTAACTCAACCCTTCTCCAGGGATTTTTCACCCATTAGTGTATTTTATTACTTCATCAGATAATTATTATTCTGCATGAAATCATGGCATGATTGATTGTAATTATTTACTGCCATATTTCTTCTCGTACCGCGGGTTTTGACTTAAAGGCTGAGTCCATTCACACCACACGCCACCCTTTCAGATCTTCAAAAGCATCATTCTTGAAGCAACCTCTTGATATAGATCTTTATCTTGCCAGAGCTAGTCATCCAATATGCCACATTTGATAAAGAAAGCTCTGTAAGTGTCAGCAACATTCAGATTTGTGAAAGCTTAGTGACTTGATTATACATTGCAAACGTTTTATGTGCACTTTGAGGGAAAATAATACAAATCTAGATAGAAGTACAATATTGTAATATAAATGGCGAAATTACTTAGTATCCATTATATCTTTTTCATATTCGAAAACTAACCTCACTTTTATGACTCTCTTATTCCCTGCATCAGCCTCTTCGCGTCAGAAAACTCAGTTCCAGTATTTCCAAATCAGCAAAATAAAGGTTAAATCACCAGGCAATCATCAGAGTGAAGATTTTCAGTTGAGCCTGTCCGCATTCATAAACATTGCTTTCCTGCATGTTATTGCATCTTTCTCATATGGTCGCTCCTTTCCAATCATGGAGGATTTAATTCAGGTTCGGTTCAATTCTTCTCCACATCGCCGAATTTTTCAAAATGCCGCAAAACTTTTCCTCAATCGTTTTTTCCTATCTCCTTTCTTTGTTATTATTTCAAGAATTGTGTCTTATCCTCTTGCTTGTGTGAACGAATGATAAAGTATCTGGGGGAAAATCTCTTACAAATTATGTTTGATGTAAGATACTTGTACTTCTGGATTTTCAGACTCTTCCAACTTATTTCCAAAGGTATTCCGAAATGACTCTCCTCCTACGTATCAATGAATCATTCTACCTTTAGAACGCGAAAGCTTGAAGGCGATTACCGATGAAGAATCAGCTATCCTTTCGTTCGACCATGGCAGGTCTAATTCCTTTGTTTCCCTCAAAAGGACATATGCGCAAACCATATGCCTTGTCGATAATGCTTTGTTTACAAACCAAGATGGTCTTCAATGTGACTCTTTATCTTCTTTAATTGGAGGAGCTGTACCGGCACGTGCTACAAATACATTGTTCGTTGGATATATTGTTTATTTTTCTTTACGGTGCCAATCTTCAATCAAATTACTACGTTTAGTTTATAAGCTCAACGCGACGTCGACAACTACAAATTTAAAGCCATTATGATAACTGAAAAACTGCATAGCCTGTTCGACCTCGAGGTTAACAGAAACTAGAGAGAACTCTCCAAGTTTTCACATTACTAAGTTTAAGTCAAGGACTGACGAACACATATGCTCGAGAATGAAAATGCTAATTCAGATTGTTTTATGAAAGTGTTTTGGCATTCCATTCCTAAAAAGGAGTTCGTAGTAAGGAAGATGGTCCTCCCTGTAGATGATTAAACCATTTACCAGTTTCTTGCGAGCGAAATGTGACGATGGTGGTGAGCCTGAAAGAGTGGGAGTGTAAAATGTTTGGGGGAATTGAAAGGGTTACACGCAACAGTCACGGGTATTGGAAGGATTAAATTAATCATGCCAGCCTTCACTGGCATATAAACTGCACAAGTTATAAGGATGGTTTTCACAAATTGATAGGAGTGAAGACAACATTAATCCTAACGGCCTTAATAAGTGTAGTCTCCGTGCTTTTGAGCACAGCTTTGTTGCGTTCAATTTTTGGCGCCCTTCATTTAGCCTGAGCGGCTGCGTGTCAAATCATGTACAACCTTTCTCTAGTAAGCTATGTCTTGAGCTTTCTTTGCAGCGTGATGTAAATAAAAACCAATCAGACCCTTGTAGTAAGCCACAGTATAACTGGTTTGCTTCCACCATGATTTCCACGCACGCAATCGTATATCGCAATCATTTCCTGGCAAGAAGCATTGTGGAAGAGCATTGTTTACGAACAATGGCACCCTCGTTCACAAATGATCACTATTTTTTCCTTCTTCTGCTTTAATTGCCATGGCGGGGGCGCCAGTGTGGATCAATCACCTCCACTTTCTATGGCCACATGCGTCCTCCTTCCTCGCGTCCACTGCCTCTACGTCCCTTCTGGTGCAATCTCTCTACTTTCTCTTTGGTCCTCTCCCCCCCCCCACTATTTTAAAACCTTCTGGCCCACATACCCTTCTTTCTCCGTGCCAAATGCCCCTTCCATGGCGACTTTGTTTCTCTCAGCTTCCCTTCCAGTTCGCCAACACCGATAGTCTCTCTGCTCGTTTCGTTTCTTATCTTGTCCAGTCCTATTTTGCCCAGTGAAAAGCGTAATATCCTCATATCTGCCTCCGTCATCTTTCTTTTCGGACCTTGTGCCACCACTGCTGTTTCCGTGCCATATAGCATTGCAGGTTGCACCATAACATTACATAGCCTGTTCTTCAGCTTGGTTGCTACACTTCAGTCGCACAACCTACATGCGATCCTTTGCTATGCACTCCACCCTGTCTGGATCCTCTTAACTATCTCCTTATCCGGTCCTCCATCACTCTGCAGTGGATTCTGGGCACTTGAACTCCTCCACCTGGTTCAAATCCTGACCCTGCATTCTCAATTCCCTCTCCAGCTATGCTCTCCCATGCACCAGTACTCCATCCTTCGCCTGCTGACATTCCTTCCTCGGCTTTCCATAGCACATTCCCATTGCTCCTGTATTTCCTTAACTTCCAATCTGTCTCTTCACTTAGCACCATGACATGTCCAAACAGCATGTCACATAATGCGTCTATCTGCACCTCTTTCATGAGGCATTTCCTTCTCTGATAGCATAACTCTATCAGCAATCTCCATCCTTTCACACTGGTACACATCATTGCTAGTCAGATTTCTCTCTAATTTGCTACAGTTCATCCCACCTCTTTAGGTCTATCAGCCTTTTCACTTAATTGGTAATTCTTAAAGCTTCTTGCAACTCCTCACACCATTATCATATTTCCTCCTTTCCCTTGACTTTTCTGATGCAGCCCCCAGTAGTTCTTTTGCTACTTCTCTTGACACATTGCTAGTTTCCTTCAACGACTTGCTTGATTTTGAAAGCAAGTATTTGCAATAGCTAAGTAATTTGCCGCTACAAATGCCTCCTTGCACCTTATTACTCAAATACCCTGTCTCCTTCCCCGTTTTACATCCCTGCTCCATACTTGCCATAATGTTTGAGTAGCTGTCTTGGTCCTGCCCATTAAGATCTGCTTCCATCAAACCCTTTCTAATCCTGGATCATCATTACCCTCTCCTAGCAATCCCTAAAAAATGCCTGTCTCCTCTGTGCCACACCCTACCTAAGGAGCATATGCAGGCATAACATTTGCCAATTCCTTGTCAACCTCTATCTCCAGCCACATCACTCTGTTTGACACTTTATTCGCCCGTTGGACCCCAAATTTTATTTCTGGGTGCATTGCTATTCCATCGCTATTCCATTTGCGATTTTCATATGTAGTACATTTTGAACCTGTTACCTAATTCACTTCCACATTAGGTCTGTTCGTTGCTATTCTTCTATCGGTACCATTCTTGCAATAGTTCTTGCCATTAACCTCTGAACAGGGGAACTTGAAGACTTCAACCGATTTTCCTACCGTCTAACAGTTTAACACAATGCGCAGGTTCTTTGGCAGTTGACTTTCATTGCCTTCTTCTTGTTTACATGCAGTAGGTAGCGATTGCGTCTTAGTCATTCAACTTCAAACCACCAAGTTGTACAGTATTTTCTTTTGTTCCTGTCGTTGGATTCATTTCCGCATCAGAATTTCTTAGATAGAAAAAATTCATCACCATCACCATCATCATCATCATCATCATAATCATTATCATCATAATCATCATTATCATCATCATCGTTAGCACCATCATCACAATCACCATCAAAATTTTTTTTTCAAACTTCATTTCTTGTGATATATATACTTAAATACAACTGCAAACCTCTCTAAACAGGTAGTTTACAATTGACGACTTGAACAAAAAATGAACAAGAAGTACAAAGAATAGAAAAAAAATATATAATAGCTGTTAGAAAGTAATGAAAAGCTTCAAAATTTCATTAGTTCAGGATTGTCCTAGTCTTTGTTCCCTCGGCAGAAGACGTAGTACGAAGTTCTTACTGCAATGGCCATCATCTTCTTGACTACGTAGTGCCTGCAAGTTTTGTCGAATTTCAGGTCTTCAAGCATTTCTAAGAAGTCCACGGAGGAACTGTCAAAGACACCGAGCGTGCTTAGAACGATCTTTACGAATTTAACTTTTTTATATTTAGATTTAAAATTTGCTTCTAGGTTTTTGTATTTTTCTTTCTTTCGCTTTGCATTGTTCCCAAGGTTTGTCTCGAAACCCACAGTTAATTCGACAATTTATAGAAAATCGTTCGAAACAGAAAGTAGAAGGTCTGGACGTAAACTGCCTCCGGTGAGAATGGAAGGGTTTAAAAATTTAGGAAGGTCAGCATAAATGGTAGTATTTTTGACGGATTGGAGAAACGTAGCGATGGACAGAAGAACGGAATCATGTCGCCATGTGTAGCACCCCTGATTCAAGTAAATTTTGCAGCCAGAAATAATGTGTAGAATGGATTCAGGTAGTAAGCAGAAAGAGCAATTTGATGTTGAGGATAAGTTCCACTTGGCAAGATTAGAGTTTGTTGGTAAAGCGTTATTGATGTATTTTACCGTAAAGTTGAATATGTTTTTTGAAAATTCCTCTGGACAGATGACCAGATTCCATTGAAAGACGGTAGCGAATGGACTTTAATGTTGGAAAAGAAAGAGCCTTGGGATACGAATATGTTTGAAAGTCTATTTTCATGTTCATTTCTAAATGACTTAATAATTTCTTTAGTATTTCTATATTGGTCATACTGTACCTTGGTATGCGTACTCGTGTCTTTCCAGAGATTTCTAATGGTTTCGCTGGATGAAGATTTCAAAGCACTGCGGAAAACTGTTTAGCACTGAGTGAGCTTAATGGATGGAGGAAGGACATTAAGTCCAAATTTGTTGTTTGGAAGAAAGACATTACTGAGAGTACCAGAAATTGGCATGTCTAGCTGTTATGAAAATTGTACAGGCTTCATCGAAGAAGCCAAATTGTCTTTGAATAGCCACTTTGTGGATTGAGACAAATTCAAATAAATCTAAGAAGACAATTTACACTTTTAGTTCGGTTACCGCAAAGTAAAGTTGTGCTCTTGGTACATGTTTGCGAACTGTTTAGAGGAGTACTTGTGTTTACGATTGATTTGCACTTGCTCTCTCTTTCTTTTATTGATTTTCTGACAACCTTCATCGTCAACGGAGAATCTAGCTAAACGGTCACCGCGAGCTAGCCTAGCGAGTTGAAAAACACAACACTAGCCATTTACGAATGTCCTTGAAGACAAAGTTATCTAGATTTTCAATTATCCATGTTTTTGGTAGATTAGCTACTGTCAAGTGCCAGGAAATTTTTGAGAGCAGATATCGATTGTAAAGTAAAAGTTTGTTCTGAGGATGAAGTGGTAATAGATCTATAGAAGCAAGAAGGTCTTTAACTAGTGCCAAAAGCTCAGTTTTATGCAGCTGGTTTGACATTTCGAAATCGAAGTTATGACCTAAGTAACGAAAAGATTCGCCAGGCTTAACAAGAGGTACGACGGCATTTTTTCTGATAAGTTTAGGTTGGCATTGAACTGATTTAGTGAGGCATTTCTTCAGACCAAATTTACTGCATTTGTCTACACAAATAGTCATTTCAGACCATTGGCACCAAATGCTGAAACGATTTAGTAAAATTTGGTTCTCACTTTCTTGGCCACTGATAACAGCAGCATCGTCAGCAAACTGGAACCAGTGCACTGGGACAAGTTTTTCAAAGAATCCAAATTGAAGAAATCTGCCATCCTTGATATGTTGAATGAATGTATTGAAACACATGTTAAGCAACAGAGGACTAAGACAGTCGCCTTGGAGGACACAACGACCAACTCGAATGAAAGGAGTATTGAATTCAGAAGTGCTTATTGAAGTATTGAAGTCAGTGTATAATAATTGGACAAGAGCTTGTCTGTTGTCAGGGACATGGTGAACTTCACCAAATGCATTTTTGAGATCTAATAATGTGATGACCAGAGAGCGCTGCTTAATTCGGGCTTTGTTTACAATATTAGCCATTTGAGCAGTATGCTCAAGGGTTCCGGAGAGTTTAGGAGAAAATCCCTTCTGTATTATTTGCTCAATTTACTTGTTGTCAGCAGGGAAGTTGAAGATCGAATTTCTGAGACAGGAGGTAAATATCTTTAAAAGCACGGTCTCTAAAGCAATGGGTCGGAAATTAGCCGGGTCAGATGCGTCACCCTTTTTATGAATGAGAATTGTGCAAGCTTTCCTCCACTCGGTGGGTGTTATACCCGAAGACCAGACAGAATGAATTATTTTAGTGATGTAAGAACGGAGGTATGGACACCTTTTGAAGCAGACGACAGAGATTTGATCTATGGGACTGGGCGAACTGGAGGATTTCATTTTACGTATTACACTCGTGATTTGCTGGTACGTAGGAGGTCCGTGAGTAAAGGGGATCTGAGGAGGAGAGAAGCTAGGAATCCAGTGAGGAATGGAAAATATTTCATTTGGGTTACTGGGCGCGAAAGCTGTTTTGAAATAGTTGAAGCAGATTGATCTGTCAAAGGAAGGCAGAGTTTTAGCTTCATACTGAAGGACATTCTTAACGTACCCCCAAACATCACGAGATATATACTTGTCATGGTTTATTGTCTGTCCTTGTGTTGGATGCTCCTGCAGGCTGT
Source organism: Pseudorhiza aurosa (assembly GCA_964026355.1). NCBI lineage: Eukaryota > Metazoa > Cnidaria > Scyphozoa > Rhizostomeae > Lychnorhizidae > Pseudorhiza > Pseudorhiza aurosa. Next base: position 290,688 of record OZ032129.1, on the reverse strand, counting down.
CGACCGGCCTTTTCTCTTTCAGTTTAGTTCTAATTAATTTCGCTAAGAACTTAATTTCAATAACATCTGCCCCTTAATTTTGATTTGCTCATAGTGACTTTGAGATCCTTGACGGACTGACCATTATATTTCGAGGAATTGTTTGGACTATTGACGACTCCGTAGTTTGTTTTGAAGTAATCGTACATGACGTCATTCAAGTGCCGTATATGCCAATCAAGATTGTCGGATTCTATTGGCTGGTTTGAAAAGACCGCTTGAAAATAACCGTTAGCCGCTTCCCATTCCCAAGATGTCTTCGGCAGCTTCATTCCCGGCTTTAAATACGATTCAGTTGATATTTCTGTTTGCATTGATCGATCCATTTGTGTTTCTTCACATGTTGTCGAAACGTCTGCCGAACTATTGGTAATTTCTCTTTGGAGATCTTGCAGAAGATTGTCATTTAGGCCCTGAAGGACACGGCAACTTCGTTGGTGCATTTTCAATCCTCGCATGCCTTTGCAACTTTTAACCACAGCTGCATTCGACCGTATGTGAATTCACAATCGGTAGCGTAGCATATTCAGCAAAATTTACATACTCTCCTCCTCCATTATTACGCTTTCACTTGCTTTGCAGCGCCAAGCGTGACGGCCTAACGAAACGAAGTCTTCTCCACACAACGAACAAACAACAAAAAACGATGGACTTCCGAGCAAACTTGTACGAATCATGATCCCTTTCGTGAACTTTAGACGATGTATAATTGATACAATAAATTCATAACGATAAAAAACGTGTTCAAGTATTGAAATATGATAAAACTTTTGAAACGTGCAGAGTGCGTCTTACCGCTGCTCTGCTCAATCATAATTTTTTTTTAAAAAACTTCATTTTGTGTTTTTAACATGTGTTTTTATCTTTTATAGTCATGATTCTTTTTTAAACTTCATTTTGATATATAAGCTAAACATACAAATACAAATCTCTCTAATAATAGGTACTTTGTATTCGGCTGACCTAATTACAGGTATTTCTAGTATAAAAAAATTGAATGAATGAATACAATGATAAGATGACGAATAGAAAAAAAAAATTTAATAAGAAGAATTAAAGGTTGCAAGGAGACTGTTAGTTGGAAAGAAGATCTGGGTTAGTCCAGGGTTTATTACGCATACAGAATATGTAGTAAGTTGGGCGAATGATTACAGTTGATAATTTAGTAATAATGTAGTTAGTATGTGCCTTGTTAATGGTTCGATCGCTAAACATCTGAATGAACGAATCGCTAGATTGTCCAAAGATTCCAAGGGAACCTATTGACAAGTTCACAAATTTAACGTGAGGGTACTTCAATGTTAGGTCATTCAGAAGGTAGCGATATTTGGAAAACTCCCTATCAACGTTATTATCAAGATTTGTCTCAAAGCCAACGCTCAATTCTAGAACATAGAGAGAAGGAGTGGAGATGAGCATGTCAGGACGCAGGTCGTCACCAGTGACGAGAGAAGGGGAAAGATATTGTGGGCGGTCAACATAGAAAGTACATTGATTTAAATATTGAAATGTTGAGGCCAAGAAGTTTAGTGCAGAGTCATGTCTCCATGTGAAGCGGCCCTCGCTGAGATAAGATCTACAACCTGCAACAACGTGGAGAAGAGACTCTGGCTGGAAGCAAAAGGAGCAGTCAGACGTTTGTGAGAAATTCCACAGCTTGAGATTTTTAGTTAGAGTTACAGTTTTCAAAGAGTGATTCAGGAGGATAGTAATGAGGAAGCCTTGAGAAGTTAGATCGGAGTTTGTCGGTATGGTTCTGACGCACTGCTTTAAAACTTGCTTGGTGTTTCGGTATGTATCATATTGTATGTTCATACCGAAACTAGTACTTCTCTACAGGGATTTTCAGGGCAGTACGCAGGACAGTTTGACATTGTAGGAATTTTACAGAAGGAAGAAGGAGATTCAAACCAAATTGGTTTCGAGGGAGACTAATACCGCTGAGGGTGGCGCTAATTGGAAGGTCTAGCCATTTTCTCACGAATCTTACCACAACGTTGTCGAGATTCTCGATGACCCATGTCTTGGAAAGATTGGCAACAGTTAGATGCCAGGACAGCTTAGAAAGAACGTAGCGTTGATAGAGGAGAAGTCTGTTTTTGGGAAGGATGCGTAACGAATCGATTAGTTTCAACATGTCGAGAAGAGATGATTCAAGGTGGATTTTGTGCTGATGATTGTTCAATTGGAAATTGAAGAAGCGGCCGAGATAGTTAAAGGATTCACTATTTTTAACTACTGGCAAAAGTTCAATGTTTATGAAAAGCCTATGTTGAAATTGTAGAGAACGGGAAGAAAATTTTCTGATTCCAAAGGTGACGCATTTATCAACTCTAATAATCATGTTTGCCCATTGGCACCATTTAGTAAAACAGTTTAAAAGGAGTTGAGTTTCGCGCTCGTCAGTTGTAACGACCGCTGCGTCATCTGCGAATTGGAACCAATGAATAGGGTTAAAGAGACGATCAGTAGAATCATGTGTAGAGAAACCGAGTTGTTTGTATTTATCTTGCTTAATGACTTGAATAAATGTATTAAAGCATATGTTGAAAAGTAGGGGGCTGAGGCAATCCCCTTGAAGGACGCCTCTACCGACGGGAATAGCAGGGGAGGTAAAGTTATCAGTAATGATGGAAGTCTGAAAGTTTTCATAAAGATTAGATATTAAAGTTTGTATAGAGAATGGTACATGATGATGATTGAGAACCCCTTTGATGAGATTGTGGTGCACTTCTCCGAAAGCATTTTTCAGGTCAATAAGAGTGATGACAACCGAGCGCTGTTTTATGCGTGCCTTGTCGATAATGGATGCCATCATAGAAGTGTGTTCAAGAACCCCTGAAATCGTCGGAGTAAACCCTTTTTAGATTTTTGTTTCCATAAATTCGTTTTTAGCAAGAAAGGAATAGATAGAATCACGAAGACATGAAGTGAAGACTTTAAGAGGAACAGATTCGAGAGGGATGGGTCTGAAGTTAGCAGGATCATCGCTAGTGCCCCTTTTGTGCACCAGAACTTTGGATAATCTCGGTCAGAAATTTTCTGAGATATGGGCATCTCTTGAAACAGATGATGGAGATTTTATCCAAGGGACAAGGTGAACCAGAGGACTTGATTCTACCAACAACTTGAGTGCCTTTATCATCGTCGTCATCGTCGTCGTCGGATTCCACTCGCAGTCCGAGTTTGGTTCCCATTCTTCCTTTATGAATCCTTTTGATGCCGCTTGTGGGCCCTCACATGACTGAGTAGGCCCAGCCTGTGGCGGAAAAGTCTTGGGCAGTAGTCACATGGTAGAGTGGCCGGCGGAGGGATGGCTGCTTGTCTGCGCTTGCGTTCTTGGCGCTTCAGGTCCACCTGGCTCCTCCTCTCGGCTTCGAAAGCTTCTACGCCTTCTCGAACTCTGACCTTCCATGAGTGTCGCTCGTGTGCAATGGTTTCCCAGTTGTTATCGGGGATGTTTACCTGCGCTAGCGATCGCTTCAGTGGGTCTTTAAAACGGCGCTTCGGGCCACCTCTAGGCCGTTTGCCCTCTGCGAGCTCCCCATGCAGAATAATTTTCGGGAGGCGAGTAGGTGGCATGCGCGCAATATGCCCAACCCAACGTAGACTATGCTGGAGGAACGTGGCTTCGATGCTCGGAAGTGATGCACGGGTGACGATCTCGTTGTTTGTGATCTTGTCTTTCCAGCGTACCCGGAAGATCTGGCCTAGTTTGGCTTTTTGGAACTTTTCCAGTTGTTTGACGTCGCGCGAATACAGCGTCCATGTCTTGCAGGCGTATAGCAGAGTAGACAGCACAACAGCTCGAAAGACCATGACTTTTGTTTGGAAATTAAGTCCGTGGGTTTCGAAAACTCGTTCTGTCAGTCGTCCATACGCCGCATGAGCCGCCCTTATGCGATTTTGTATCTCATCTTCGCACGTGGTGGCTGATGACAGTAGGCTTCCAAGGTATGAGAAGCTTGGGACACTCTCCACGGTACGAGTGTTGACTTGAACAGTCGGTATGATGTGCTGGGGTTGATTTGATGCGTGCTGAACTAGGAGATTGGTCGTTTCAGTGTTTACGTCCATGCCAAAGTGTTTGTAGGCTGCGTTAAACTGGTCAGCGGTACTTTGAAGGTCCAGGGGCTTCTGAGTGACGGTGTCGTTGTCGTCCGCGTATTGGAGTTCACGGAAGTTATGGAGGGTTGTTTTCGTTCGGGATGGCAGGGAATATTTTGAATAGCCCACCATCTAGTCGGTAGCGGATTTCAACTGATGATGCATCGAGTGGGATTTCGTTCATCATGGCTGCGGTGTAAAGCGCAAATAGTGTTGGGGCAAGAACACAGCCCTGCTTGAGTCCACCGTTAATCTCGAACGTTTCCGAAACATTACCTTGCTGGATTACACCCTGGCCGTCATCCCGTCATGCAGAGCGCATATCAGGTTGATAAAGCAGTCGGGACAACCGAATTTGGCCAGGGTCAGCCACATGGTTGGTCTTGGTACCTTGTCGAAGGCCTTCCTCAGGTCCCAGAAAACTACATAAGCGGTTGTTGTTGCTCACGAATTTTTTCTTTCAGTTGTCTTGCGCAGAAGATCATGTCGATCGTGCCGCGGGATGGTCTAAATCCACACTGGGAATCTGGTAGGATTTCCTCCGCCAGTTGGAGAAGTCGGTCGCGCAGGATTCGAGCTAAGATTTTACCGGCGATGCAGAGAAGTGATATCCCGCGATAGTTGCCACAGGACACACGGTCGTCTTTCTTAAAGATGGTGATGATGTTTGCATTTTTGAAGTCCGGGGGAACGGAGTCGGAATTCCAGATTTGAGTCAGAAGCTCCATTAGACGCGACTTCACAGCTGGTCCTGTGCTGTTGAGCAGCTCAAAGGGAACGTTGTCTGGGCCCGGCGCCTTACCGGGTTTCATTCGCTTCATTGCTTTGGTGAGCTCATCGGGAGGGGGCGGTTCCGACATCCAATGTTGGGTGGATGCTTGGGGGGAGATGTGGAGCAGGTCAGCCGGGGTAATAGAGTGATATTGAAAAGCGTTTCGAAGTAGTTTTTCCAGCGCTCGAGTATCCTGTCAGGTTCGCTGAGCGCGGTGGTACCGTCTACACCCTTGAGATAATTAACTGACGATCTATTGGGACCGTAGATCTCTTTCGTTGCGGTGTAGAAGCGTCGCATGTCCCTTTGGTCGGAGTAAGCTTGAATCTCTTCGGCTTTTTTCCTCCACCATGCATTTTGTATTTCGCGGAGCACTTTTTGGCAGGTCCTGATGGCTTTGCGGAATTTAAGCATGTTGCCGCGTGTCGCGCGGCACTCCATGTCAAGGCGTGCCTTCCTTTTTGCTTCAAAAATGCTGTGATAGTAGCCCCGTTTTCAGCAAACCAGTCTTGCTTCTTTCGTTTTGAGAACCGATCGTCTCTACGGCGGCAGTGGTTAAGGCGAATCTGAGTGAGATCCAGTTCTCGTTCACGCTGGATGGTGGACAGGTGTCCAGGTGGGCCGTCGGCGCTTCCTGGAAGCGCGATATCCACATCGGGTCTTTCAGTTTGTGGCAGTCGAATCGTCTCTGTAGTCTGCTGGAGGTGGGGTGTCTTGGTGGTACGCGGATGTTCATTCTCAAACGGGACAACAGCAGGCGATGATCCGTCCAACAGTCATCGGCGCCTGGCATGGAACGAGTTATGCAGACATCCTTGATGTCACGCTTCCTTGTCAATACGTAGTCGAGCGTATGCCAGTGCTTTGATCTTGGGTGCCTCCAGGTGGTCTTCTGGCGCAGCGGTAGGCGAAAGATAGTGTTTGTGATAGTAAGGTCGTGTTCCGTACATAATCCGAGAAGCAGGCGACCGTTAGCATCGCAGTTGCCATGGCCGTGCTTGCCGATTAGGCCGTCCCACAAGAGGTGGTCACGTTCGACGCGGGCGTTTAAGTCGCCGAGTACCACAAGCTTGTCGTTTTTGGGGACTGATCGGATCGTACGGTGGAGGTCGTCGTAAAAGGAATCTTTCGTTTCGTCATCTGAGGTAAGAGTCGGGGCATAGACTGAGATTAGAGTGAGATACTTGCTTCGTTTGAGCGGGATCCGCAACGTCATAAGTCGTTCGTTGATTCCCGTTGGGGCTAGGTTGAATTGCTCCACGAGGCGTGTATTGATTGCAAAACCGACTCCATGGATCCGCGGTTCGTCGGTTGTCTTTCCTATCCAAAAAATTGTGTATTCAGCGGTGGTTTCTTGGATGTTTCCTTCGTCAGCTAGTCTTGTTTCGCTGAGGGCGGCCACGTCGATGTTAAAGCGTGCAAGCTCCCTGCAGACGAGAGCCGACCTGCGTTCAGGACGGTCCGAGTTAGCAGTATCCATCAAAGTTCTAATGTTCAACGCACCAACAGTCAGAGTCTTAGAAAAATAATTTTTATTTGGTCCTGAGCCCATTTGAGTTTGAAATATTCGACGGCTAAATTGGGACGTCCACTGGTCGCGGCTTACCAGTCAGACTACTTGTGATGACCGATGTTTCCCCCACCTTTTCTAGGGGGCTCCCCGATCGGGCTGGGCTGCGGTGGTCCTGAATAGGTCAGCCCAGTCGCGGAAACAGCTGCCGAACTCGTTTGTCATCACGGTCAAACGAAGAGCGACCATCACGGATCCGTCGCCAACGTGTGGGCGCGGACTAGAGACTTCCAGCTTGCCAAGCCTGTCCCCGTCGCCCGCGGGACCATCGCCGTTGGGCTTTTCAAGGTAGGGGTGAAAGGAAAGGTAGGGAAAAGGAATGGAAGGGAAGAACGGGGCCGTTCGCTGAGACTTTGATTAGGGTGGACGACACTTCATGACAGTGAAGCCCACGCACTTTGCATGCAGGTTGTTCTCAGCGGCTTCAGGGGGATGAAGACGTGTTGAGACCGATCCTGCACGCTGCACCGATCTGCCGGGTGTCCGGTATGTTGGAGCCCGCCTCTTTGCCAGACCGGAAGGCGCTGGTGTTGGGGCAGTGACACCGTGTGCCACTGCTTTAACAGATATTATTTTTTGTTCTGCTGGGTACCCAATCACCCTCCCTACACTGATGGGCGCAGGGGTGCCGGTTTAGCCGACGGCGACCCGGGCATGAGGCAGGCAGTGCGAGGTTACATGTTACCCGTAGCGAGCGTCCAAAGACGTCGGCCTGACAGCCGCCTTTATCATAGGAAGGAGCAGATTGATCGAAAGAGGAAGAAAGTTGGTTGAATGAAGGGATCCAATGTGGTATGGTAAATTTCTTGTAGGGAAGGATTGCAGCAAAGAATGCTATAAAAAAACGAGTACAATGATCACGAGAGAAGGAAGACAGTACGGCAGAACCCTTTTCAATTACATTTTTAACAAAGCCCCATAAGTTCTTGGATACATACCGATCTTGGTTGACTGCGGTGGCAGAAGAATGAGTAGAATCTTGGTTTTTCAGCTTTGAGCGCAGCAATTGAGACACGTGCTTGATTTTTTGGAGAGGGGCGTTGTTCATTTTGATCTGTTTTAATTGGTGCTTTAGTGATTTAGGGGTTAGGTGTTTACACTTACCGCAGAAAGCATTAGTACGGTTAGTAGAGTTAATAGTACCAATGATAATAATAATGATAATCATCATCATACATATATTCTGGCATATAATAGATACTATTATCCCAAAATTGGATTAAATGAATCATAAATTTTAAAGCAACAGATTGCTGTTGCTTTTCAAAATCACTTGTCTTTGAAACAGAGCTTCCTGTCCTTTGTTTAGTTGCCCTTGTGTTGACAGTGTGTTCCATCCAATCGTCTTTCTTTGATTAACGCTACACAAATAAGCAGCCCTTTTACTGTCAAAGAACTGATCACTTAACACAGTTTTTGAAGACAAAATGGGCCTTTCTCCGCGTGTTCTCATACCTTGGCTCATCGCAACAGTGCTTTGCCAATTCGGTAAGTGTTCTGTTCCATTAGCCTTTATCCTGCTCTTTTATCGCCCCAACACACACAATCATTTGGAGGTCCCCGCCAGCCACCCGCCAGCCAACATGTATAATGATGGTATCATGGCAAAGTATTTATGGTTTGTATGTAAATTTTTCGAAGTCTGGCTGTGCAAGCTCCATTTTTCATTTAAGATGCTGACCTTTTGTAGAAGCCTTGCTGTCATATCGCATTCTTTGTTGTTTTATTTCAATCTATTCTATCAACGGGCTTGCCACAAACTGATTTATTCAAAGCACATTTATCTCTGAGTTGCAATTTTTGAACCCAAATCAAAGCCTTTTTGCTGCGTTTCGTTCATATCATTTCCATCTAAGCCGAATCAAATGCTATATTTTTCGGCGGCTGGTTGAATCAACTCACGATTAATGGAGCACAAATATTACACTTGCTAAGTTCGGGCTATATCTGGTTTTCCGCGTTCTTTCATCTGCTAACGAACGATAAAAGTTGTGCATGGCATGATTGCAGTTCAATGTTGATCCCGAGTAGAAATTAGCTTCTCATAAGGACGAGGCAAAATAGGGACAGAGCAGGGGGCTGGACGGGTCATGTGGGTGCATACGTCTGTGGCCATTGGGGCAACGCCCAGTTGGCTGGAATGACATTGATAAGTTATGATCAGTGTAGGCCAGTTTATGGGTATAGATACCCGAATCGGTTTTGATGCCTAGCCGGCCGCAGGAGAATAGCAGCATTATAAAGTGCAACTGACTGCGTTAAAATTTGCTTCCTGCTCTTTATTCACCATATATTCGCAAAATATTTCTTGCAGGAGAAGCTCAGATATGCTTCAAGAGGCAAGATGTGGTTCTTGTGTATGAAATTCCACATTCAGATTTAAATAGATATACGGTTCTAACGAATTCACTCAAACAATTAGCTATATCTATGAATTTGGCGGACCACGATTGCATTAGACTAGGCGTTATTGTCGCCCGGAAGGAGCTGGATGTATTGGTAAAGTTGAATTGTCCATATGGCATTTCCCAATGCTATTTGTCAGCCTTGAAAACAATAGAAGGTTGGGCGAAGACAGCTGAGTTGTATCAACATGACAAGAGAGATGTTGTGGGAGCAGTTGACATGGCAATAGAAATGCTGTCATCAGGTATCATAATGCATGCAATATGGTCTGATTACTATGATCAATATGGTCTGATTGCTATGATCCATATGATGTGATTGCTGTGATCAATATGATGTGATTGCTATGATCAATATGATGTGATTCCTGTGATCAGTGTGAAATGATTGTTTTTCTTCATATCGAGAAAAGAAAAATAGCTGATACGAACGTTTTGAGAAACTTCTAGAAACTTCGAGAGAAGTACAGCGTTAATGGATGCTATGTTTGTAGCACACAATTGAATTCCACAGGGGGTGGTCCTTGGTTATTTTTGCAGCTCTACATCTCTTACTTGACAAATATATTCGGTTTAGCGTTGCACATAATTTAGCTTGAAATATTATATTGAAGTTTTATAATGCAAAAAGTCTCTCGTTCAGAAGATTATTCTTTCACGTCAACAGACAATCCATTGGCAAGGGTTCATGTTAGAAAAACCATGATTCTGGTTTTAACAAATTCGCCAAAAGAATACAAAATACGAACAGAAGATGCGGTTAAAGATCTGCATGACAGAAAGGTTGAGTTGTTTGTGATCGGAGCTGGCGATGGAATTAAGAACAACTTGGAGCACATTGTACTTGATGCACAAAACATACTGCAGACAAAGGACGTGTCCAGTATTGTCTCCATTTTGAAGCTTTTGGGAAAAATTGTTGCAGGACAGCTCATAGGTAATTTGAAAGCTTTCAGATCCTGGCAATGATATTTCTAGGGAACTTTGAGAGATTATGAAAAAATGTTCACACTTTTGTTTGCTCTTGGGAAATTTCATAAAATTTTTCATTTCGATTTTGCAGTCGCTGCAAAAGAGAGCGAGGACACAAGCGATGGTAATTTGTTTATTTCAACTGACATTATGTCAAGGGTTCAGTTGACTGGTAGTTTCAGTACCTGATTTACATGCCCTTTTACGTAATCTAGAACTTTTTGCTTCGTATGAACGTAATGATCCTGTGCTTCTTTTCATAGCGTTGAACATGAGGCAATCAAAGAATTGAACGGGTCAATCATTCAGTCTTATATTTTCTTTGTATCATAGGGTACAATTAGAAATTTACTCAAATCTGAATTAGCTAATTCATGAAACAACATATATGATATGAGCTATAACAAAAAGGCAATGTAAAATGTCCCAAAACACATCGGCAAGGGCATAAGTGTCTGGAATAAAGGAAGGTCCACACGATGGTGTGAAAGCCACACAATAAACAATAGCAATACCTTAGCATGATAGTAATATCAAGTGCGTCGCAGACCCCTTGCACGATTCATGTCTTTCCTCTCTTCATTCGATATTCAGGATCTCAAGTAAGTGCTCTTTCTTCAAGCAACAGCATCGGTAGGTTTTTCTGTTCATTAAATCATTAACTCTGAAAATTCTCCCTTTTATCCCCCTTTTATTCATTCGTTCATAGATTAAAAGGCAGTAGATTGAAATTTTTTTCCATCTATCGCCATTATCATTACTAATTTTATCATTATTATCAATTTGTTCTTTAGCAAGCCTACCAGTACCGCAGATAAACGTGGAAGATACTTTTGATTTGGTTCTACAAGGTAATTTATTTTTAAAAGAGAATTCCTGAAAAAAATTCAATTCATTCCACTGATTGATTTGCTGAATGATTGATTGAGTGATTGCTCATTGAGGACTCAACTGCATCTCATGATTGATTGCATCTCATGATTGATTGCATCGTTGATTGGTTGAGGCATTGACTGGTTGATTCAGAAATCGAATCAATGGTTGCTGGGTGGACTGCCTAGTTTATTTGTTGATTGACCAATCAATTGATAGAGCGATTGATTTCCTGATTGATTTATTAAAAGGCTTCTCTAGACAAATTTCAAGACGCCACCGCAAACAGCTTTAATGCATACCTAGCGCGATTAAACTAGATTCCAATGATAGCAAGTTTCGTGGTGGCGTTCTTAAAGGAAATAGCAAACAGCTCATACATATATTTTGTCCTTTTTATTTTCACTCTTTTTAATTTTTTAATCTACATCGTAAATTTCATTTTTTTCAACGAAGAAATTAATCATAAAATAAGCTTGCGTTTCATCTTCCGTTTCGTTTTTTAAGAGTTGAAGACCCACGCCTATATCAGATATGCTCATTATACAATGTTAATGTTATTACTTTCATTGTTTCGCTAAAGTGTTTTGTATTGCAATTGCTAACCGGGTAAGCCCAGTCACCTAAGGTGAGCAAAGGTCTGAGAAACCATTACGTCACTCAGACTAGTACTTACATGGATAATGTTTTCGCATGATATGAGCTATACTTGTCAATACTATTTCTTGGATTTCTTGTAACTGTGGTTGCTCTGGGTGTAGTTGTTATTATCATTATTATCATTATTATCATTATTATCATTATTATCATTATTATCATTATTATCAACATTTCAGCTGATTCAAATGATGCGTGCAGAGGAATAGTAGACCTTTGCTTCTTAATCGACTCATCGGGAAGCTTAGAAAGGTTTTACAATGAGGAGAAAATGTTTGTACAAAGAATAGGAGCCAAACTAAAGGTCGAGGAGGGTGACACTAAGATTGGCATAGTCCTTTTCAGTTCAGGGGATTTTGTGAAAATGGCGATTCCATTGAGCAGAGATTATACGACAAACAAGCAGTTCAAAGACGAAGTGCAAAACTTGCCATTTTATGGCTACCAAACAAGAATTGACAAGGCACTGAAAGTTGCCAATGAAGAATTGTTTACTTTAAAGAACGGAATGAGACCGAATGTTCGCAAAGTGATTATTCTAATTACTGACGGAAAACAAGAGCCACCCTCAACAAAGCTAGATGGTAGAGAAAAGGTTGATCCACCAGAAGTAGCGGCAAGACCCCTGCACAAACGGAACGTGACAATTTATGCCATTGGAGTGGGTGGACGAGTAGATAGAGAACAGTTGGAGAGAATTACACAGTCCCCTGATAATGTATTTCAACTGGCTAGTTTCAAAAATCTCATCGAAGACAATTTCGTGAAGAATATTACAAAGAGAGCATGCAAAGGAGCCGAATTAAGTATGATGCTTTTCAATGTTTAAAGAGATGTTGGTTGCGTCATTCTTAGATTTAAATAAATCCTGCTCGATGAGGCCTTGGATTTGCCGTCGTTCAAGCGAATCATAATTGAAATGATGTCAGAGCAAAAAGAGGCAGGGAGCCACCTTAAAAATCAACTTCTCTCGAAAAAATCGATGCTAATTCTTTGGTTTCTGCTGCACGCAAAAATTAAGAATGCTAAGAAGTTCTGAAATATTTTTGGCATGCCAAGTCACAAAAATTGACTTCCTTAGAAGAAATCAAACCTTGTTACTGGCTTTTCTGCTCACAAGGAGAAGTCTGCTTTACCACTGTAATGAATTTTCCATACGAAGAATGAAGTCTATTATGCATTCTACTTTCCTTCATTGCTATTATGGTCCTATTCTGTAAAATCTTTTTGCAAAGAGCCCTGCTATGATAAAATATGTGTGCTCTTAAAAGCGTATGGTTGAATGATAAGCCAGTGCTTGCTTTTCAGCATTCATACTTATAACAAACCTTAAGTTCATCTTTTGTCATGTTTAGTGAATAGAGTGGCTCCTTTCTCTGTTCCGTTTGGTTTCTAGTCAAGTGAGAGACCATTGAACGCTACAGAGGGGAGGGGGGCTGTCCCACTGATGGCACTATGTCTTCCAGCACTTAGAAAGTATCCATTCCTACATCTTGCAAAAACATTTTCAAAGTTTAAAATAAGCTGATATTGATACTGCTACAAAAAAAACTGATTTTTGCTCCGTTTCTCTTTTTCTAGGAACCTCGAATGCACCCACTGTCACCTTTACTGTTCCATCCACTTCAATGCAACCCATCACAACAGAAAAACCAACGAAAAAAGGTGTCACAAACACTACCATGAAGACAACAACAACTGCGAAGAACGACGATTGCAAATGCGATCGTGAATGTCAAGGTATTTTGAAGCATGTTCAAAATTCCATTCGATTTGCGATGCCCTGAGACTGGGTTGATGAAAGTCAACCACTTAACCACTTGCTTGTCACTCAATCAACTGTACGGAATCGGTATCACAGCAGCAATTAACACTTTAGGAGTTCTTCGCTTATTTTGACGAATAGGGTGGGAAAGATTTCCATTTCCTTAGCTTTTGACCATCAGTTGTGTGCACACAGTAAACACCATACTTTGTAGAGCCAAATTTTAACTCATACACTCTTTTCCAATATCGAAAGTGCTAAAGCAGTACTCGCTAGCCTGCTACAGGCGAAAGGAGTACTTAGCCACCAGGTAGCACCTTCTCCAATAGATATTTATCGATATTTGCAGACTGTAAATGTGGTTGCAAATGTGGATCAGGCTGTGGAAAGAAATCAGAGGTTTACATCAACGTATTCAATGGTGACAACGTGAGTAGGATCTTCTTTCAATTTTTAGTCAGTTTTTTTGAAAGATTCTTGAGAAGCTCTTTGCCGTGGATTACATGAAGCCTTATGAACCGACAGCTTACTTGCAGTATAGGATGCTAGCTACAAGTGGATTACATTACATGAAGCCTTATGAACCGACAGCTTACTTGCAGTATAGGATGCTAACTACAAGTGGATTACATTACATGAAGCCTTATGAACCGACAGCTTACTTGCAGTATAGGATGCTAACTACAAATCATCACATATGAAATTATTGAGAAGATGACATTTGCTCAATTTCTTGAAAACGATTTTCAAAGATTTGCACACCCAAATTATGTTAAGATCTTGTTGCTAATTTCCCGCATGTTGAAAAGTTTCTGTTTTTTTCGCATTTTATCTTTTTATCATTCTCGTTAGCTTCATCTTTTTATCATCTTCGTTAGCTAGTTTCTTTCTTTCCAGACTAACAACGTTGTGGTGCAAGATTCGTCGGTGACGCAAACCGGAAGTCAATATTCCTTTACGAATGCCCAGTCTCTTCATCCAAAGTTGTTAGCTGGGAATAATTTCAAGAATAAAACATCATCAGAGATAGCGAGACTCCTAAAGGTTCCTTACTCACATTTCACCTCTTATTAAAAGCAAATTCATAATGGAAAGAACGTCATCATGTTTAATTTTTGCTAGCACAGGGTTTGGGTTCGAACCTGGCACGGTTCACAAAAAAGCACTTTCTAAGAAAGCAAGTGGAAAACCATTTCATTAAAATCAATTTTATGAGTAAAAGTTAAAAAAATTTGCTCTGGCTTCTGGTAAACTTGAAATCTAGAATGCTTAGCAGCTTCTAGAAGGCAATGTACAATATAATCATATTCGCATACTTTATATAATTTGTATCCATATTCATTAGAATTAGCTAGTACAGAGTTTTGGTTAATCTGAAATTTTCGAATTCCCTATCTTTGTCAATTATGAAATACAAGAAATATCTTTGATTTTTTGAAGGAGTTCCTGCCATATGAAAAAAAAGTCAGTGAAGCAGTACAAGAGCTCCTTCGCAGAAGTTTGCAGCAGCGTAAGAAATGAAGCATTTAGAACTGTCTTCAAAGCTTTTCACATGTAAGCTTGATTAAAGTGAATAAGGAATTGATCGCATTATAAAATCTACGAGTCGGAAATTTCTGTCATTCATCGATTTGATCAGATTCTACCCGTATTAGGAGCATTATTTTTCATGACATCGCTTTTCCTATGACTTATGTGATATAACCACATTTGAATAATTCATGTAGTGAAGCATACAAAAAGATAATATTTCTGTTCCTGTCACGCTAAGAAAGCACCTTATCATATCATTATGTAGATCTCTCATTCAGTTCTACATTTTAGGCAGTAAAGAGGAAAACCGTTGCCTTAAAAGCAAACCTATAACATCAAAGCTTTTTTGTAGGGCACTTGTCAGCACGTAAACCTTTTACAAAATAGGTATGCTACATGCTACATATCAAAGGAATGTACAACTTCGGTTTCAATATTGATGTTTCGAACATTGTTTTACATGTTTTTCCACTGATGGGTGTGCAACGAAAAGATTCAATTCTTTTTGCAATGTTTCCTTCTTAAAGGAATACATGTATTGCATTCTAATATCATATCTATATTTCTTACCACAAAATTTCGATACAGCAGTTGATATCAAAGCATTTATTCATAAAATCTCTATAGATATTCAGAGTGTGTGATTTGACGCGACATTTTCGTCGAGAGCTCATATGATGAGGTTGGGTTTGCCAGCTATCTGTGGCTCAGTTGGAGATGCGCCTGGAGCTCAGCATTTCTGTTGAACTCGGCATGGCTTGTTGCAAATGTGGCACACGAGTCCCGTTGGAGCTGCTTGTGTAGGCTGCTTGTGTAGGCTGCTTGTGTAGGCTCCTTGCGACGCAGTCGAGCTTCCTTGCGGTCTATGATCCGCATTTCCTCCCAGGCCGCCGCTCCTTCAAATACCTTCACTCGCCATTTGATGCGATCCAACGCGTTATTCTCCAAGTCAGACAAACTACGATGCCTGGTAACAATTCTTTGGCGTGTCTTTCAACCACAGGTTAGGTCTACCTCGCTGCCGTGTGCCATTTGCAAGTTCTCGACGAGAACTTGCTTCGGCAGCCTAAGATCATTCATGCGGACCACGTGACCTGCCCAACGCAGCTGACGTCTAGTGAGAATGATGCGCAGATGCTGCTCTGGCGCAAACTTCATCGTTCGTGACATGATCGCTCCATTTGATACCAGTTATAGAACTTAAGCGTATTTGATGAAAGGAGTTGAGCTATTTTATGTGCCGGGCGTACGGAGTCCATGTCTCACGGCCCGAAAGCAACGTAGATGGCACGATGGCGTTGTACAGTGCGAGTTTAGTTTCCACCCGGATGTCGTGACTGTTCCAAACTCAGCTTCCGAGTCTTCTGAAGGCCTGGTTTGCCTTACTGATCCTGTTATCAATGTCCTTGTCGCACTTGGCATCATTCGTGATTATGCTACCGAGATATTTAAAGGTCTGCGCAGTAGCGAGTTTGTAACTATCGATTTTGATCGAGGATGGAGTGTAGGGTATTCCAGGAGGGTGTTGGTGGAGCACCTCCGTTTTCTTTATACTAATCGTGAGACCGATGTCCCTTGCTGCAGTGGCAAAAGAGTCAACGAGGCATTGCATGGCTTCCTTTGTGTGCGCAAACAGACCACAGTCATCCGCAAAAAGCAGATCACGAATAAGCACCGAATAAGCTCACTTTGGTCTTCGCCGTTAGTCTCGATAGATTGAATAATCCGCCTTCAGTGCGAAACCTCACAAGTACGCCGTCATCGTTGTCCTGCAAGGGTCGTCACAGCATTGCTCCGAAGAAGAGTACGAACAATATAGGTCCGATGACGCAACCCTGCTTCACTCCAGTCAAGACAGCAAACTTCTCGGAGAAGGAGCCATCCGCGAATACCTGTGCAAGCATTCCGTCATGGAGTTATTGGGTAATGTTCACAAGCTTGTCTGGACATTCGAGCTTTTAAGAATCAGCCGCCGTGCCTCTCTGTTGACAGAATCGAAGGCCTTTGCAAGGTCAATGAAGACAGCGAACAAGCTCTGATTCTGCTCAATGCATTTCTCCTGAAGCTGTCGGGCAGTGCAAATCATGTCAGCGGCTCCACGGGCGCTTCAAAAACCACATTGTGATTCTGAGACGTCATCTAGGAAGTTTTCCACGATGTGTCTTTGGATGATTTTTGCCAACAATTTTTTTCTGCTATAGAGAGCAAGGAGATGCCACGGTAGTTTCCACATTCAGACCGACTGTCTTTGTTTTCAAAGATTGTAATTATAGTCGCATCCCTGAACTGCTGAGGAACTACTTCTTCCTCCGAGATCCTGCAGAAGAGTGTGTGGAGGTTCCCTAATAGCTTAGGCCCGTCATGCAGCCGTATCTCTGGTGGAATACCATCAAATCCAGCAGCCTTGCCAGTCTTTAAGCTGGCAACTGCTACTGTGATTTCCGCTTCAGTAGGAGGTGCAACACAGTCATACGAGATGGGTTTCTGCTGGAGATAAGTCAGTGCGTTTGGCAGCTCGTTAAAATGCTCTCCCCACCTCTGTAGGACTTGACCTTGGTCTGTGATTAACTGTCTTGTCCCGTATGCGGTTTTCAGCGACGCGATTCCTTTTTTCTTGGCTCATCAACCTCATTTACCCATTCGTAAAATCGCTTTATGTTGTTGGTGTCCGCATTTAGCTGGATATCTCGGGCTTTCGCTGTGAACCATTCGTCTTTGCATCGACGAGATTCCGCTTTTAGCAAGGATGCAGCTTTCCTTCGCACTTCTTTCGAAGAAAGCTTTGAACGGCTAAGTTCTTTTTGCTGCGTATCATCCTGGCAGCAATCAGTGGTTCAATCGTTTCTTGGTAAGTCACAAACCAGTCCTTGCTATTGCGTTTCTTTCGTCCGACTGTTTGAACTGCAAACTCCCCTACCTTGTCACGTAAGCTCGACCATTCCTCTTCGACGGAAGCTGCTCCTGGCGATGTTCCTCGAGTTTCTGTAAAAGTATGGATTGAAGACTAGATCGGGTGCTATCATTTCGTAGTGCGACCGTATCAAGTTTGTTGCTCCTTGTGGCTTTGTGCCTTTCTTTGCGTCGCAACTGGAGTCTGAGTCTGGGGACAACAAGCTGGTGGTCCATCTCACACTCCGCCCCACGCATGGCTCGAGTGTCTAAACATCCTTTATGTCCCTGTGTCGAACTATTGCATATTCGATAAGATGCCAGTGCCCAGATCCACTTGACCTTGTGGCAGGTTTTATGTTGAAGCTACGGATTGGTAATGGCCAGTTCATGCTGCGCACATTTGAGAGTAGGACGTGGCCGTTCGTGTTGCACCTTCCTATCCCATGTTTCCCAATTTTTTTGGCCAGGCCATGTGGTCATTACCAACTCTGGCATTCATGTCGCCTAGCAAGATCAGTTTGTCTGCGGCGGGCCCTTTCGAAATGAGTTTGTCAAGATCATCATAGAAGGCTTCTTTGGTTATCTCGTCGTTCGTCATGATAGGGGCGTACGCACTGATCACAACTAAGTCATGGACCGACTCCGACGCCGAGAAGACAGGTAAACTGACAGGAAAGCCAATGTGAAATTCTCAGACAAATTTCTCAATACAACGATTTGGTTTTTATGGGGTAGGTGGGGCAGACATTAAGCAGCTAAATCCTCGTTTTGTTCTTCCGCAATTCTGCATAGAAAATCTTCGTGAATGATTAATTTTTTATGCGCTGAAGGCTTGCAGTAAAAGTTGCTCCCAAATCAACTGGCAATTAGCCTTGAAATTCCTTTCACGGTGGAAGCTTGTCGTTTTCGTATAGTGATATCAACAGCGTATCTACAAGGGAAAAGGTCTTTTGTTTGACCAGAATGTCAGGTCCATCCCCGACGCCGACGCTACTTCTCCATCGCCGATGGGCTAACCTTCTACATCGCTGAGCAAACCTTTCCCCCCAAAATGACCCGCGCAATAATTGAAAGGGATCAGATGGAGCACCACACCAGGAATCTACTCTCGTCAACAGTCAATCGTTGCCAATGGCACGCGCAGCGAGACGATTGACGAATGAGTGTCGATGCAGTGGATGCTGTCATGCCACCGAGTTGGTTAGGCGTGACGCCTATATGTGCTCATTAGCCTTCCGCGCGGCATTATATGTGCTCATTAGCCTTCCGCGCAGCATTCTATGTGCTCATTAGCCTTCCGCGCGGCATTCTATGTGCTCATTAGCCTTCCGCGCGGCATTCTATGTGCCTCTGCTTGGCCGTTGACCCTAGGATTCTTCGCCGTCAGAACGACCTTGGACATTTGGAATTAGAGTTTTCCATCTCCTAGATGAGCTGCCTTACAAGGCTGGTGAGCCCCATCTGCCTTCGACCTGCCCAGATTCTGTTTCGGAAGCGCGATCTATTTACCGACGGGAGACACCTCGTGAAGGTACTGGGCTGGGACTTCTCAGTTTCTACAGGCTAGTGCGAGTCAACAGACCAGTACTTAAGTAAATACCAAAAGTGGTAGCAAGCTCGAGATGCGTTACTACTTAATGGCACCAACCCTCTCCAGAGTGCCACAGGCACTAAAAGCGGATTTGCACTGCAAAAAGCCGAGCATTCTACCCCCCCCCCCCCCCGATATTCAGAGTAACGTAATAAAAACACTAGATCTACAATCCAATATTTATTTCACCAAAATGGATAGCAAAAGTTGGACTTACCGAGATGAATGCAATGCAAAAACCAATCTTCATTTTGAAGCCCCTGGACATGACACTCACGGGGAGACAGATTTGCATGTGACATGAATCACCATCGTCTTCTCACGCCTTCTCCCCTTGACGCCTGGTCCCCATTGAAACCTAGGGTCGGCCGCGTCAATGATCCCAATCACCATCAATCATCATCAATCACCATCAATCACCATCAATCATCACCATCTTCATCATCATCACCATCAAACGTGGTATCACTATCTTCGATTATGATTATTGAAATTGTTGTTTAACCTTTTATTTCAAACTTAACTACTGTGGATTTTTTAAAGTAATGTTGGATTTTGCTTGTAAAAATGGCCCGACTTTCTAAATCTTCATAAATAAAACCCTGAACGAGGCGATGTTTGACAGTTTGAAAAAGACATGAAATATTTACCAGCAAGCTTTTTCCAGATTTTAAGAGGGAAAATTATTCAGTAGCAAACCATTGGTTCACAAATTTGGCGTTCATTGTTTAAAGGTGTATCCCAGGCATTCCTCTCGCTTATAAATATGGCTTATGAATGAAAAAATTCAGTCAAAAAGAAAAGGGATCAGAGCACCGCTCGATAAGCATGCGACTCAATTTCATCAAACCTACAATCGGATGTTCGGTAGAAAAATAAACATGATGTGGGCAAAGCGAAGCAACTTTTATTTGTTGACGCAGGTTGAGTGCATGGCAGCTAAGCAGCTGATGTGGGACTGCGTCATTACTGCTTATGCTCTCAATAGTGACTTCTTAGTACTCATTTACCGACGCCGGATGGGTGGACAGCGGAGTGGGCTGTTGGCTTGTGGTTAATTGTTCCGACGACGGGAATCGAACCAACGTGAGTAGGCCTCACAAGATTTGAAACACTGCGCCTTAACCACTCCACCACACCACCAATGATATTGAATTACATTAAATAACGGATGCATTGCCTCTCTCTTCGTTTCTCTCTCTCGAACTTGCGTGTAACACACCAATGTGACTTGATAGGAGAGAGCCCTTGGTCTAGAGCAAGCAAATGGGGCTATTAGTTTTAGAAGCTATCCTGATCGTTTCCAATTGTATACATATCTATCAAAAGGGTAAGTCTTTTTTCTTTAAATAATTGAAAATTATGAAAGAGCAGAATTCCAACTTGAATAAAACTTACGATCAGAATTGAATTGAGGTGAAGTTTGATAATTTCACAATCAGTTCGTAAAGGAGTTGGTTATTTGCAGGAAACAGCAGACAGCAAGCAGCAGACTTTGGATAAAAAATTCAGTTTTCATTGCTTATTTTATCTCTTGATGTTGTATTTTTACACTTCAGCTGGCGAAACCCTGATAACAGCCAGCTGATCTGGTGACCCATGACAATTTATCGATATCTCCTTTGTCATTGTGGTATCCTTTGTACTTGTGTTTCAGCTGCTGTCCTTATATTGATCAGTGGACTGATTCCGTTTAGCTTCGGTAAAAAGTTCTCTCAAATCTCAGGTGCTTCTCAGAGGATTCTGGCAGAGTGTGGCAAACTGTTTTTTGCAGATAGGTAACCATGAATGCAGCACTGCTGTTGCATTGGTCGGGTCTCGGTGGCCAAACTGATATCCCCAATCCTACGAAAGAGTTGGGAGGGTAAAATTCGTCACCCATACAGAACTACAAACAATTCATGTCAAAGGTCTTTGGTTCTAGCGAACGGTTCTTGCAGGAATTGAATTATTTTTTTATATAGGTTCAATGTATATCACCAACCTGTTGACACGAATCAACACAAAGCACCCTAAACAGGAAACGACAGATGGGACAGATACTTTAAAACATTAACACATTCCCGAAATCGAATGTACACAGCAACAAATGCACACATCTATAGTCATCATTTCTAGGTCACGAATGTTGCATGTTGGACCACCCCAGTTTCCGCTCTTTGTGGCAGCATCAAAGCACAGTAATAGTCAAACGTATCTCCCTGCCGACCACAGGTCAGAAACTGCCCGAGAAGTTTGACCATAAGTTAGCATCATCCTGTCCGTTCGTCGTCCTGGTTCAAAGAGTTGGACTCAATGAGCCTCACTCCTAGTGTTGATCATAACGGTCGCAATGTTGCGGCTTGCGGCTTAACTTCAAACAAGACTTGCCAGGTGGGACTGCCACTGCAAACAGTGCAAATCACAGAGACCTTTCATCCCTCGATCCGGAACGATCTCCAAACTTCAAGAAACGTCTGTGTCAACAATTCTTCGTTTTCGACACAGTTTGCAGCTAATGTTCCTTTGTCAGATAAGCAAAGAAGAGAGCAAATTTCGATTAGAGATACACTAACACTTAAAGATCAGAAACTGCCCAAGAACTTTGACCATAAGTTTGATCCTTGCCCATGCCAAGTGAAGGGCACTCTGAAAAATGACTGACTTTATCAAACAGTCCGACAATGCAATATTTGTGTGTGATGTGGAGGATATCTAGCGGTATGTTACCCGTACGGATGACAGAAAGCAGACCAGTGCCCCTTGATATCATGCAAAACCAAAGGCATCTCCAGTAAAGCAAGAAAAAAACAATGCCAATTATTCTGGAACTCAGGAAACACCAAAGTTCAGTAAAACAAGGCTAATTGTTCAGAAATTCCGACTTTACCAGCATCAAGCAACAATGAGGCAACCACTATACAATCAGACAAGAAAAAAGGGCGATATAAATAAGTAATAAAACCTTCGTGTTGGTTCGGGACTATGAAAGGGTTTTTATCAGAGAAAGGATATCCAATGTTGTGTTTTTTTTTCATTTTTTTTTTTAGTGAGTTATGTTGAGGAAAGGCCATGGTGGCATATACAAAGCCCCAACAAAGGAACAAAGAAGAAAGCGAGCAGCTAAGAGGATAGAGAGATAAGATCAAGTTTATTTACATTAGATTTGAAAGATGGCAAGTTGTAGGACTCAGGAAAGCAAGAAGAGGGCAAGACGTTCCATAAGTTGCATGTTCTTGGGATGAATGATGATTTCTGAGATAGAGTTCGTGGATTAGGCAGTGAAACTTGGAAAGGGTGTGAATGAGTTGAGCTTCTGGTGGTCCTGACACGCCTCAGAGGAACTGGAATGATATCCCTGATCTCCTGAGAACAATATCCGTTAAATTATCTGTAATAGATGGAAAGATCTCCAACTAAACGACGATGGGAAAGAGGTTGGAGCGATTTGATGAGGTTAGGATTATTGATGAGACGAATGGCTTTGGACTGGACTTTGTCGAGAAGACAGAGAGTAGATTTTGGAGCACGACCCCAGACGTTGGAGCAGTACTCTAAAGAAGGACGGATTTGGGACTTGTATATAGATAGAAGGTGAGAAGATGAGAAAAACCCACGGGCTCTGACGAGGAAACCGAGCTTTTGAGATGCATGTTTAGCAAGGGAATGGATGTGAGTTTTCCAAGTGAGATTAGATGAAAGAGGAATACCAAGTTGTGTGAAAGAAGCTGAAGTGTCGAGTTCATCACCATTTATGAAGACAGCTGGAAAGTTTTGATTACGTTTGCGTGAAATGACAGCCTGTTTCGTCTTGCTTTGGTTGAACGAAACTAGGTTGTCTTTACCCCACTTCTCAATAACTGTCAGATCATTGGAGAGAAGCGAGGCTGAAATGTTTCTGTGGAGTTGAATATCGGTGGAAGCATGGTCATTTGGATTGAAAGAAAATGAAGAACTTAGGAAGGTATCATCAGCAAAAGAATAAATGCTAGAAGATGTAGAGGTCAGTAGGTCGTTTATGAAGAGAATGAAGAGTACAGGGGAGACAACAGAGCCCTGGGGTACATCAGCATTGATAGAGTGCAGATTGGAGAGGAAGCCGTCCACTCTGACGGCAATTGACCTATCAGGGAGGAAACTACCAATCAAATTAATGAGAGTGTGATGGAGACCAAACATCGGCAGTTTAGCGAGAAGACCTTGGTGCCAAACGCGATCAAAGGCCTTGGAGATATCGAGAGAGATCACTCTGCTCTCACCACTGGATTCTAAAGCAAAGAACCAGACATGGACAGCATAAGGAAGAAGATCACCAGTAGAGCTGGCTTTTCGAAAGCCATACTGGTGATCAGAGTGAAGATTGTTTGTTTCAAGGAAGGTAAGAAGTTGTTTAGTGATGATGGTCTCCATAGTTTTAGAGATGAGTGAAGTGATTGCAATGGGACGATAGTTGAGTGGATTAGACTTTTCGCCTTTTTTTGGGATAGGAAAGACGTGGGCTTGTTTCCACGAGGTGAGAAATGTGCCAAGAGTGTAGGAAAGCTGGAATAGTTTGTTAAGAATAGGGGCCAGCTCAGGAGCACAGATTTCGAGAACTATTGCTGGAATACCATCAGGGCCTTTGGATTTGGAGGTGTCAAGCTGCAGAAGGGTTAGGCGAACTTTTCGTGTGGAGAACTTAATGGGTGACATAGAGAATTTTGAAGGTGGGAAGTGGCGCGGTTGGACCCCTTGGTCGCTCAGATTTGAGTTGGTGGCAAAGACTGAGATTGGCCTTGGATGAAGGGGTGGTAGAAGAAGAGTCAGAGTTGTTTTTTAGTGGAGGGAAAGATGATTGGCAAAAGTTTTGGGAGACAACTTTGGCCATAGACCAAATGGAGCGAGATCCAGCCTGGTAGGAAGCGATTTTGTTGTTGATGCGTTGGACAAAAGATGATTTGGCATTTTTGATGGTTTTGGAGCAAGTATTGCGTGACTGGATGAAAGAAGTTCTTGAGTGTTGGGTTTGAAGTCGCTTCCATTCCTTGAAGTAGTGGTTTTTGTTATTCACAGCTTTGGCGCACTGTGAATTGAACCACTAAGGGGAATTTTTTTTACCAGGCTTGTAAGAAGAAGGAATAAGAAGATCCATGCCAAGAAGTATTGCGTCGGTGATGAAAGAAGCAAGAGATGAAGGATCATTTGAAAGGCCTGAAGACCAAGGGTAAGAAGAGTAAAAAGTGCGAAGGGAGTCCCAGTCAGCCTTGCTGTAGTGGAAGACTCTTTGCGGAGCAAAGGGTCTATCAGTTGAGGGAGGAAGTCATGCCGTAAGGTTATGAGACAATGATCAGAGTTACCAAGAGGAGAGCTAACGGTGGGAGGAGAGTAAATGCTAGGATTAGATGTGAGGAAAAGATCGAGAGTATTTGCTTTGTCTCCTGCACGATCAGGAACGCGTGTCGGCTCTGAAATTACCTGTGTCAAGTCATTGACAATGGCAAAGGCCTCAGCTTCCCGACCAGCAGGGTTGGTGACATTGGAGGGATAGGAGAGCCAGTCGGAGTTGTGGATGTTGAAATCACCAAGAACGATGATTTCAGAGCGTGGAGATTGTAAAGTGATGGTTTCGATTGATATAGAAAGGTGGTCGAAGAGAAGTTCATGATTGTTTGAGTTAGGAGAGCTGTATAGAGTGCAAATGTACTTTGTGGCATGAGGAAGGGAAATTTTCAACCAGAAGAGGTGAAAGCCAGGATTAGAAAGATCGAATTGATTGAGGTGTAAGGTCTGCACATCAGAGCGAATAAATGCACAAACCCCACCATTAGGGAAGAAGGAGGAAAATAACACATAACCTGGGGATTTGAGATGAGGAGAGAGGCTTGATTTTGGTTTCAGTGAGGAAGAGTGCATAGGGGTTTATGGATTGGAGATGATGATGTACTGGATTGATGTTGGAAGAAAGTCCACGGATGTTGCAGAATGAGATGGAAAAGGGTTTAGGTGCCACGTTGGTTGCTGCAGTTGAGCTGTTTAAATTGTTTTGAATAATGTTGAAGGAATGGTGAGTGGTGGTTGGGACAGTCAAAATGACAGTGGTAGCGGTAAACTGAAATCCCTTGAGAGCTCCCTTAGCTATCCTGTGGCCTCAGAAGGGCCCCCCGGAGCTGCGAGCTAAGAGTCGCTCCAGTTGCGAACTGGCATAACAGGCAGCCCGGGATTATACACCAGCTGATGAGGCAGCCTCCTAAAGCGCTACCAATGGGTTTGGGCCTCTATACCATCTGGCGGCGGGGCCTGCAGTGCACCCTCTTCAACGGTACCCTTAAGTATAGCCAGGGAACAGACTGGCAAATCAGTCTCCCGCAGTCCCTGTTCACAATGACAAACCAACCACAAGCGCCGGCATCTCTATCCTTGAGCTGAAAGTGACATAGTCACTTAAGACACTAAAAAGTAGAGTGGTGGTACTGCCCCGGACGATGAGTAAAACCCATCTACCACCTATAAAAAGAAGTGTTATGAAAAGAAGGCTTTATTACAAGTCCCAAATCCGTCTTTCTTTAGAGTACTGCTCCTACATTTGGGGTGGTGCTTCAAAGTCCACTCTCTGTCTTCTTGACGAAGTCCAGTCCAAAGCCATTCGTCTCATCAACAATCCTAACCTCACCAAGTCTCTCCAACCTATTTTCCATCGTCGATTAGTTGGAGATCTTTCCATCTATTACAGATACGTAAACGGACATTGTTCTCAGGAGATCAGGGATATTATTCCTGTTCCTCTGAGGAGTGTCAGAACCACCAGAAGCTCTACTCAGTCACACCCTTTCCAAGTTTCACTGCCTAATCCATGAACTCTGTCGCACAAATCATCATTCATCCCTAGAACATGCAACTTATGGAACACCTTGCCTTCCTCTTGCTTTCCTGAATCTTACAACTTGCCATCTGTCAAATCCAAGATAAATAAACTTGATCTGATCTCTCTCCTCTTAGCCTTTCGCTTTCTTCCTTTGTTGGGGCATTGCATAGGCCACCATGGCCTTTCCCCATCATAACTCACTGAAAAAAAAAGAAGAGAGGTATTGGAGAAACTTGAGGTACAAACATATTTTGGATTGGAATTAGTTAGCCTCGCTTGGGAGTTTAGGGAATAATAGGCCTAAGGGAGAAATGATTTAGGATCTAGTAATAATACATCCAGAAATCCATATCGAAGAACACAATTTCGCAAATTTAGACTGAATGTTTTCTATTTCGCGGGGTAGTCGAAAAGTTTTCAAGGAACATTTTTTAACGAAGATTGATTCGGGTTGCCGCTGCGAGGGCGCATACAGGTGTCGCTTTTTTGGACTCCAAGATGGCGGACAACGGATTGAAACCACAACAAGATAAAATTGGATCAGCTACTGGTTTTAGGATTCATTTCGTTGCACAAGCTTTGACCAAATGTATCAATGAAAATCTTCTTATTGACGAGTATATCAATGCATATGAAGAGTTGTGTGTTTTCTTCAGTTTGTTAGGGTCTGTTTTTGGTTTTATCACTTCCGATGTGAAAGAAAAAATCGAGATTCTTCGAAATTTTAGGAATGGCCACACCAACAGACATGAATATGGAAATGTTGAAAAGATGATGGAGTATGAGATCAAAGTAAACAAGGAAACTAACGAAGCACTTTTGGGGTCCAGGACTTTGTTGAGGCTACACAGAGCCTTGTCATTTACTATGACATTTATGGAGAATTTATCAGAGAGCCAGGGCAAAGAAAAAGCGTCGACCATTGCATCAACTGCATACTCAAATACCCTTGCAAAGTATCATCCTTGGCTGATCAGGAAAGCTGCTTCTTTGGCTATGTATACATTGCCCTCTCGTGGTGATATGTTGGTTCTCGTAGCTTCTGGCCAACCGGATGAGCAAGAAGTCCAAAGAATGTTAAAGAGCTGCGTCCTCGCTATTAAGAGTGTTTATGAGTCAGTAGAAGCTTTGTACACAAAATATGATCTACATGGATTACCTTGATGCATCAATCATTGAGCTAAGGATTGTGAAACTTTTGAGAGGAATTATCGTTTTGTGCATGGGAACTCTGCTTTTGTCACTTTCCCGTTGCATTGTGGTCTTGCATAGCATGATTTCAACCCATGCTTCTACGTTTTTAAAATCCTGATTTCTAGACAGTTCAGCAAATTTTGTAAACCAAGTTGAAAGGTTGGCGCTCTTCGATTGATTTTCACTGTCATCAGAAGTCAGTTGCCTGCCTCCTAGCCTTCTTCCTCCTCCCTCAAAAGTGGAGATATTTCAATACTTTTACTAAACCAAGAAAAGATGAATTAAAGCAAATTTCCACTTTTATGTTGGATTTTATTCATCATAGTTGTCATAGTGATTATGGTGCATAGTTATTGTGCTAAAGGTCCCAGCTTTGAGCCAGACCTTGCCCTGTCTCAGGATGCACCCCATCTTTTTGCCTAGCATCAAATTGTTACCTGGCATAATTCTTAAAGGTAAGTGAGACAAAGATAGGAACTGGGGACCCTCTGTTGCAATTTTGTCATAGAAGGTGTTGCCTCTCCAACAAAGGGCTCTCCAAAGCTCTTATCTAATTCAGACTAAGCAAAATAGCCTCTTTTGCCATTTAAATTTTCATTTTGTTGGATCTGTCGGCCCAAGATTGTTGTAATCAGGAAATAATAATGATTATTAATGTCAGAAAAGTTTGCATCTAAAAATTTGAAAATGTGACTTTGTCAAATTCTTTGACCATGACCTTTTTGCAATTCATACTTAATATTGCAAATTGTTTGTATCAAATCTTAATTATCATTGTAATTTGCAATTATTTTAACTAGAGAAATAAACATAATATAGTCACAGCACTTCTGTCATAACAGTATGTAAAGTATGATAAAATCCAGTATAAATAATTGTTAATAATAGTGATAATAGAATTGGATGGAATCCTCAAATTTCACGCTATTCTTAAAGGCCTTGCATTTTCTAGAAGAACTCAAGTCCTCTTGTCATAAAGATATTGCAATTCCTGTTAGAGATTTATTTTGCCTTCTCATTATTCAAAGCTCTTTATTTTCCCTTACCCGGGGACCACTGATTTTAATTCATTCCAGCCTTCCAGCAAGCAAGATCCTCTACAGGTCTCTCACTCATCTTTAACCTTTGGCATCATCATTTTATTCAAAGTCATATGCAGTCTTCATGCCTATCTTTGGCCCTCCAATTCAAAACTCCACGCTATTGTCACCAAATCTTTCTGCCTTTCATAAAAAAATCTTAAAAGTTCTTATTACCTAAGAAAATAAGAAGCAGACTCTAGGTTTACCAAGAAGGATGGATTTAAAACCATCTGCTTTATAGCAGATATTTGCCACTTTCAAGTTGGCTGCAGCTCCAATTGATAGACTACCAGCTGAACTAGGCAGATGGTTGAACATGGACTATCATCTTTGTAAATGTGACATGCTCTTCAAACGAAGTGGGCAGTAAATTTAATCATTTTTCTTAAATGCTCTTGTGTATCAAATATCTGAAATGAATATATACCACAATATTTTTCAAAGTATGCAATCAATGGCAAGATTGTAATAGCCATGAAAAGCTCTAAAGATCTAAAAATTTTGACATACTTTGGAAGGGGGAATTTCTTTTCCACCAAAAAGGAAAGTAATCCATAATTCAGTTTTCTTTAAAAATTAAGGTTTGCCACTTGTTGTGTTACATCTTTTGTTGTGTTCTCTCATTTGCTAATAGTGTGAAGAGTGATTCAATTATCTTTGTATAACAGATCTCAACTGGGGGTTTGTCGTAAATATGACACCTGATGATGATCACGATTCAGTATCACTTGCATGCTGTCAATAGGACAGTAATCAAAGTAACCAAACTTGATTTGAGTGGACCAAATGGTGTAAAGATGAGATACTGCAGACAATGATACCAGGCAATAGATATACACATCCCTTTTTTACATGAGTATTCACATTTTTATTGCCAGCATCAATCCAATTATACTCATAACTGGACGTAGCTACATGCTATCATTCAAAATATTGGCTTACTTATTTGATTTATTGTCATACAATTTGAATATTTGGGCTGCCATATTTCTCCAATGATGGTCTTTTAAGAGACTGGCATCATGCCATAAACTCTTACTTGCTATGTATAGTGACTTACTTGACCATTTACAGGAGATGCTTAAAAATACTTGTGGTACTTTGTGAAGTATTTTCATTGACACAAAACAGTGCTCTGAGTTAGAGAAACTTCCTTTCCTTGCTTTGATATCCTATGGGCCTAATGTAACCATATAGTATTGCTGTAGCCCAAGGTGTTGACACTTCATTGTTTATACATTTGCAATCAATTAATAAGCTCTCAAGGTCCACCCATAGTAAAAATTGCAAGCAAAGAGCAACCAACCAGGCAAGAGATAAGATTTTAAGTGTAATTTTATTGCTGCTGTCATTCCAACTTGAACAACTCTAAATTCATCATAAACATCAAAAAGATAATAAATTTTGATTTTTAAGATGAAAATTTACTTAAATCCTCTAAAGAGAGTAACAACTAACAGGAATTTGGACATATTAACAATGCGTGTTCATCACTTTTAGATAAAACTTTAAACCCATAAGTGTTTTCAAAACTCTATCAACAGAAATTGATAACTGCATTTACAAGCCACCATATACACACTCTCAAATTTATCTCTATCCAAGGAGCTTTTGAAATTATCAGGAAGAGAATAGAAGCAATAATTGGAAAGCACGAATGTCTTATTAATACTATCAGAAAACGCAAGCTGCAATGGTTGGGACATGTCTGCAGGCAGAACGACACGATGGCGAAATACATCTTACAAAGCAAAGTAGAAGGCGCTCGAAAACAAGGCAGACCTAGAAAGAACTGGACTTCCAAATTTTGGGCTGGACGGGTCTCACTCTGGCGGAAGCAACAAGAATCGCGAGCGACAGGAAGGCCTGGAGGACTGTGGTCAACAATTCGCTGGTGCTCCCACGACCCAACCGGGTTAAGGAACGAACGAAGGAGCTTTTGATTCAATTAGCTATCACAATTGTTTAAAACAAAGAACGGCTTTATGAACTCTGTAAACTTAAGTGTCTTAAAAGGAAGTTGATATCTATTGTCTTCTACTTATTGCACCTTCCTTATGAGGACCTACGTGAGTAGGTCCTCATAAAATTTGATTCCTTACAACAAAGTGGCAGCTTTTCCTCTGGTTTTTGCTGAGATTGGAATCAAGTATGCCTTCCTTTTTTTTCTCCTTGATAGAAGAATTTTATTGTTTCGAATGAGTTAAATCGGTTAAGATTTATTTAAATAATAATAATTCTTTTGGTGTGATTGCCAGAAACAAAACAACAAAGATTTTCACTATTTCACATAGCTATAAAAAGTTTTCCAGGGCTCTCCTCTAACTACCCATGACAACCATATATGTTGTCTCAACAATCTGCTCCAGCGTGTTAAGATCCTTCTGCAGTGACTCATTCTGCTTGATCAACTCTGAAATTTTCAGTGTTAAATCAAGCAGTCCAGCTCTCTCCAAAGCGGACATCGTTTTTCTGTATCTAACTTCCTGTTCTCCTCCGCCAGAAGGTGCGTTTTGGTCCACCATATCCTGATGAGATTGGAGCTGGTCAATTGGCTCATTTCTTTGCTGCTGATGCTCCAAGTATGCCATTTCTGGAGTCTGAAAAATCATCAACTATGGCTCATACTTTTAAACACAAATAAAAAATGGTAACAAATAGCATACCTGCTTAGGAACAAAATACATTAAAGGCAGCAAGAAATTTCCTAAATGGGGTAATTACTATGGACAAACTCCTTTGTGTACTTTCTATGTAACAACCAAAGCTCAATTTCTGCAATACTGGGAAGCTGGGGAAGGCAACAAAAACCTTTTCTATTCTCATCAAAAGCAATTTTATGATTAATTGACGGCAAGATTGATTAGAAAACTGTGATTCTATACTTATGAAGACATGAAAGAATTGCAGGAAATTGTAGAGATGTTAGAGGTGACTGAAGCGAAGCCAACATAGGCCATAAAAAGTGATAAAACATCCCAAAATATGTGCAAAATTGGAACAGGAGGAGCCAGAGATTTTAAGTTAACAAAGTCAGTTCACATTATCGTTAATCTAGCAATGTAGCTGCCCCATGTTTGCAGTATTATGCTATTTCAACCTATATCTATCCAGATTGGAGAGGCACTAGGAATGAGTAGACTTGTTGAAAATCCAAGTGGCAGATTTGGATAAGCATGTCACATCACTCCTGTGGCCTGATGGCCGTTGGGGCACTTTAATGAGTCCACAATGTTTCCCCACCGTCCATGGTTCTTGGCTTCACGAATACATGAAACCACACTCTTCCTCTCTCCTCTTCCGAATCACTTTACAACAACAACAGGAATGCTGTGATGATAAACAATAACAATGTTGAGTGGCTTCAGGCTACTGTTGGTGTGCGACAAGGCTGTGTCTTGTCCCTTTGCTTGTTTAACAGCTTGTTTGACATAAGAGAATTTCTCAGGGACAGTCAAAGTCGCAGGCAGGGAGATAACCAACCTTAGATTGGCAGATAACATTGATCTCATTGCAAACCAAAATCTGCTTTCGAGCTCTGCTGCTTTAGCAGACTGCTTGGGATCACGTGGAAGCAGAAAATCACTAATATTGAAGTCAAAAGGAGGACCACTATTGAAAGTGGTGCGTATGAGCCGCTGCTGGAGACAGCAAGGAGAAGAAAGCTGCAATCGTTTGGTCATGTCACTAGGAAGATGGAGACTCTTGCAATCCATATCATGCACAGTAGTGTGGAGGGAAGTAGAGGAAGAGGTTGACCAAAGAGAACCTGGTTGACAGACATTCAAATGTGTTTGGATAAGCATGATTATAAAAAATAACTGCATAATCGCAAACAATTAGCACATTGTTGTGCGTGCGTAAAGTTTATCCATGGTTGGGTGTCCACTCGGGAGTTGCGTATTGTGTCAGACGGTTTTTGCAATTAGGACTTGTTGTTTCGTGCTGTCTTCTGTATACAGAGAGTTGATGTTGGTGCTCACTTGGGAGTTGTGTGTTGTGTTAGACAGAGGACATAGCGAGATTTTGGTGTGTGTGGGGGCAGTTGTTTTCATAAGTTAGAAGATAGGGGAACAGTTATAAATCTTTGTTTCATCAACTACTACACACATATCTGGAAAACAGCTCAATACTTCCAAGGCCTTTGATCACAATTGGCACAAGAGTCGTCTCCCTAAACTACTGATGTTTGGTATCCATCACACTCTCATTTAATGAATTTCTAGTTTCCTATCTGAGAGGTTGATTGTCATCAGAGCGGATGGCTTCCTCTCTAACTCATTCACTCCCTTTCCAAGTTTCAGTGCCTAACCTGCAAATCATCATTCATCTCCAGAACATGCAATTTATGGAATGTATTGCCTTCTTCTTGCTTTTCTGAATCTTACAACTTAACCTCTTTCAAATCTAAGATCAATAAACTTCATCTGATGTCCCTCTCCTCGTAGCCTCTTGCTTCCATCTTCCATCCTTTGTTGGGGCTTTGTATATGCCACCATGGCCTTTCCTCAACACTACTCACTAAAAAAAACAGCATCACATGTTCTCATCATCACATCAAAAAATAACCAAGCCATCCTACTATTTTATCAGAGGTAGTCTGTGGCTGCTTGGCAAAACCTTGCAAGTTTCCTCCATTTAATAGCAAATAGTACAATGATGAAACATTGGTGTTTGCCTCCACTGAAGAGCATTCACTGCTACTCTCTACATTCTGGCAGCTGGGTGGGCCATCTGGTGTGGTGTTCCATGACATGTTGAAGAGCCTACGGGAAGCATGAAATAATTGACAAGATCAAAGCAAATACCTTCAGATCCTGATGAAGACACACAAATAAGAATGAATACACATCTCAGAAACGGCTTGAAGAGCAAGAGAAGGGGAGACTGTGTGAAACTTCTCATGCCCTCATTAAATAACGGCAGCATAATATACATGTCTTTTACTAAATAATAGAAATACATCTGCCATGTAAGAATGTTACTGTAAATGTTTATATTCAAGCCTTTAACTTGCTTCAACTAAGCTTCAGTTAAGAATATGTAGAAACAGACATCCATTGCAGAATTTCGCCAGGTTAAGATGTCACATTAGAAACAACCTGAAACTTTCTCAGCCCTAAATACAAAGCAATTTTAATATAATTATACAGTAGCTTTAAAAAACAAAGATAATTTTTCAAACATATATTTAAATGGTTGTCACAATAAACATGCTTGAAATAGGGCAAAATTTAAATCTTTACTTGAAATTAGCCAATAGCGTATAGCTAATAAAAATCAGCAGACACATCAACAGATGCCGAACACTGCTCTATGAGTACGTTTCATAACAGTTTGGCAGACCGGCCTGTCGTATTACTGACTTTCTTTAAATTAAATTTAGATCCGATTTGATAAAAGGCAGCTACTGAATTGAAATTTAAAAGAGCTAGAAGGGGGGAATAGATAATACAAATAAATTGCGATAATAATTTCAGCGAGGCGGTAATTTACGATGCCACAAACTGTTGTCACTTCTGCCTTTCAAAAGTAGGCCTAAGAGCAGTCTAAAATCTCAATATAAAAGGTTTTAAGAGCACTACCTTCACTGTATTAGATCCAGGGTAAATTTTCATCAAATGCTTTGCGAACAGATAATGTTCTGAGGTCTTTTCGTGAACTGCAATAACTTTGAAGTAAAACGAGTGTCTGGAGTTGGATGCGTCCTTCACAGGTGTACGTTTTATACAAGAACACCGCAACAACATCCATGACTTTCCAGCGTAAACATAAATCAACGCAAGTTTACAGATTCTTGTCAATGGCTTTGAAATTCACCAATAAACTTACAATTGCGAAATCCGTACACAATGCATCATCTTAGAAGCGCCATTCTCACGTGACGACACTATTTCCAGCTGAAACATTGTTACTTATAATAATAATAATAATAATTATAGGATATATTTAAAATGGTAATCTACAATAATCAACAACAATTTAATTAATTTTTTACAGTAGGGCCCACTAAAAACTACAAGAGCTAAAACAAAAAGAACCTATAAATATGTTACAGTAAGATATCAAAATAGTATAAATAACAATGTGTATGGTAATTATAACGATAAAAGACTGGTTTTGAATTGCAAAATGCTGTATCAGGACTATATTGGGTCATGATAATGCAAATCATTTATTTCGGTGCTATGGTTGGACTTTCGGAAGCAGGGGATTGAGAGGAAAACTTGGACATGTGACTGCCGAAGAAAACTCAGCAAATGAGCAAACATATTTTTCCAGGAGAGGAGCAAACTTATGGAATACCTCTCAGCTGAGCTGCCCCGTAGCTACCCTGTAGCACATACACAACGGCACGCACAACACACACAGCACGCACAGCAGCACGCACAGCACGCACAACCACACAACAGCACGCACAGCAGCACGCACAACACGCACAACAGCACGCACAGCACTCACAGCACGCACAACAGCACGCACAGCACGCACAACAGCACGCACAGCACGCACAACAGCACGCACAACAGCACGCACATCATGCACACAGTATGCACAGTATTTTCCCCAAACTTTTCCAATCGTTTATGCATTTAAGAACTTCCTTTTTTGATTCAATAGATTTTAGCACCAACCGGAGTACATGTATGATTAAAATTAACAAGAAAGGATATGTTTGTCTTTTGCTCATCGTCTTCATAGAGAGAGAGCGTGGCACTGTTAGGAATAGCAATCCCAACGCAAGCATTATCTTAAACAATATGTTTAAGCCATCGTTTCAAAGAGAACTTCCTTTTAACTGCAAATTCATTCTTTGTAATAATCTTATTTCATTTATATACAGTATTTTCATCTATCTGGCTATCTGTATTTTCATCTATCTAGTCTATCTGGCAGTATTATAAATGGGCCCGTTGAAAATCAACTTTGAAGAAGGGCAAGCCATAAGATAAGATGAATGTGAATTAAAGAAAATAGCAGCCCATTATACATATCTGCATGCATTAGTTATCTTATAATGCAAGTTGGTGTTTTGCAGCCTCTTGCTGGCCTCCTGTGGATTATCACAATATAACCTCAATTACCATAGATTTCTCTGACAAAGCCTCTGATTGCTCTCTTTGCAACTAAAGACAAAGCTATGACAATAAGTGGAACATAGAAGTCTTGTTCAGCATATTGTCAACTATCCATATTTGGAAATCTCTTGATTTTCCTGCTGACTTTAAAAAGAGAATAGGCAAATGTTTTCAGAGCTAACAAACATGGAAAGTTGAAGGTCATAACTGGCACATCTGCTTGGCTACATAGCTCAAAAAGACAACTTACATTTAAATCTTCGATGGTGATACGATAGAAGGCACCTTCAAATTGCTCGCAGCTCAGAATTTTTACACTCAAAACGGATTATAGTCAGATACAGCTTTTTCCGATTTGAAGAAGATGGCTGGGATAAGTTTGCAACCGCTTTCTAGTGAAGAAGACGCTCTTCTCGAACCACACTACCAGGGGTTCGGCAGCTGTGGCTCACCATTTGTGAAAGTTCATCCAGGCAATTATATTCTACCAGCTGCATACTCCAAATACAAGGATATTTTCCGAGACTGGAAAGTTCAAGCAAGTGATATATATGTTATAACTTTCCCTAAGAACGGCACAACATTAACTCAAGAACTAGCATGGTGCGTTCAAAACAATTGCAACTTGGAGGAAGCAAAAACAACTCTTCTTGACCAAAGGGTTCCATTTCTGGATTTGCCAATGTTACTTGAACACTTTAGTGCAAATCTTCCGGTGGATCCTAGAAAGGTGATTGAGGATATGGAGAAGATGCCAGCGCCGCGAATTTTGAAAAGCCACCTACCTCTTGCTTTACTTCCAAACAATTTGCTAGATAAAAGCAAAGTCATAAGCTGCCTTAGAAACCCAAAGGATACCGTGGTTTCTTTCTACCACCATGAGAAATTGTTTGTGCACCACAATTATGTTGGTGATTTTCCTTCCTATTTCAACTTTTTCATGGATAGCATTTCTCTTTGGAGCCCTTTTTTCAACTTTGTTGCTGAGTTGTGGAATGAAAAAGACCATCCGAATATGTGTTTGCTGTTTTTTGAAGAAATGCTTCAAGACAAAGCAGGAAGTATTCGAAAAATTTCAAAGTTTTTGGGCAAGTCTTTGAGTGAAACCGAGGTTGATAAATTGGCTGATCACCTAAGCTTTAAGAAAATGAAAGAAAATCCTGCCGTAAACAAGGAAGAATTCAGAGGAATGGGCCTTTATACAAACGAAGGTTCTTTTTTACGCAAAGGGCAGGTTGGCGATTGGAAGGAATATTTTGATGATGAAATGAACAAGCGAATGGATGAAGCAATTAAGAAGCATTTCGATCCTATAGGGCTTCACTTTTGTTACGAGTAAACACTGCAATTCAGCAACAGCAATGATCAATCCACATAATTTCTTTCACTTGAGCTACGTGACTTATTTCAAATCAGCCCTTTTAGATGTTAGATTGACTTACACATTATAGCAGATAAATCTTTAGCCTTCATTCGCCTCTGCTTCTCAAATGTATTCAATAATCTAAAGAAATCTAGGATTGCCTAGTGAATAAGAGGTTGACTTTCTCCAGAGAAAAAGTGTCGGCATAGAGAAGTCGGTTAACTTCAACGAAATAAACTTTGCACCAATCTGTTGCAATTTACCTATTGCAGAAGAGATAGATTATGCTCAATTAAGTTTAAGTGAACAATAGTAGCATGCCCATCTTCATATTTTCATACTTTCAAAGACATCTTTACAATCTATTGTCAACACTGCTAGCAACATTTTAAGCCTCTGACTCTGAGGCGTGTCAGAACCACCAGAAGCTCAACTTATTCACACCCATTCCCAGTTTCACTGCCTACTCCATGAACTTTATTCCATAAATCATCATTCATCCAAAGAACATGCAATTTAGGGGAAATCTTGCCTTTTTCTTGCTCTCCTGAATCCTATAAATTGTCATCATTCAACTCTTAAGATCAATAAACATGATCTGATCTCCCTCTCCTCTTAACCTTCCCCTTCTGTCTTCCTTTGTTGGGGCTTTGTATAGGCCACCATGTCTTTCCTCAACTTTTTTAGGTCGCTTCCATTATAGGGTTGCGGGCATATCTGCGCCATTCTTCTCGATTTTAAGTCTTTTCCAATGTCTCTTCTGTTGTTAAATCTGTCCAATTCCTGATGTTATCAATGCATGCCACTCGTGGCCTTCCCCTCGTTCTGGCTCCTTCTAAAATTGCTTTTGAATGTTGTTTTCCCTTCTTATGTGACCATATCTTAGCTTTCGTGTCTTAAGTATCTTTTTAACTCTTTCTCTTTATTCATTCTTCTTAGTAGTTCTTCATTTGCTATTCTGTTGGTCCATGAAATTCTTAGCATGCATCTGCATGACCACATCTCGAAGGCAATAAGTTTATTGAGGCATGCTTTGGTGATTGTCCTAGTCTCTTGCACCGTACAACAATGTTGACCAGGTGATATTTACGTATTTTTACTCTTGTTTTCAGCTTAATTTCTTTTCTACGCAGCACTTGTCTCATATTGTTAAAGACATCTTTGGCGATTGCAATCCGCCGAATAATTTTTCTCACATTTTGCCATTGTATATAACCAGTTGTCCTAGATAGACGAAGCTGTGTACTTATTCATTTTTTTCTCCATTTAAGATGTTCCACTGCTCCTCTTTATCTTTTGATACAACCATGCCGTTGGTTTTCTTCAGCTTTATTTTCATGCAATGTCTATCCTCTATTATTACATTTTGTGGTTGTCTGTATCTGCTAGCAAGGCTGTCATCAGCAAATCTGATATTGTTTATATTCTTTTCTCCTCTTTGTACGCCGGGGACGAATGAAGCACGCATTTGGACTACCGCCGCACACACGTGATTCTACCTAGATCTCAAAGGTAGAAATTTGGACACTGAGAAGCTCTTTGCTTATCGAGCAGTGTCCAGGTCCTTCCTCTTGATGTGATCACAGAAATTGCCATATAAATTTAGAATAACCAATGCTGGTCGTTTGTCTCCATAAAATTAATTCAGCGGCTTCTTCATGAGGGTCAGGATTAAAAGACGATACTTTCAACTCATTTGTCCCGTTGAAGGCATTCTCATATGGACTCATACAAACTAATTTTAAACACGAGTTAACCCCACCATCTCACGTATCCTGTTTATTAAGAAAAACGAACAGATTCTACACTTCACACCAATATCTTCAACGGAGGGTGAGGTATCAAGATGTAGAAGGTACCACAAATCTTAGCATAATCTGCAATACTCCTAAAAATATATTGGATTCAGGTTACATTGTGCTGCAAGGAAAGGGTAATATCCCAATTCAAAGCTCGCATTGTGTTGTACGTAGCAGCATACTCACGGACATTGGTCAAAATCTGAGGGGTGAGGACGCTTGGGAGAGTTGACTACACAAGGGCAGAAAGAAACAGCGAAGGAAAATAAGCTGATATCAGTTGTCAATATATCATGCGATCACGGATATAGAATAACTCGGTGTAATTATTATTCATCAGCTTCATCTTCTTCTTCATCTTCATTGTTGATCTGGAAGTAGCGCAGCTCGTATGAAGCTTGATTGGCTGCTACTACACGTAACCAATCACGGAGGTTATTCTTCTTCAGGTATTTCTTAGTCAAATACTTCAGATACCTACAAACAGACACAAATGAGCTGAGAACATTTGGAAAACCATTGTTCTTAAAGAACTATCCAGGCAAGGAAAAGTAAATAAATAATGTAGATCATTCAAAATTAGGATGACTGACTGTCCAGCACAAAAGTAGACAATTTCCTAAGCTGAAGATGATACTAGATTCAAATTGAAATCATTCTGGTACAGTGTAGGCACGTGGGTAGAATGCTTCTACAACAAACATGCATGATGTATGTCAAGCACTAGAAGTGTACGATTGCAAGAGATCAGTTTATGGGTGATGTATGTTCACATCATATAGTGGAGACCTCAGTGTAAAATTAATGCATCATTTCTCCTGCTAAGGCACTTCGTGACCACCATTGATTGAAAACAAATACAACTTAGCAAAGTACAGCAGTTTAGGGAGAGTATATGGTTAGAGCAAAAATAGGAGAATATTGCTGGAATCTTACCTCTTTGAGAAAGGCTTTTCAGAAACAAGTGTTATTTTATTCTTTCCCCTTTCAAGAGTAATAGCGTCCCCAAAATTGTTAGTTTTGCCATCAACTTTGATGCGGGATTGCAAAAAGGTTTCCTACAAACAAATGAAGAACCACTTAGGGAAGGTGGCCCTAAGTTTTGCCATTAGGGAAGTTGGCCCTAAGGCAAGGCGGTTGTCAGAAGGTTGGCAAAAAAGTCCCAAAAATTGAATGCAAACACACAGAACCATTGAAATTTTTTTGCAAATTCTTCGGATCAATGTACAGTAAGTTCCTACCACTAAGTTATTCAGCATAGATTGAAGGGAATTTCAGAACATGCGTGATCATCATTTGAACTTGGTTCAGTCCAACCAAGATTAAATATTCTGCAAGACTTTTTAAAGGGGGAGATGTATCAATACTTAGAATGATTTGCCAGAAAAAATAGTTCAGGCGCAAACTGAATGTTTTCAAGACCAGGCTCGAGAGGTATCGGGAAGAACGGAAATTAAACGTTTGATCAGCAAGTTAAACATGGAAATGTATTCAAAAAGTTCTACTACTTTAGA
This sequence comes from Pseudorhiza aurosa, assembly GCA_964026355.1. Lineage (NCBI taxonomy): Eukaryota > Metazoa > Cnidaria > Scyphozoa > Rhizostomeae > Lychnorhizidae > Pseudorhiza > Pseudorhiza aurosa. Next base: position 250,661 of record OZ032129.1, on the reverse strand, counting down.
TCATAAGTAAAACTTTAACAAGGCCCTCGGACCAGATGGGGCCATGCACTAAATTCTATACGACCTGTAATAATCAATTAAATATTTTGCTCTTAGGGAATACAGACATCTCATTTCCTTGCGATGTAGCGACAATTTACCTACAAATTTGACTTGAAGGGCGATTGGCACTTCAATTGCAAACGAAGCAAAATATACTTACCAGATCGTCGACTTTCATGATGCCATCTTCGACAGGATGGGTGCAATCAATGGTGAACTTCAAACTGGTTTTCTTTTTTTGCTGCTTCTTGGATTTCTAAACAAAAATATTGAATTAAATTACTCGTACTCGCGACTTAGGCCATCTTACAGGAAGTCCAATCGGTGGCACAAAATATAACAAACACGTCTTAGCAGTAATATCTTTAAAAAGAAACCACGTTTAAAGATAAAATAATTACAACAGAACCAGGTAGCCTTGCATTCACAGGTAACTAGACTCAACCTGTGCCAAGACATAAATTGAGTGTGGTATTATCTACGGGATTGAAATATGAAAGCTAAATATAAATAAATTGGCATTGAGGTTCTTATGAAGTTACAATGTGGCCTTTTGCAACTATTGGTAAGGGATGGGAAAGATGTAACAGGATGAAGGAAAAAAATTTATGCCTCACCGGCGCCATTTTGAAGGACTTCTGTGAAAAGAAATAATTCTTACACGAGGGCCGATTTAAATACGCAGAGGTCTGGGCTCTAATTAGTGTTGAATCCTTAGTCCAAGTTTGAGAAAAACAGAAAGTTCCAATCGAATGAAATATCGACAGTTCAGACTTTTGTGAAATTAGGGTTCCTAACGATCCTATTCAAAGATTTTGACAGCTTGTCCTTTTTTTAGGGGCAAGGAACACTGGACTAGGAACGCCGGAGAGGGGCGCGGGGGGCAAAATTGCCCTGATCAGCGTATCAGCCACATTTAAGTTTTTTTTTTAGTGGGTTATGTTGAGGAAGGGCTATGGTGGCCTATACAAAGCCCCAACTTAGGAAGAAAGAAGAAAGCGAGCAGCTAAGAGGATAAAGAGATAAGATCAAGTTTATTGATCTTAGATTTGAAAGATGGCAAATAGTAGGACTCCGGAAAGCAAGAAGAAAGCAGTTAGTCACTGGAAATTATAACTTCAAAATAAGCAATACGCGGATTCGGAATGGGGCATGTGGAGGAATAGCCCCAAAACGTTGTAATAAAGCACGATTTATATTCATTGCAAAAATATTGTTTCGTTGAATAACTCTGATTAGAGACGCCTTGTATTGTAATGCTGACAGACAAAGCCTTTTTATAATCGCGCTGCTATCTTATTATTTTGTAAATCAGCGTTCGTTTGCTTGCTGAGCAGTAGTTAAAGGAGAACAAGACAAAAGAAGGAAGTATGCTAACCAGGACGTTTATACCTTGCTTACCGGAACATTTTAATCGTACTAATCAGAGAACCGCTGAAACAAAGCTTCAGATAGACCACCATAAGTAAGCCTATTTTGCCGTTCGTTTATTATTGATTTCGATTTCTGTTGCCATTCGTTAACTTCGTAGTTTGTATAGCAATTAAACTACGAATCGCTCGTTCTACGGGTTACAAATGTTGCAGAATTCACTCCAGAAGGACGCAATCAGTTCGTTCCCAATTTTCTCATTGTTAGTATACTCCTGAACGTATACAGAGCAGGTTCCCAATTCCTGATTTTTTACTAATACACTTGTTATGTAGCTGCATTGGTAATGTCCCTAAGTTATACTGACCAATTGCAACAATATGATGATGATGGTGATGATGAGAGGATGATGATGATGATGATGACGAAACGATGATAATGATGATGAGATGATGATTGTGATGATAGTGATGATGATGATGATAGTGATGATGATGATGCTATGATGATGATGATGATGATGATAGTGATGATGATGATGATGATGATGATGATGATGAAATGACGATGATGATGATAGTGATGATAATGATGATGATGATAGTGATGATGATGATGATGATGATGATAATGATGATGATGATGCTATGATGATGATGATGATGATGATGATAGTGATGATGATGATGATGATGATGATGAGATGATGATGATGATGATGATGATGATGAGATGATGATGATAATGATGATGATGATGCTATGATGATGATGATGATGATGATGATAGTGATGATGATGATGATGATGATGATGAGATGATGATGATGATGATGATGATGATGAGATGATGATGATGATGATGATGATGATGATGATGATGATGAAATGACGATGATGATGATGAAATGACGATGATGATGATGATGATGATAGTGATGATGATGATGATGATGATGATGAGATGATGATGATGATGATGATGATGATGAGATGATGATGATGATGATGATGATGAAATGACGATGATGATGATGAAATGACGATGATGATGATGAAATGACGATGATGATGATAGTGATGATGATGATGATGATGATGATGATAGTGATGATGATGATGATGATGATAGTGATGATGATGATGAAACGACGATGATGATGATGAAATGACGATGATGATGATGAAATGACGATGATGATGATAGTGATGATGATGATGATGATGATGATGATAGTGATGATGATGATGATGATGATAGTGATGATGATGATGCTATGATGATGATGATGATGATGATGAGATGATGATGATGATGATGATGATAGTGATGATGATGATTATAGTGATGATCATAGTGATGATGATGATGATGATGATGATGATAGTGATGATGATGATGCTATGATGATGATGATGATGATGATGAGATGATGATGATGATGATGATGATGATGATGATAGTGTTAATGATGATTATAGTGATGATCATAGTGATGATGATGATGATGAGATGATGATAGTGATGATAGTGATGATGATGATGCTATGATGATGATGATGATGATGATGAGATGATGATGATGATGATGATGATGAGGAGATGATGATGATGAAATGACGATGATGATGATAGCGATGATGATGATGATGATGATAGTGATGATGATGATGCTATGATGATGATGATGATGATAGTGATGATGATGATGATGATGAGATGATGATGATGAAATGACGATGATGATGAAATGACGATGATGATGAAATGACGATGAGATGATGATGACGAGATGATGATGATGATGATGATATGATGATGATGAAATGACGATGATGATGAAATGACGATGAGATGATATGATGATGATGCAACAATATTGATAGAATTTCAAGCCAAGTTGAGGGTATGGCCAAAAATATTTTCAGGATAGTACCCCGGACACGCAGTTCATGAGCTCGTTTCCGTCGCCTTTGATCTTGATTGCCCTTTCGTTCCTAGCCACCCCCTTGCTTTACAATCGCTCCGGCACCCATGTACAAAACTGGTAAGCAAGATAGTGTCGGAAACATTACCCCCTGGAGAAAAGTGATATCGTGACTTTTTCGTGAGAGTAACTTGAGAACGAAAGAGAACTGAGAAGTGAACTACAAGAACATTTTGTTTTATTTTGTTGATCAAATTCTGTCACTGTTCTTGAAAAAATATAACATCAAATCAGTGACAATGAACCTTTCCATTCTATAACAATCAATACATCTAATCACAAAAGCCACTAAAAATGTGCAAATTTACAAAAATCAGAAGAGATAAAGTTAATGGAAAGTCAGAAAGTGATCGAGGTTAGATTTAGACATTGGTTTTACATACTTTGCACACCAAGTTACAATACATAGTAGCATTCTAGGGCAGGTTTTAAGAACCCCCTTTTATGTAATAACATGAACAAGGCAGCATCTGTCCATCTGTCCATATCTGGTCGCATCTGTCCATATCTAGTCGCATCTGTCCATATCTGGTCGCATCTGTCCATATCTGGTCGCATCTGTCCATGTTCGGTCGCATCTGTCCATGTTCGGTCGCATCTGTCCATATCTGGTCGCATCTGTCCATATCTGGTCGCATCTGTCCATGTTCGGTCGCATCTGTCCATGCTTGTCTAGAATTTGCAAATAGGATAGCAGGATATTAATTGCAGCTAGCAAGTTTCAACTTGATTTAAGCTAGCAGAGGCATTATTTGGAGCGTCTTGGGACACAACAAAACCATCTTTTGTTTTAGTGAGTTATGTTGGTAGAAGGCCATGGTGGAATACAGAAAGCCTCAGAGAAAACGTGCAAGGCTAAGAACAGAGAGAAGATAAGGCTTATTCAGTCATCTTAGATTTCAAAGATGACTTAGAGGTGATCCTGACACGCCTTAGAGGAACAGAAATGATCTCTGATCACCTGAGAGCAATGGCCGTGAAAGTATCTGTAAATGGTGGAAAGATCTACAACGAAACGGCGATGGGAAAGATGTTGGAGAGTTTTGGTGATGCCGGGATTGTTAATGAGACTAATGGCTCAGGACTGGACTTCGTCCAAAAGGCAGAGAATGGACTTTCAAGCACCTCCCAGTAGCAGTACTCTAGAGAAGGACCGATTTGGGATTTTGACGTAGTTTGTAGATGAGAGAAACTGACGGAGTCTGCAGAGCTTTTGAGATGGATGTTAAGCCATGGAATGGATGTATGACTTCTTAAGGTGAATTTGACAAAACAGAAAAAAACAATTGGCGTGAGAGAATATGTTATTATAATTTTTCTTCTTCTACTGGCTTTTTACCTATCCTTTGGAAGCTTGGTTCAAATCAGTAAAAAAAAACAGTTTTACCACAATCTTCAACATCGAGCGAGTTTGCCAGAAGCAAAGTCCTGGTGCCAGTCCCAAGCTCAGACAAATGGAAAGGTTTGGCAGCAGGAATGGCATCCGGAGGCAAAATGGGGAAGCCCTCATGCCACACTATTCAAGATGTGAATGGAGATGAAGGCGCATTCGTACCTGTGAATGTTGACCAAATTTTAAGGTAAGCTGGAAGAAAGAACTGACGACTAAGAGCTTCTGTAAAACTGGGGAGGAAGGAAAGCTGAGGCACTTCGTATTGTGTTTGTTTGAGGAATTGAGAACGAGGTTTACCAGTGATCATCCCTCGAGATACAATGGCGGTTGTCCACGTTGGGAGAAGCGAAGACGTTGTAGGTGAAAAAGTTGACAAGTGTCTTGCTGATGGCCTAGTAAAAACCGGTATATATATTTGAATGAAATTTATTTGATATCTCATCTCTTTGCAACTTCTATTCAAGTTATTTTATCTAGCCATATATCGTATATGGGTACACCAGTTATCAGAAGCTACCCACTTTAAATATCATGTATCATTATCATGTTTGCTATTATTATTTTTATTGCCTAAGAATTTGATACAGCTCATCTCACTATAGTTTTGAATAGTTTTAAAGAAGTTTGCAAGGTTAAAGATAAGAGAAAAATTGTCTCAAGGGGTTTTGTCCTACCTTTTCATTTCTTATGCTAGTTAAGGGGTTGCCAACCTGTCAGAGACGAAGAGCCACAGTTTTCCATGTGTTGCTGCAAAGAGCCACATGAGACACGTGGGCACACATGCACAAAAATCATCTGTATATTTTTAATGATAGTACATCTTAGCTTTGTTTTTAATTATTTAGTCATTACGTTGTAAAGCGAGTGGAAGGCCCCTGGTAAACTAGCATTCAATGAAGAGTCGCCATAGAATAACTTGTGATGGTAAAATTCAGCACTTTTTGGAAATTCCTGGTCATTGCATCATGAACATTGAGAAGCAATTATTGTTTAAATTTGTTCTGAAAATGATAGCTGATGCCGGTCTTTAAGAGCTGCATGTGGCGGTCGTGCCGCGGGTTGGCCAACCCCTGTGCTAGTTGTTGATTACTATTGGATCCTTTCTCAATCTTAATCACCTTTCCTGTGATTAGCGTATCAAAGACTTATGCAAAAAGATCAATTACGGCATATTAATATTGGGACAAATTCAACAGGTGCCATTTTGAGCACTATCCACCTTCATTACACAATCTCAATGTGAGTCAAGTGGGTCTGCTCCTAAACATAAAAAAGAGCAGTATGCACATGCAGTAATGTATTGTAATAAACAGAATCACAACAAGCCGCTGTTTATTTGACATATATTGATAAAAAATCTTTTACTAACTTTTACATATTGGAATGTATATCCTGTTTAAAGATTTGTTATATGATAATAATTAATGTCAGCCTAAATCATCAAATTATTGAGTTACAAATTGTTTTGCTAATGTAAAAAATTAAGATTGAGATGTGCCACCAGTATCTATGAGATATGATTGTCAGCTCTTCAAAGAACCAACTCATAAAACTAGAGCATTTTCAAATAATGCCATATTCACTGAATGGGGAGCAAGTAACAATTAATAGGAAATTTGCTAATAGGAGATTTGCATATTATGGAGCAAAATCCTGGAACCTATCTGCACTGAAGAATTCCCCATCTTTATAGATTTTTAATTAGTCATGTAAGAAATTCTTTTTTTACATGATTGTAATTAAAACTATAGAAGTGTTTTTGTCCTTTGCATTTTTAATTTTCATTGCATATTTTATTCAAATTTTTGATATGTTTTGAGCTTAACTTACTTTGCCTTGCCTTTGTACGCCAGGCTTTAAACAAGTATTTTACTTAGTCCTATTTTGTACCTTAAAGATATTTCTGCATAGGCATACATTGCCATACATGCATCATAGATGCATCATATATGAATGAATACATACATACATACATACATACATACATACATACATACATACATACACACATACATACATACATACATACATACATACATACATACATACATACATACATACATACATACATACATACATACATACATACATACATACATACATACATACATACATACATACATACATACATACATACATACATACATACATACATACATACATACATACATACATACATACATACATACATACATACATACATACATACATACATACATACATACATACATACATACATAAATGCATACATAGCCATACATGGCCATACATAGCCATACATAGCCATACATAGCCATACATAGCCATACATAGCCATACATAGCCATACATAGCCATACATAGCCATACATGCATAGAAATACACACATAGCCATACATACATGGCCATACACACAGCCATACATACATGCATAGAAATACACACATAGCCATACATACATGGCCATACACACAGCCATACATACATACATAAAGCTGGAGGGTAGCCAAAGAGGACATGATGATGACAATGACGATGGCAATAATATTGACGATTATGTAAATTATGATGATTATGATGATTATGATGACTGTGATGATGGTAATAATTTGGCTAATAGTAGGTGGTCTAAGCGTTAGCTGGAGAATAAACTTCTCTTGCATCGCATTGTCTTATGAAAGGTAGAAATGATAACAAAGTTATATCATTTTTTTCTAGGTGCTGGAGCTGCATTAGGTGTTGTTTTTTCTATTCTTTTCTTCAAAAGTAAGTACCTTCTGCATTTTTGCAATATTTTTTTATGACAAGCTGTAATGCTTTTATAAAACAAGGCTGTTTTCTCATCTTGTTATCTACCATCATTATCATCTTCCAATTTGAATCCAGGTTTTCCCATTAATGGAGGCTGGCCAGATTGACCTCACTCTTGATGATACTACTCTCAATCCCTCTGGCCATTTGATTCTATTCATAGCATCTTGTTTCCTAAGCCCAACTCTCTTTATCTCATCTTTGACTTGATTTTCCTACATTCCTCTCTTTCTTTGTCCATCAACTTTGAATTCCAGTTCTCTCCTTAAAACATGGTTGTCATCCTTCCTCAAGACATGGCCATACCATTGCACCCCATTTGCCTTAGCTAGCTGATCCGGCTTTTCTCTCAGTCCAGCATCTCTATTAATTCCTTGGTTTTCTTCCTATTTATCAGCTTTAATCCACAAATTGCTCTCACCATTGCTCTTTCAGTCCTTCTCAGAATCACCATTTCACTTTCTCTTAAACACCATGCTCTGCTACCATATAACATTGCGGATCTCATATTGCGGATCACATCTTTCTTTCACCTTCAACAGAAGCCCTTTCCAACATAACAGATCCAAACATTCCTTCAACTTCACCCATCAATATCTTGCTCTTGCTGTCACAGCAGTTTTGTATCCACCATTTACATCTAGCACATCCCCCAAATAACATAAATCTTTCACTGTTTCCATTTTATCACATAACTTTCCCATTGCTTCCCTTATTTCTCCCATTCTCTTCTCACATCTAGCACAAAAAAGATATCTTGCCAGGTTTTGACTAACCCTCTTCATTTTCGTACATCTTCCATAAATCCATTTGTCATATTTCTCACACAACACTGATTTGCCATAACTCTCTGAACACTCATGCCGCATTAATCAATCTTCTTTGTTAGTACTTCATCCATCCCATTTACCGCAACTTTGGTCTTTCCAAGGTTTATTCAAGTCCTGCTCTCAAATGCCTGCTTCCACTTTGAAGACCTCTTCAGTCCTTTTCGTGTAGTGCGTGCGATCGCACCCGCACACGCCTGCACACACGTAAGTTAAACTGCGCATACTTTTCATCACACACGCAAACAAGGGTTTTTGCAGTTTTTCTGTTAACATCAATTTCCCATACTCTCATGATTGTTTATCCTTCTAAGTCCACATTAGCATGTTAAGTGTGATAATAATGATAGTAATAATAATATACAAATTTTTATACAGGAATAACCTATCAGCATGTCAAGCATGCTGTTATCATTAGGGTCCTGTAAATTAGAGGGGACACCCAAGATAACTGATTTCCTGTCATAACGTAATTGTTCCCTGAAAGTAAATGGCTGTTGGAAACAATTTTTATTTGCTCTTGTAACTTTGGAGAGAGGCAATGACTTGTTAAAGATGGCTGCTAAGGGCAACAAAATTGAGTTATCTACTTTTCAAAAGTATGGCAAGTCGGAGATAATTGGTTACAAGACGGTAGACGAAATGAAAAATTAATTGGCCTGTTAATTCTGTTTGGTGCAAGCTATGTGCTAAGCACAAAGAAACTACCCTTCCGACCCAACATTGATTGAATGGAGTTTTGCTCTTGCACAAATTCGAGTGGCTTTTATCTTGCTCCTTTTACCAATTTTATTAGATTCGCACTTGAAATGTTTTTACAAGTGTGATCGCACAAGCAAATTTATTTATGTGTGTGATTTGCTGCACACATAAAATTTTTACTCACGAAAAGGACTGCCTCTCCTTTGATCCCCCTCCTCATTGCTCTTTGTAACCAAATCAGCCATGATTCCAAAAATGAGTGGCAGCAATACACATCCTTGTGTACTCCAACTTGCACTTTAAACTTCTCTGCCATTTGTGATCCAACTCTTGCTCCTTTCCTTGCTCCTTTATACAAGCTCATCACAACGTTCACCATTGCCTCTGGTAAATCCCTTTTCATCATTGCCCATTCCATTACCTTACTTGGATCTCTATTGGAAGCCTTTTCCAAATCAACAAAACACATATTTAATTTCTTTTCCTTACCTCAATACTCTTCTTCTAATCTTCTCATGACAAACATAGCATCTATCGTTCCTTTCCCTGGCACAAAGCCAAATTGAATTGCATTGATCTTTACCATTTTTCGACTTCTTTTTATTAGTATTCTACCTGCTATCTTCATAGCATGCTCCAATTGTATTACTCCTCCATAGGCCCTACAGCTCATAGCATCTCCTTTTCCTTTTAGGATTGGTACTATCATGCTCAATGACCAATCATTTGGTATTCCCTTCCCATCCAGCACAGCCTGGCACTATTTCATAATCACTAAAACTCCAACATCTCCATTTGCAGTTATCATTTCAACATTTACTCCTGAAGGGGAAGTTGCTTTTCTCATATTCATTTCTCCTGTCACCTCGATTGTTCCCTCCACCATATCCACATCTGTCACTTGGTCCCCTTCATCTTCCTCATTCATGATTTGCTCCGTATGTTCTTTCTAGACACAACCTCTGTCTTCCTCACTAAAATTTATTCTTCTATCATTTCCTCTCATGCATCCTCCTCCTTCTACATCTCTTCCATCCCTTTTCATCACTTTCAAGAGTTGAACCACCTTGTTTGAATTCATACTTAACTCATCCAATTCCCTTTCAACCTGCCCTCTCTCATAGCTTTTGCATCCAATTTCTTTGCTTTTTCCTGCCTGTTTTGCTTCCCGCACACTTCAGGCCTTTATCACCCCATCCTTGAAACATTTCCAGAAATCATTTATCTCCACATTAGCCAGTTCTCCTACTTTTTTTCGAATCTTGCTCTGATTCCACTTCCGTTTAGGTTCCACACTCTTCTCTCCTTTTTCTCATCCCTCACCACTTTCTTCAATGTCTTCTTATTCACATCCATGGCAACCAACCAATGCTGCAGCTCGCCTGCTATTGTTTTACATCTTTGCTAATCTCTGTTCTATGCTCACTGTATGTCACTATCGTTTCCTCTGTTTTCTTGAACCATGTATTAGCTACACATAACTCCTTTTCATCACAAAACTCTAACAGCCTTCTTCCGTCTATATTTCTTTTGCCAATTCTGCTTCCTCCATGTATGCCCTTAAACCATAAATCCATTTCCAACATGACCATTGAAGTCACCCACACTCAGTTCTAATTCACCCACCTTCTTCAAGTCCCATTCCTTCGCCATTTCATAATAAAGCCAATCTTTTTCTTCATTGGTTCTTCTGCTTTGAGGACCACACCCACATATAACTCTAACCACCTTGCAAATGCCAAAACTAAAGCCATCACTCTGTCACTTTTTTTTGTACTTCTACCACTTTCTTGCATGGTTCCTCCTTTACAGGCATTCAAACACTCCTGTTTCATCTTCTTTACCTGACCACCTAAGTTTGTATCTCCTTTCCTAACCCCTACAAATGGGGTTGCTTGTCCTCTCCACCTCATTTTCTGTATACAGCAGACACCCACCTTCCTCTTCCTCAGCTCTTAACTCACCTATGTTCCTCTTTCTCTTCCTCTGAATCTTTCCATATTCCAGCTTCCCAACCTCACCCCAGGGCTCACAACAGGTGAACCACCACGATGCAAGCCAGGCTTACGCAACCCAGGGTGAACATTTGCATGTGCAGCCCACCCCAGCCTTTGGGCATGCAAACTTTATAAAAATCCCAAATCCTTCAATCTCTAGAGTGCTGCTACCAAGTGGTGCTCAAAAGTTCATTGTCTGTCCATCTTTTACCGATACTGTCACGCACATTGCTCTCAGAAAGTTAGAGATATTATTCCTATTCCTCAGAGGCATGTCAGAAATACCAGAATCTCGACTCATTCACACGCTTTCCAAGTTTCACTGCCTAGTCAATGAACTCTATCCCACAAATCATCATTTGTCTCAAGAGCAATTTATGGAACGTCTTGCCTTCCCCTTCATTTCCCAAATCCTGCAACTTGCCCTCTTTCAAATCTAGAATTGATAAACTTGATTGTATTGTCCTCTCCTGTTAGCCTTTCACTTTCTTTTTCCATTGTTGGGGCTTTATATAAGCCACTATGGCTTTTCCCCTACATAGTAAAAAAGCCTTTGCTAGCAAAATGTTATACAAAGACATGTTTCAATACATTTTTGAGAGGGAGCAGACTCTGCTTACCTTTCAATGCTTGATATTTTATGTGTGAAAGACTAGAATTATGTTTAATGTTGTAGGGAAAGGATGGCCTATTGCATTTGGTTTAGGCACAGGAACTGGTATGGCAATATCCAATTGTCAGCATGAGTTTAGAAGGATGTTTTCTCCAGTCTCACCTGTAAGTCTCATATTTTATTTCCCACAAGTTGATATAATAAACAGACTAGCTAACTGGATACTGAGAATATGTTTAATGACGGAGAGGAAGGTCACCATGTCATCATCATTTTGAGCTAGTTGCTTGGACCAAGTTGTCTCTTTTCTTCCATTCCTGCCCGTCATCCCGTCATCCGTGAATCAGAGGAATCTCTGAATTGAGAATGCATACACTTGTGCAAGAAGAAGCAAATATTGCTAGGATCCTAACATTGTGGCTATGGGATGGAAATTGTGCTCTGTATTTAGATTAGTCAGGTGGTTGTTAGGGTAGAATAGGTTGATCAGGAGATAAGTGCCAGGAGGAACATCTGACCATGAAAGGGCCCATTGAAGCCTGCAGATGTTGAAGTTATGTTTGGAAATTCAGATATATTATATCATAATTATATTCAGATATATTATATTAATAAATTATGCCATAAAGAACTTGTGTGTTTGGAAGTTTGGAGGTTGAAGCGGAGAGTTGACCTAGGTCAAATTCTAATGAAGAGTAAAGTGAGCAGCAACTGAGTTAGATATTCCGATGAAGGTTCATAAAAGTCAGGAGGGCTAGAGGTCTATAGAAAGAATCATAGGCAAAGTGAATTATTAGATTCTGAAATAACATTTCTGTTCAAAATATTTAGACATGCCTTGAAAACTAATAGGGTATAACAAAGTACTGCCTGTTGTCTTGCTCTCATTACTTGTAGGAAAGGCATTGAAAACAGCAGTATTTTTGTTAAAGCTTTTATCGCTTTCAACTATTCATATTATCATTGTTATTGTAATTATTTTCAGTTGTTCTTATTATTTGTTTGACTGCTGTTATAAGATATGTGAATTGGGCCTCTTCTCCACAAGAAATCTTGCCAAGTGGGGAATTCCTTTCATTTCATATGAATTATTTTGTGATTGTTGTCCTTCAGCTCAGCTGTTTTTCAAGGAGTACTCCATTTAAAACATGAAACTTACCAAATGCAAGCCATCAGACTAATATGATTTGCAATTATTGTAATGAAAGTATTAGCCTAATTACACCCCTAAAAATATTGCTCAAGTGTTTTATTGCTCTTTTTGTATGCAACCTGAGAGTTTTCTCCACGTTGTTACAGCTTGTAAGCAAGGCGGAGACTTGTGCTATTGTGACTCTGAATTTGACTTATTGCAATCTTTCAAACAGAGCTATTATACATTGCAAGAAACAGGAACTTTGGAAATGTAATTGATCTGTTGATTCTGGACTCTAGTAAAGCCTTTGATACTGGGCCACACAAAAAGCTTCTTTTGAAATTAGACATGTATGGCATTGGGCAAGATACAAGTGTTGGCCAGTGGATATTTTCTTGGCTCAATGACCGAAGTTAGAACATAATGCTGGACGGTGAAAGCTCATCAGACGTCAGAGTCAAGTCAGGGGTCCCTCAAGGAACTGTTCTGGGACCATTAATGTTCCTCCTCTTCATCAACGATATAGCCAATAAAGTTGAACATTCGCGCATCTGTTTATTTGCATATGATTGTCTACTCTTTCGCAAAGTAAATGATGAAAATGAATCTAAAAAGTTGCAACATTTGTTCCGGTTGCATACGCACGAGTCAACATTTGTGGGCAACAATGTCGGCATACATGTTGCCCACAAACGTTGACTCGTGTACAATTGTCTTGAGATTTACCTTCGTAAGTTCCTCATTTTCATTCAATCCAAATTACCATGCTTCCACCGATATCCAACTCCACAGAAACATTTCAGCCTCGCTTCTCTCCAATGATCTGACAGTTATTGAGAAGTGGGGTAAAGACAACCTAGTTTCGTTCAACCAAAGCAAGACAAAACAGGCTGTCATTTCACGCAAGCGTAGTCAAAACTTTCCAGCTGTCTTCATGAATGGTGATGAACTGGACACTTCAGCTTCTTTCACACAACTTGGTCTTCCTCTTTCATCTAATCTCACTTGGAAAACTCACATCCATTCCCTTGCTAAACATGCATCTCAAAAGCTCGGTTTCCTCGCCAGAGCCCGTGGGTTTTTCTCATCTTCTCACCTTCTATCTATATACAAGTCCGAAGTCCGTCCTTCTTTAGAGTACTGCTCCAACGTCTGGGGTGGTGCTCCAAAATCCACTCTCTGTCTTCTCGACAAAGTCCAATCCAAAGCCATTCGTCTCATCAACAATCCTAACCTCACCAAATCGCTCCAACCTCTTTCCCATCGTCATTTAGTTGGAGATGTTTCCATCTATTACAGATACTTTAACGGACATTGTTCTCAGGAGTTCAGGGATATTATTCCAGTTCCTCTGAGGCGTGTCAGGACCACCGGAAGCTCAACTCATTCACACCCTTTCCAAGTTTCACTGCCTAATCCACGAACTCTATCTCACAAATCATCACTCATCCCAAGAACATGCAACTTATGGAACGTCTTGCCTTCTTCTTGCTTTCCTGAGTCCTACAACTTGCCATCTTTCAAATCTAATGTAAATAAACTCGATCTTATCTCTCTATCCTCTTAGCTGCTCGCTTTCTTCTTTCTTCCTTTGTTGGGGCTTTGTATAGGTCACCATGGCCTTTCCTCAACATAACCCACTAAAAAAAAAAAAAAAAGAACTCTTTAGCGAAGTAAATGATGAAAATGACTCTAAAAAGTTACAACATGATTTGGATGCTGTTGGCCAATGGGCAAATAAATGGCAAATGAAATTCAATGTTGGAAAGTGCTACAGACTACAGATATCGGGAAAGAAAACCAGCTGCCCATATCAATGCAGTTTAAATGACGAAATCTTAGACAATGTCCAGCATCACCCGTATCTAGGAGTGGAGTACGACAAAGATCTTAAATGGGGAAGTCACATAGAAAAAATTTTCTGCAAGGCAAATAGATTCCTTGGGTTTATCAAGAGAAACCTCTCTATGTGTCCAAAGGAGATTAAGTGTGCTGCATACTACACTCTTGTCAGGCCTCAGCTAGAATATGCCTCAGTGGCTTGGGACCCACACCTTAAAACTCAAAAGGAATCGATTGAGCGAGTGCGAAAGAAAGCAGCCAGATTTGTAGCCAATGAACACTCGCGGGAAGTAGGTTCAATGACTAAACTTCTCATTGATCTTCAATGGTCGTCACTTGAGGCTCACAGAGCTGTAGCAAGACTAACTTTTTTTACAAAATTTTGAACAAACACGTCGACATTGAACTACCCCTTTACGTCACCCCGCAAAAGTATAACAGCAGAGGCTCAGATATAATCGCTCCAAAATTTGTTCAGATTTCAACAGTGAGGGACATTTATAAGTACTCATTCTACCCAAGGACAATTGTAGAATGGAACTCGATTCCACCTGAAATTAGAAAAGCAAAAGGCGTAAACAGTTTTAAGGGTGGATGCGCAAAGGTTGTTAGTGTTTGAATGTATCTTAGTAATTGCTTTTTGTGTGTAGTGGACTGTCGTTCAGTTTGCTCATACAATTTTCTTTTGCTTCTATATAATTTTTTAATTTCTTTTGTATTAGTTAACTTCTTAATTAATTTATTTTCTTTTTCTTTTTCCTCTTCGTGTAAAGTATACTTGTTTCCCACTTGAGATTTTCTCACTCCTCATGCATACCCATATTTGGCCAAAATTCCACAAATTTATCATATAAAGCCAATTCCCATAGCGTTCCAATCCTTTTCATTGTCTCTGCGCCATGCGATAGGAGTGCATGGGCAGTGGGATCATCTCCATCAGTGTGATGCTTTATGGGTCTTACTGATTAAGATGTAGATGCAGATGTATAGTGTGAAATTAAATTTTCTACAGTAAATGAGAGCCCTACTTCTTGGATCCTGTGACATCTTACCAAGAGATTGCTTTAAGCTGTTCAAGGAAGACCAGGAAAATGCTGTGTGGCTGGTATATTCCTTTTAACCATACCCTTGAATACACTGCTGGAAAGAAATATATGTTAATTGCAGATGAAACGAAGCTTTTGTTTACTCTCTTCCAACCTTAGTGCATTGCATTAATTGAATTTTTGTTCTTTTTTCAGGAAAAGGTTGACAATGAGAATAATAAGAATCAAGCTATTCCACTACCTGAAAAATTTGATTCAGAGAATGAAAGAGTGTTATCATAGACAAAGGTTACTTGTTCTCATACTTGCATGGATACCAGCTATCTAATTTTGAGACTACATTTTGTCACGTGTCAAGGTTAAGTGAAACATGGATTATGCAGGGTGACCCGCTGTCGATATCAGCTGAGCAGCAAGTTCTTTTTGTTGAATTGGAGCATTTCAAGTACCATCACCTCACAGACAGTTCATTATGCAGATCATTGTACCCTAAAAGTGATTCTCATGCTGAACTGGAAGGGACATTGATGTCAGAACCTAAAGCTAGAGAGAGGTTCCTGCCACTGAGTTACACAGCCAATTTATTTATAATTGTTGGTAGATTAATAATGCAGACTTATAATTCAATAAGTTTTGTCATTGCGATCCTTTTTTCAGAATCAAAAATGCCGTGCTTGCTTTTTGGTGGAGTGAAGAATGGCTAATGTTGCCAATTAGTTGAATCAGTCTCAAATAAGGCTGTATCTTCAAAGAACCTTTTCAATTTTGTTTACCTAGAATGATTTTGAATCTATTATGTAGATATGATAATGTAAATCATCTCATCAGCAAGTCTCTTTTTTTGGTTTGATTATAGCTTTTCTCTTGAGATATTTTCTGTTGCTTCAATACTACTGTTATGCTATACTGTTTGAAGGTCTTCTTTCATATTCTCACGTCTCATAATCCAAGAATCTTAATCTGTGTGGTCTTGTGCTAGCGCCCTGTATTTCCAGGCATAGGAATCACGGAGATTGAGGAGTTGTGGTCACATCAAGAGGAAAGACCTGGATGCTACTTTATAAGCAAAAAGCTTCTCAGTCTCCAATAAAAAGATACGAGAAAGAAGATTTTGGTCCCTTATCAGTGAAGAAAACTAGACCAGGAGACCTACTCCATCATTTCATTGCACAGGGCATCCTGAAATATTACAAATGCACATATACCTCACTAACAATCAATGCACATTTTGAAGACGTATTGAAACTCACAATCTTCAATGTTCAAAAACAGTTTGATAAGAAAGGGGTTCTGGGTTGAATTGTGGTTTATCTCTGCAACAGAAGATGTAGTATGTGGTGTGTTTGACACTAAAGGTTAACATCATGATGAAACTGAGATGAAAATTGAAGAACATTTCAAATAGTGATGCAAAGAACTGATCAATTACGTTAGAATTTTGTTACTTCTTTTTTTATACTTCTCATTTATGAAAATATGAGACATACCAATGTAAACCTCTCTACAATTAGGCAGTTTACAAATGGCTTGCCTGGATAAACTAAATGTTTATATAACGGTAAAATTTGAAAAATATGTATTAAAAGTTAATGAGAAATGGAATCAGTATGTCTATGAAGATATCCTCTAAAATCTATTTTGCAAAGCCAACAGTTCTGGATCCAACCAGTCCTTGTTTCTACAGCAAAATATATAGTAAATTGATCGGATTGTAATGTCCATCAATCTTCTTACTATGAACTTCCTCGCCTTTTCATCAAATTCAAGCTCTTTCATCATGTCTAAGAAAGAAGCCGACGACTTGCTCGTCACACCGAGTGCTCCCATGGAAAGATTTACGAAGCAGACTTGTCTATACTGAGGCTTTGACGCCACTAGCAACTGGCGGTATTTTCTTCCTTCCTAATGAAATTGGAGGCAAGATTGGACTCATATCCAAAGGTCAGTTTGAGAATATACAAATAATTTGAGGGTGAAATCAAGAGAAGTTCAGGTCTGAGTTCGTCCTCGAAAATTATAGATGGGTTTGGTAGCCAGGAAGATCATAAAAGTTTTATGCCCTGCACAGCTTTGAAAGGTTCGGTAATATATTTAAGAACAGAGTCGCGGCGTATAACGACCCTGATCAAGGTAGCTCTTGCAGCTTGCAACGATGTGAAGAAGGGTTTCAGGTCGTAAGCAGAAAGAACATGCTGATGTTGAGCTTATGCCCCATTTAGCGAGATTTTTTCTAGGGGCAAATGTATTACCAATATATCAAACAGTAAAATTGAATGTTTTTTTGGAACATGACTTTGCACGGATGACAAAATAGAGTTCAAGCTTGAAAGAGATTGGTCCATTATCAATGAAAAGAAAGAGCCTTGAGATATAAGATGATTTTGTAGTCTTTCTTCAGGCGTAGTTCTGAAGGCCTTTAAAACGTTCTTAGAATTTCGTATTGAACATTAATGTTGGAACTTGTGCACTTCCAAGGTCTTTTACTGATTGGCTTGTGGAGGATTTTAAGAGAGCTTCGTACACTACCGGACACTCAGGGACGCCAAAGCCAAT
Organism: Pseudorhiza aurosa; assembly: GCA_964026355.1. NCBI lineage: Eukaryota > Metazoa > Cnidaria > Scyphozoa > Rhizostomeae > Lychnorhizidae > Pseudorhiza > Pseudorhiza aurosa. Next base: position 232,362 of record OZ032129.1, on the reverse strand, counting down.
AAGGAGAAAGGGGGCATAAATTTAGAAAGGGCATCGGCAGAGGCTAGATCAGCGCATACAAGCGTATTCCAACATTTATAGTTTTTTTTCTTTTTTAAATAAAAAATGACTGCATTTAAAATCATTATCTTCTTGAAAAAGGCACATTAGCCCCCTCTGCCCCTCCAAGTGAAGCGAGAGAGGGGTGCTGCCCCCCGCTCCGGCACCCCTGCTGACACTGCAAGTACTTTGTTGAAGGGAGCTGTGAATTTATGATTATTATATGAGCTTATCACAGTGTCTATTTATTTAGCACACGGCGCTAACCAGGGACACTAGTTATTACCTCAAATGAAAATAAAATCACTACTTATCGAAAGATCAGATGATGGCGTATTTCTGTTTGTGATTTTGACTATCATTTCGACTAGTCGTCACGGCAATTCTTTTCGTATCTAACATGGCGGACAACAGAGGATCTCCAGACCGTGAGTCTGGTTTGGATAGTTCAGAATTTCATCTGCCATCATGCAGCATTGCATTTAGTCAGCTACAAGACTTGGTTCGGACCCAAACAACTCTAGCAGCCAGACTGAAGTACATGGTATTTCTTGCTACCGAATGTTATTTCGTATCTCATTTTGCGTTTTCATTAGGGCAACTTAATTTAACACCAATTATGGCCTAATTTCTAAGTCAATTTATTAATTGCAAATGATATTTCAGATCTTCAAAAAGTTTTACGTATCGATGTATTTAAATAGAAGGAAATTATCTTTATGTTCTCTACGCACAAAATACGATTTAGTTCGATTTAAGATCTGCAACTATTTAATGACAGTGGAAAATATCTTATACACGATTGATTGATATCGCTGCCCATGTACTTTGACCCAATGTTACCTATCCGTCACTTGAAATACTTGAAGATAAGTCTCATGTCGAAGAAATTTGTTTTTAAGTTTTTCAGAACTTTTATCCTAGCACTTTTGAAGTGGAAGGTTGTTTTTTATTCCCAATTCTACAAATAACCTAAGCAGGTTGCATTGTGATTATAGTTAGAGAAGCAGGAAGACAACATCAGCAGAGAGGAGTATGAAGATGTTAAACGAAATTTAGAGGTAGTTCCCAACAGTTATTTCTAAGCCTTTCAAAAATATATTTATACTTATTATGAAACAGCTTTTGCCTGCTTAGCCATTTTCTATTTCATCCCTTCAGTTCCCAAGGGAAGGCACACCAAATTTGGTCAAGCAATGTGCCCCCTGCTAAAGCAGAAAGCTGGACCCCTTCTATATGCCACCAGTAGAACTCTTTGGAATCTGATGGTGACTCTTCTGCTTATAAGTCACAAACCCTACGCTCTCATCTATGACCACTTATCCTTAAATAAGTATCACCAAACAAAAACACTATATATGAATATAAATTAAAATTTATTCATCATGTTTGACCATCATGACTTAATTTCCAAGGAAGAGAAATATCAACACATGCAAACACAATCAAAACTATTTAACCTTGAAAAACAAATGGAGTTTGCTCTAGCTGAAGTGGCAATGCTGTCTAAAGAGCTTGAAAATGAAAGAGACCAATTCAAAAAAACGTAAGTGCAAATTATAATTCATGATTTTTATTCATATGTAAGAAATGTAATTAAATGTTTAAATGAAACCAATTGGGAAATTGCTTGCTATGTTTTACCTGCTTCTGCAGGTAGACATAAGGATATGTCAAGAAACAAAGATAAATTTTCCGAATGACCTCATATTCAGTAACAGCTAAACAACAAGGGTATGCTACTCATCTAGTTTGACTAGAAGGTCTGCTTTTGCTGACGTGAAGCACTTTACTTGCCAACAGCTCCTAGATGATGTATACCACAGCCCATATGATTTGTTCCCTGCTACTCAAATGATTGTTTGCAACAGCAGGTATCACACACAGAACCTTGATCTTCCATGGCAAGCACTACCAGCCAAGCTACCAACCCTAAAGAGTAGTTCAAAATTGTTGGTAGCGTAGTGTCTTTCTTCTCCTGATACAACTCTGTCTTATTCTGTCTTACTCTGTCTTATTCTGTGTTGAAGTCGTTGGTAACTCTCCTCACCCTGAGGAATGCCTCATTTTTGCTTGAGTTAAACACATGATTGCTAGTTGCTTGAATTAATTGATTAATGTACGTAACCTTTTATCTATAATTTTATCCAGCTACACTCCCTTCTCACTCTTCATATCTCAAATAATTAATCTAGAAAGTGATGCACATAGTAATGTTGAAAGTATGGTAATAAGAACACATGCATACTATGCAGAAGTTTACAGCTATGGTCCCACGCTCATGTCCATTCCTGGGTGCCTTTCATCTGTATATATAGCAGTAAATGGTTACCGAACAGTTGGGTAGCTAGGAATTTTCAAGAATAGAAACCGAAAATTTTCCGACGAAAGAGTGTGCTTATATAGGTGAATTTGTTGTCACTTTCAGGGGGCGTGTTGTTGTGTGAATGGAGAGTCAGCCCTTTGTTTGTGTTTTAATCAAATGCTTATTTACATTACTGCATTCATAGATAGCAGACCCATTTCAAGCCAGCTTTAGCTGAAGGCTGCCTCTCCCTTAATGATTCAAATGACTTGAAATGTTTTTCGCAAGATGAATCAACATTTTGCTGGTTAAGGATGAGGCGAAAGGATGACTCAACAGTAACACGGTTTTTGGCCCTATGGTTGTTGGTTCAAACCCTTCTCCAGCTTAGCTTTCAGCTAGAGTGAGGATAGCTCGTAGATTAGACAAGAAAAACAAAAAAATCACAAAGAAAAATATTCTCCTTTAACCAATACAGCTGCCCCTTCAGCTACGCCACGGCCTGACATACAGCTAAGGTTACAATGCAAAAAGGGAAGGAACAGGCTACCATCTCACCCTATGCCATAGCTCACAATGACACTCCTCCAAGGCAGTGCTCTCCAAAGCTAGTATCAAGCATGGGGCTCACCTTTTTTCCACTGCTGTTAGAAGACATGAATTGGTCTTGCGGTCATTCAAATGAATTTTTAGGCATTTTCTTGTTTTTTATTTCATTGCAAACTGTAGTTCCAAAGAGCTGAAGATATCAGAGCAGATGAGAAATAAAGAAAATAGTGCTTTGCTTGAGAAGTGCACAGGTTAGTTTTATCTTCTTTTTAATGGAAAAAACTTAATCAAGTAGAAATTTACTCGATACAAGCATTTTCAGGAAATTTTTTAACAATTGAATCCCAAACTATATGCAGGTATTGGTTGCTCTAAATAATCAAAGGCAAGGTATTTATTGTCATGTGTACCTCAAGCACATCCTGTAATCAGTTGGGGCTTTGCATAGGCCACCATAGCCTACATAACCCACTAAAAAAAATGGTGGTATGGGCCAAACCTCTTTAGTAAAATGTATGGTTATGTTTTACTAATAAAATTTCGGTTGAACATTTCTTGAATCGCCAACGCATTGATTAGAAAGGATAGACAGAGGAAAAGTCACTAGGTTTTGTGCGTCCGTTCGTCTTCTCGCTTAAACTCTAACTAACTATGTAAAAGTCGTTGAACGTGTTAATTGAATTGATAACAAAAAGGAAAGAAATGAGATAGATAGTTATGTGTGTGCACAATATATTTTAAAGATGTTGAGAACAATAGGTGCTTGTGCTGGGAGGAAGATGGGAAATTTGGGTTAGTGTTCACTACACCTCATACGTTACGTTTTGGCTAGAGTGAGGTAAGTTGCAAATATTCTTTGGAATTCCATACATTGGCATTATGAGGTGTAGTCAGATTGTGAGGAGGAACAGCACTGATTGATAGGCAGAGCTTCATGCAGCAAGGATTTACAGTCAAATCAATCTTTTTTGCGAGGGCACATTATGAGTTAGGACCAGATCAGGGTTCTATAAAAGTAGTTTCTCAGTATCCTAAAATTTGATATTATTCAGATGGCACCATGTTATGAGAAGGGAAGAAGACAGTGATTGATATGCGTTGCTTCACATTGTTGATAGGCCATGAAGGAACTAATTGATGATAATAGATTGCTGCTTTCCTACAGCTCTGGTTTGCATTTAGCTATGCAACGACTTATGTATTATCTTGGATGCGATCTATTTAAAAGGCTTTTCAACAAGCGTTGCCATTATCTATGTAGTTGTGGTTGAAGAAAAGATTGCATTGTAAGCCAGTTTATTTCATAATTCAGTTTGAAATTAATTCCCAAGTCTGTTTAAAGAAGCTATATTTTCTTTTCTAATCTTCAGCTTTACTAAAAGATCTTTCCCTTTCCTTCAGATATTTATCACAGTTTCTTCTGCTCTAGAAATTTCTGAGGTTTGCGGAGTGCAAGATGATATCCTCACAGTGAAAGACAAGAAAATTCGCAACCTGGAAGAGAAATTAGCGAAGCAGAACCAAACACAGCGAATCGCAGAAAACGAGAATGAACTTCGTTTGCAGCAAGAGAGGTACTTGGTTGGACACAATTACGCGAACTCCGAAAAATTTGAAAGGAATCGAGGAAGTGAAAGAAAAAGGGGGAAGTTCAAATAGATGTGGTTATGCTTCCGATAATTTTGGTGCACTGTTTAACGAGTATTGAGACAATAAGGTAGATTTTCAATGCATGTCTGTCTATGCCTCTATAATGACAGAGTTGGGCTTGTGAGTCGCAGTACTTTGAGAAAGGTTACGGATGAATTGTAAGCCCTGGAAAGCATCCTCAAGCATTTTTTATAAGGCCCTCTAGCTAACCTCTTACCGACTTATCTTTGCACTATGAGGCATACAATAATTTACATACATTTACATAAGTACATAAAAATTAATTTCATGTCTAGACTGGAAAGAAGACCTGGAAGTGCTGAGATAAGCATGAATTGTTTGTAGAATGATCAGCTTGGAGAAGGAGGAACAGGAATGTTTGTGATTAACAAAACACTTCAAAGTGGAAAATCATGTTTGGAAATTATATTCTCAGTATCTCTTCTTCTTTAGTAGTAAAAGTAGTAGTAGTAATAGCAGTAGTAGAATTAGTAGTAGTAGTATTATTTTTTACAATAAATGTATGTTACAATGAAGTGTACGTTAGACACTGGGGAAACAACAAGTTTCCAAACACAGTTCAATTTAATTCAAAAATAGCATCGCAAGTGAGTAAATTGAAAACAGATCACCGCAAATCATAGTGAGTTTCCAAAATAAGTTTCTTTCTCCACACTCCTCTATCCTGGGCTATCTGCACGACTTCTGTGATGGTGAGGCCCGTCTGACAGATGACGCCGTATTTTGTTTTCTAAGTTTACCTTGGGTCTTCCCCTTTGCCTTCTGCCATCTGTCAGAAGGAGCTCGGTGGTCTTGGGGTTGTGCCGTAGGGCGTGGTCCAGGTAGGAGTGAAATATTTTTCCAATCTCGTCTCTTATTCTTCGCACTCGAGTCCTTCTCACAAGTTCCTCATTACCAATTCTTTGCGGATAGTATATTCGCATCACTTTTCGCAGGCATTTCTTTCAAAAATTCCAATCTTCTTCATACCATTTTCTTTCAAAGACCATGTTTGACAGTTGTAGAGTAAGACTGATTTCACGTATGTCACATCAATTTTCCTCGATTTTTCAATTTCAGTTTTTGTGAGGTCATTCTTCTATGCAGCTTTTCATGGCCATTTCGCACTGCATGATTTGGTTTTTGACTTCGGTTTTTCACTTTTAATTCGGTTCCAAACATAGTACTACAACTTAGATTGAAATTTAACACATTAAAGTCTACAAAATGACTTGAATATTTTGGAGTTTCCATAATTTCAGCTTTCTGAGATAGCTGCAATGCGTTTGTGGAATTTTATTTAAAGAGGGTCTTAAAGTTCTTGATTGTAAAATCCATGATCATTCCAGGAGCTCCTATTACAAGATCATTTTAACAGTTTTCATTCCATTCAGTTTAATCAGTTTAAAACCAAGCTGGCTGTATTTTTATTTTTATTTGCTGTTCTTTCTACCAGATTAATATCTCCAGGAATGCTCTCTTCAATTATGAAGATCTGTTTTGTGATCTTTTCCATCACCACAATATCAGGCTTGTTATATTTTACAGTAGAATCAGTTTGGAACTCGAAATCCTGGAACATCTTGCAGAAATGGGTTTCATCTCTGAACCATGGCTTTAACTCGGTTTCTAGCCCGTACATAGCAAGAAGCTTACTGTAAATTACTCGCATCACGACATCATGTCTTGCATAATATTGAGCTCTTAGTAGCACTGGGCAACCACAGAGAACATGTCATACTGTCTCCTTGTCTGTCTTACACAACCGGCAGCTTACATCTTCGATATTTTCTTTCCATATTTACTTTCTTGTCGCTTTAACGGCCAACTCTTGTTCCTGGATAGCAAATGCCTTGCTCTCTGTAACTGCAGCCAGGCTTTTCCTCTCCATCCATCCAAAACGATGCTTTTAGATTGGCTTCCTGTGCTTCTGCATTTTGACATACTGCTCCGTGAATACTTTTTGCTTCCCACTTTTCTCGGTGTTTCCTTTGTTGACGTTTCCTTATTTTACTTACTGCTACTTTCCCTGAAGCCTCTTTACCATCTACAAGAACCTGGTTTCCATTAAATTCAATATTAAGGCCCAGTTGGCTGACTATATCTTCTGCTGGTTGCAAAAGTGTACCTTCTCTCTTGTGCATTAAATTCTCTTTAATTGCTTTTACCTGGACTGTTTTGGCTGTCATTATGTACCCTAACTTTGATATGTACATTCTTTCGTGGAAGTCTTTTATGCAAATGAGGCCTCTTCCTCCGCATTTTCTTTGCAAGATTATTCTGTCAACATCAGAATGCTTATTAAAGCCCATGTTCATGGTCATGATCCTTCTGACTCTCTTGTCAACGTCTTCCGGCTCAGTTTTTGTCCATTCACTTATTCCAAAAGAATATGATGAAAAAAAAGAAATATTTATACAGGTTAAAAACCTTTTCAATGCCAAAAGGCACTGTTATCAATAAGAGTCCTGTTTTGAAAAAGTATAAACATTATTAATTATGAAAAGTAATTGTATATAAGGTTGAGTACAATGTTAAATAGCCTGATCTTATTTTAAAATGTAAAACAAATAGGTAAAAACGTATATAATGGTCTCTGTAGTGGATTGCTTGTTCAAGAAGTGTTCTTTAAAGTGGTGTTTGAACTGAACTATCGACGTTCATTTTCGAATGCCAATTGGGATTTCGTTATAGCATGAAGGGCCTTGAAAGCGAAATGATTTTCTTGCAGCTTCCGTTCTGACCTTTGGAAGGCGGAGCGTCGATGAATTTCCTCTTATGTTGTACTTATGATCCACTTTCTCGATTTATGACGTCAGATGTGAGATGGCAGTTTCCTGCAAACATCTGAAGCGACCAATTAGAAAGGTACTGCGTGTGCCGTTCTGGCGCATCTCTTAAAGGCTTCTCTGACTGGTCTTGACATTCTTATTGTGACACTTACGGAATATTATATTGATCGATAATTTTAAGATTGTACATAATGAAAAATGCAATTTTGCTTGTTTTTGGTAGAGTGAAAATGCAAGGTATATACAGGGTATACTTTCACATAAAGCAGTGAAAATAACAGGCTACTTTGTATTACTACCGATGAAATATAACTTTCAAATTCTCGTTAACAGCCTAAGTAAAAAGCTAGTTATAATCTTTATTCCTAGCCGGTCTTTTAATACATATGGATGCAATTAAGTTGAAACTCAATGAATGTGTTGGTAACGTATCAGTTTAACTGCTACCCTTGGTAATGGGAGCTTTGACAGAACTACTCAATCGAGAGTGGACCAAATTAACCAAAGAGCATGAATGTAAGCGAGTTTGTAAGCTGGAATTCTTACTACAACAGAAAGTCGGTTAAAATTCACTTCTGCAACCTGAAAGTCCTGGGTTCGAGCCACGTTTGGTTCGAGCAACGTTTGCTTCCCGCTCTGGATTCATGGACTATGCCAGGCGCCTTGCGTGAAGCTGGCTTTAAAGGGGTGCCGAGGAAATGAAATTTGCCGGTTCTTCAAATAGCTGTGGCTAAGATTGAAAATACCTCCCTCACAAGGTGCTCCCCAACAATCGTATCCAAAATGGAACCCATATTTACTTATTCATAAATCAAGCTTGCACTTTCTGTCATTTGATAAGGATTAAGCCTCAAGAAAGAAGAATTTCATTTACCAATTGCTTTTTTGCGGAGATGAAATTTGAATCTTTCAAAATTGTAACTGCACAATTCGGCGAGCCGTTTTTTGTGTGATAGGCTTGTAGTTGATAACGCTAATCTTACACTGAAACATAATATTCTTGTAAAATGGCTTAAAAATTTGCTTTGTGCGCTGTTGTGTTCATAAAGATGTAACCGATATGAATAGTGATATTTTTTTCAAACTTCATGTGTTCATTATGTAACTTAAATGATGCTATAACAAACCTCATTGATGGGTAATCTATGTTTCGCTGGCTTACAGGAACTGACAATATTGAATATGTAGTAAAAGGGAGTAAATATTTGTTCATACGAAAGGAGTTCTGGATGGGCCATGATCTGCTTCCGGAACGGAACATTTAATAAGTGGAATGGATGACGACGGAGAAGTCTGTTCTAATGTGATTGAGGTGGGATTGGTCAATCTCAATACTTATAATGAGGATGATGATTATGATTATAATGATAGTATTAATGATTGATGATAATGATGGTAATAATTATGGTAATGATGATATGAAATGGCACGGGAAACAGATACACTTATCCACACTGTAAAGACATTTAGCAATGACACCATAATGGAGTTTGTTATCAGAAAATGTGCAATCTTGATCTTGGCAGGAGGAGAGATTGTGAATTGTGATGGTTATGTTATGCTAGAAAATGAAATAATGAAAGTTCTTGACGAAGTTTGGTAAGAGCATTGAAAATCTGCTTTGTAGCTTGAGTGGAAAAAGGAGAAAGTGTGCGACAAATGATAAATTAGTATGAGAAATTAGGCGAGGAAGAATACAAGAGACATCATGATAATTCAATAAAGGAACATTATAGGGAATTATCTAAGAAACATGCATTAGGACATACAGGAAGATGGTATGGACATAACCCAGAAGAGGCGGCAAAGAAATAAGGCGTAAAATTGTTGTGGGATGTGGATATACAATGCAACATTTTTATCGAATAAAGGAGGCCAGACATTATGATAATTGATAAGAAGGAAAGCATCTGTACTATTATTGATATTTCATTGCCTGCCGGTGGAAGAATGCACGACAAGGAAAGAGCAAAGGCGAGGAAGGACCCGGGCTTGAGGAGGGAAACCGGAAGAATGGGGTAAATGAAAAATGTCCAGGTTGTGCCTGTGTTTGCAGGTGCCCCTGAAGTGTAGAAAAGCATCTAATGGGTGAATTGACAAATTAGGGTTGCAGGGCGACGTAAAAGCTGTACAAAAGATTGCCTTGTTAGAAACGGCAAGGACCCTGAGGAAGGTATGAGAGATGCAACAGAAGGACTTGCTGTTAGCTCATAGTCATTTGTTATGACTGGCCTTGGGAGTAGTAATCCGCCAGATCATCAACTGAAACAACAGCAATAATAACAATGATAAAATGGAATAATGATGATAATGATGATAGTTATAGAGATAAAAATAATGCCAATTGTAGTAACAATTATAATGATTATAGTGTCCTATTTCTCTAAGTCGGAGTAGTCATGCAGCGTACCTCCGATCATCTCTTGATAACCTAAGACACTTCAGTAGCACAGAATTTCTCTCTTTTCCTTTTTTGCATCAGTTTTTCAGCAAACCCATTCTTCATTTTTTTAGTGTTTTTATTAAGCACTTTTATTTTCTTTGGTTGAAAGGGATTAAATCGTTACACTTTGACAGAAAGTCGATGGTTTCGTCCATAAGTAGCAAGTTTCTTACATCAAAGGACAATCATCGAAAGGATTTGAATGAATGCGATGATTTTTCTCATCCAGTTCTGCATAATTGTCAGTTATCCTCTTTACATTTCTAACTGGAAAGTAGCAAATGGAGTGTGATGTCCTATAAGACAAGCAAACAAAGTGGGATTGACAAGTATGTCGAAATGATGGATTGTTGATTTTGTAACTTTGAATACATTTGAATTGTTTAATTGGTTTAAGTAGCCATTAGATGGTATCACCCGTTGTTCCAAACGGTTTTCCTCAGCTTATGGTGGCATCTACAATATCCTCGAAGCTCAGCACTAATAATACCATACTGCAACGTAGGTACCATACCACTACATATGCATTCTTCTGGCTGAAATAAGAAGTCAGTAATATACCATATTGCGGCACATGTTCACAATACCGTGAATTAATCAAAGCATACGGTGACATACGAAAACCTTTGTTCTAATGTTTTTTATTGCTCCGCTGTTGTCGAAGTGTTTCCAGGCTTCTGCATTGCCTCGCTAATGATGATTAAATAGTAGTATTCAGAGGGTTATCAGAGGATACCCTGGTGGGTTTTCACGTTAATCTGCGAAACCTCGCAACACTCCTCTTCATCTTTGTGGTTTGACTTCGCTGACCTCCAACTGTTTCGCAAGGCCAGGCTATTCAAATTTCACAATTCACCCATTAATCTTTGTACCTTTTAGCTGTCATCAATTTGCTCGTTGACGCACTTCACTGGTAACAGGCTGCTCTCTCTTCTATCTTTAGCCTTTCGCAAGAAACATTAGAAGCTTGTTACTCATTTCCTCAGTAGAATTCGACATATTTTCAGGTGGTTTGCAGGTTGGAGAATCAATATATATTTTCGAATTATCAAAAAATCTAACTTGCCTTGAGAATTAGATTTTGATCGAGATGATTAGGGTTGAAGTTCTTTTTTGCGATCAAGAACTTCAGATAAGCCCATGTAGAGCTGTTCTATCCAAGGGCTGCTAAAGTTTACTTTTCAATATGATAAAACTTCCGCTTGGAATCATTAGCCAGGGTAATTTCATAGAGATGTTACAGTAGAATTGATTCTGGTACTCTGTACAAGCTTAGGGGAGACTCCTTCGAAAGAGGAATATATCATCATGGGTAATGGCATTGTGATGCAAGATGATCGACTTCTCCCGCGTCGACAAGAAGTCTCTCTCCTTATTTCATAATGGTTTTATGATCATCAGTATAGTGCAACAAATCAGGGCTCATGAAAGGCTAGGCCTAACAGTCACATGCCGCAAGGTGGAAAATGAGGGCTGCACAAAAACCAGCGGCTAGCCGTCGCGGCCACTTGACCGCAATCTTTCAATGAAGTGGATGATTGATCATTTTGGGCATAATGTAGCTGGCCCGCCTACTTCCAATGTTATCGCGCGAATTCTCTTATTGTCTGCTTTATTCACACAAAACTCATTGATGACTTGTGTCGGCGTGTGCACGTCGTAGTACAGGGCAGCCAAGCAGGAGAATAGTAGTACGCAAGGGAATTGTACTCTTGTATACAAGCGAAACAAAATTCACGTAAGTATTATCAGCAGCGCCTTTGCTTACCGCTTTCACTCGTCTGTTCTGGGTTTCATGTTCCTTTGCAAGTTGTCTTAATTTTGCTGCGAACTTCCTGTTTCGCGGGGCCTTTCACAGCGTTTTCTCCGTATTAGCTGTCATCTTTAAGTGACCTATGCGAATATTCATAAATTGAAATATATTAGTCACATTGATAATAAATGGTGGTAGGTTCACAGATCTGTTTTGCCCCTTTATCGAAATTAGCTACGTAAGTGTTTGACTTTCTTTCCTTTGTTACGTAAACTGACCTCTACAATACGAAATTGGAGTTTCTATTTGATGTCGGTCAATGAAAACAATTGCCTCGTGGCCTTGGCACTGAACCAACTGCCGACGATTAAAACCCAATTTAGTTTTCATATTGTCACGAGAATCTGTTTCTCCGTGCACGATGATTGCAGCAGTAAGAATTGATAAACTATTGCTAATTCTTATTCATATTAACTACTCGATTAGGCCACAACTTTGACGGAGAAAGGGAGCACCGCCGTGGTAATGATAATGAAATTAAGTGTCCACTGAGACTAAAGAACACTGACAATTCATTATCATCAAGCAATGTCCTGCTCCTTCCCTCCATTTTACCGCACCTCAAGATTAATACGCCTGGAATTTCTGATAGTTCGCTTCGCTGGACTTAATTTAGAAAGTCTCTCCCTCCTGAGAAGGAGCGTTGGAGAGGGAAAAGATTCATTGGTACTTGTCAAATGAGACGTAAACTTTTTGATGCTTGAATGGGGTGCAAGCAGAGACGAATTCCAGGCAGCAAATTAGAATAATTTAATTTCATAATTATCAATCAACGCTCTCAGTTTTGGAGTAGGTTTTTTGTTCCTATCAGCATCAGAGCATCCCTTTTTGTCAACAATTTGCGCATCGAATCATAAACGAGTAAGGCTATGTGCGATTCATGGTGATCAGATGGATTTATGATTGGATCTATGGATCTCCTTGGTTGATTTTGATTTACTGATATCGTCTTATCGTTCTGCATATTTCACTGGCTTGCAGGGAAATGGTTTGATTGACGATTTAGTGCAATTAAGACCAGTTCAAAATACAAGAAGGATAGAATAAAAAGCAGGCGGAGAGAGCAGGGACGAAAACGTGCTTTCAAATCCTATGATAAATGGTTTACGCCCATTACAAGCTTAACTTCATTTACAGTGGGGATTCACTAGCTCTGTGAGTTAAAGGCTGCTGGAATCATGAGGTGTTGTCAAATTGAGAGAAAGGACCAGTACACCGCCAAACCAGTAGGCTATTCAAGATCTAATAAAGCTTCAGATGGATGGTTGTTTCAAATGGCACTAAAAAGCAATTTTGATTGTATCAGAGTAAGGCTATACTAATCCAAACAACCTAACGCGTAATTGAAATCAAATGCACTTGCCACACGTGAAATTTCAAACTCCCGATCTGTTTGATTTGGACTGATTTCAGCAGTTTGACGGTTGACGTGCTCATTCATTATCGAACTCAATATCAGGGAAATCAAATCTCAAGATCCTCCCTAAGTGGAATGTCAGCATTTATTACAGATTATGAGCGTATTTGATAGATATGGCTTCAAGATGTGTTCATAATGTACTCGCTTCCAATCATATAAATCAGAGAGAGTTCTCTTCTGAAGATGAAGATTTTATCAATTGGTTCCCTTTCCCCCCTCATCGATAGTTTATTTCTATGTTTGATGCAGAATTATGACCCACAAGTCCTGCGTTTGATTTCTCTCCCACATGTTAGTGACCAGACAACAACTCGATGGTGACGAGTACTTCATTTCTCCTTCTTATACTGTGCTGTATGGATTCCGCCTTGGCTATTGGAGCATAGCTTGATGAGGGATTAGATTGTTGTCTCCCAACCAACCTTGAAAAGACGCTTTCAATCTAGTTAGACAAAGTCAATCAGGAAGCTGGCCAAAAAGGAGATATCAAGATCAGATGAAAGTTGAAACCGCCAGATAATTGAAGCTGATATGTAAGCACAGACCGAAGGCCTGAAACGGAAGTTGTTTGTTCAAACCCCAAGAGGAAGGTTTAATATAATGACATTCTAGTTTGTAAAACAGTGAGTCGTTTCTATTCAAAATGTGCTGTGTGATTTGCATGGCCTAGCGATAATTGGCATACCCAATTGAGGGGAGTTATTGGCTTAAAATTAATGCACCAAGGGGATGGAATTTAATGAGGGATACAGAATGCAAGGTGGCTCTGTTAGATGCATGGCCAATAGTGGAACTGTAATGTGTCTGGAAGGGCGGGCTGGCCACACAGAAGGTAAAACGAGATTTGGTTTCGAATCCTGCACGTTTCACACGTGAAAAATCAACTGTACTAAAAAAAGTTTCGCCCAAGGTTTATGCCCAGCCTCAAAATGAGTTTGCCACTGAGTTCATGGCCATAACTTTTTCTGGAAAAATATTGCATCTTTTTCAAAATTAGCGCCATTCTATTGGGTGGGGGCATTGTTTATGGGATCCAAATGGAATTCAGAGACAGCAAGAGCTCTCGAGGCTCGTTTGGAGTTTGCGAAGCATCGAAAAAGGCTGTTAGGGGAGCGAATGTAGATACGGAGAGCCCGCGAGCATTTCAAAGACGAAGAAAATATCAAATTCGTGGCATACGGCGAGACTTTGTCCTTTGTAATTCATTGTAACAGCTGATAATTCTAGATGCAGAGAATTCTCAGGGACGCCACAGAGGAGGCGCGTCAGTTTGCTCAAGAAAATGTTGCTCTGCATCTGAAAAGAAATTGTACAGTGCCTTATATATATGGTGCCATACCATGGAGCGAGCTAGGAATAAGGCTCACAATATTTTTGGTCTTTGACTTTTGGAAAGCTGTTCATTGCATTTGATTCTCTTAATGTGATCAAAGATAGATAAAGGAATAAGGAATGCGAGAGATGACCGAATGCCAGCTTCATTTCTAGGTACTATTGTCCACCAAGGCACATCTTCTTCTACTGGCTTTCTTCCCACTCAAGTGGGGTCGCCGGTGTGGGTAAGTCTCCTCCACCGCGTCCTGTCCTGGGCGTCCACTGGGCTTGCGACAACGATTTTCAGGTCTTCCGTAATGCAGTCTGCAAATCTCCTCCTTCTCTTCTGTCCACACGGCCAAACCACATCAATCTCTTCTCGCGGAGCTTCTTCGCCACCTCTTCTACCCCTATTCTTCTTCTATTTTCCATGCTTTCTATCCTATCCAGTCTAGTCTTCCTCAGCGAGAACCTCAGCAGTCTCATCTCCGCCACCTCCATTTTCCGTTCTTATCCTTTAGTCACTGCTACAGTCTCCATGCTATACATCAAAGCTGGGCGACTCATGTATAACGATAAGCGTGGATTCAGCATTGAAAGACACCTGAATGCACCTCTGTCAGTTGAGTCTCATTCTAACTAATCATCTTAGATTTTTTAACACCAATAGGCGAGGTTGCTAAACAATGGCTGAACTCACAGTGAGAACCGGAATAATATTTACAATCATCAAAAATGAGTCATGAATAACCTATTCCTATCGCATCTGACTCCCAAGGCATAGGCTATTCATCTTCTGTCTGCTTATTTTGCATTCCCCTGTCTTCCATCGCCTTCTTCGATCCTTCTTTTCTTCTCTCTACCTCCTCGCAAGTGTCTTCACAAAGCACAATGTCATCCACGAACAGCATGTCCCACGGGGCTTCTCGTTGCAGTGGTCTTGCCATGTAGTCCATCACAATGGTGAACAGAAGTAGGTTCAAGACTGACTGCTGGTGGAGGCCAACTTTCACCTCAGAGTCTTCTGTGATACCATCTACGCATCTAAATCTGGTTCATCTCCTTTCGTACATATCCTGTATCGCTCTGATGTACTTTTCATCCACTTCTCTTCACACCTCAATCCGCGGCACCCGATCGTACGCCTTTTCTAAGTCAATGAAGACGCAGTGCAAGTCTCTCCGTCCTACACGAAGCTTTTGCATGAATATCTTTAATCCAAAATGAGTCCAAATTGTTAACGGTGCTCTTCTATTTTTGAAATGTTCAGTTTATTGCAAATACCAGATTTTTTCTTCATCAGTTTTCCGATGTTGTGAACTGCAGAATAGCAACAAATATTTATTCAAAGCAACTAAGTGCAAAAGTTTAATGTAAGTAGCCAGAAGTAAGAATGTCAATTGAATGTTCCCTCCAATTTTAAAGACGGAGACAAGATCGACAGGTCAAATTATCGACCAATATCAGTCTTACCCGTCATCTCAAGGCTCTTTGAAAAGCTAATAAGAAACCAGCTGTACCAGAACATGAATTAAAATGGCCGTTTTTCATCTGGCCAATCTGGTTTTTTGCGCCTTCATTCAACACTAACATGCTTACTTATAATACTGATGACTGGTGCAGTGGAATGGATCTCGGTAAGCTTGTGGGTCTAATGTTCATTGACATCAAAAAGGCCTTTGACGCTCTTCATCATAATATTCTCTGCAAACGCTTCAGATTCACGGTGTTCGGCAACGTGGGCTCTCTTGATTTAAATCCTACCTTTCAAACAGAAAACAGTTTTGCAGTTTTGATAATAATAATGATAATGATATACGAATTTGTATACAGGAATGACCTATCAGCATGTCAAGCATGTTGTTATCATTAGGGTCCTGTGATGGGGTGGACTCAGAAATTGTCGACATAGAGGTTGGAGTTCCGCAAGGCTCATGTCTCGGCCCTCTTTTCTTCCTTATCTACATTAATGATCTCCCACAGGCAGTCTGAGAATCCACTGTGTCCATGTATGCTGATGATACCAGCTTGTGCTACCAGTCCAACGATTTGACTCGGCTGAAAGGGGCTATTAATAGTGATCTTAAGGAGCTGGACACATGGCTACAAGGCAGCAGGCTTTCCCTGAGTGTTGCGAAAACCCATGCTATGCTTATTTGTACCAAGCCGAAACACAAAACTCTTGGTAGTCAAGAAAAAGACTTAAAATTGAAAATTCGCGATAATGACCTTCAAGGAGTCAATAAGACAAAGTATCTTGGAGTGCAAATCGACTGGTCCTTGGATTGGAAACAGCAAATCAAGGCAGTTTCTAGCCATGTCTCAAGGGCAGAAGGCTTTTTAAGACATGCCAAATCTTGTCTCCCAAAAGAGACTCTGCGTACTCTTTACACGGGTATAGTTGAGCCACATTTTCGATATTGCTATTCTGTCTAGGGCTGTGCTGGTTTAACTAAAATTAATCAGCTGCGAAAACTTCAAAGCCGTGCCGCAAGGCTAATAATGAATAGCATTTTCGATACCCCAGGCAGACCTCTTATTCGTGAGCTAGGATGGAAGACTATAGACAAACTAGTTAGTATCTGGTGAGTCAGTGACAAAATAAATGAAAGGAAAAAGTGAAATGAAATGAATGTGACTTACGAGCAGAACAACTGCAACGAATAGACGAATGGGAATGCGAATACGAATACGAATGCGAATACGAATGCGATTGGGAATATAAACGTGAATGAATAGTTTAGGGTTATAGATCGAAAGAGAAGGAACACGTCAGTGGCGTAAAGGCTCCCCTAGAACCTAGATACTTCAGTACTTGTCACATGTTGTCACTCAGCTTCCAGATTGCTAATAATTCGGCTGGTGGTGTTTCCTAAGCTCTCTACTCATGTATATGTAGATGCAATGATTACCATAAATGATGATAGTAAAGGAATTTCTATTGCACCACTTATCCTCATAGCTCGCAGACGCATTATTTGTATAAATTGTTATTGATATGCAGAAACAGTTTCATTAGTGGAACAGCTTCACGGTCCATTCACTGCCATTCATTGCCCATTGCAGCATTCTACATTACAACTCTGCCTTTAGGAACCAAACTCTTAACAGAAACCTTCCATTTTTTGCAGGACCACATTCGACTTTTCAAACATCAAAAGTTTCAAAGTTTAACACCAAGCATCGCAAGATGTCCTTGTACAACAAGGGGATTTCTATGTGCGTAGTACTTTGCAGTCTAGCAGTGGGTGAGCATCTCAATCCATTCATATTTACTGTGTTGTTTGGGCAAAATATCTACCCATCCAAGCATTTTTTTAGTGAGTTATGTTGAGGAAGGGCCGTGGTGGCCTATACAAAGCCCCAACAAAGGCAGAAAGAAGAAAGCGAAAGGCTAAGCGGAGAGAGAGATCAAATCAAGTTCATCGATCTTAGATTTGAAAGAGGGCAAGTTGTAGGATTTAAGAAGGAAAAAGAAGGCAAGAGGTCCCATAAATTGCACGATCGTTGGATGAAGGATGATTTGTGGGATAGAGTTCATGGATTAGGTTGTGAGACTTGAAGCAGTGTATGAATGGTGCGAGTTTGTAACAAACAAGCTGTGAGTTTGAATCTTGCTCTATTTGAAATGAGACTGTCATCTAGGTAGAGAGCATCGAGAACAACATTATAAAACTCACTTCTTTAGAAAGATTCGGAAGCTCTGCCGCTTTTTTCCGCTAAGCTCATATACTAGTATGATATGCAGTAGAAATATTCATATACTTAAGAAATACGTAACATCTTATTTAAACCGACGAATTTTGTATTAAATTCTACTCTTTCGAATTTAGACAGCTGGGGTAACCTCTTGAGGCTCCCTGCGCACATGCTTCACAGAATTAGGCCAGAAGGTACTGGACTTTAAAAAAGCCCGCTTTGCTAGTAATCGAGTACGATCGGAATCAAGTATGCTTTGCAACTTAACCCAGTTGGATAAAACTCTTACTTGAAAGATTCAAAACCAAAGTAAAGATCAAGTTGCTGTGTCTTGATTACACCCAACAATTAAGATATTATGTTATACGCTTTGTCTTGTCTATATCTTTATGGTGTATTTTGAGAAAGACATGAATCGGAGAAGTCTAGGTGCGATGGGCGAACACCTAAAAAGTCAACTTAATTTTAGGTTGGGGCCTTCCCTCCTCGATTAGCCTGCCTAGCGAAGGGCTCCTTCTGAAATGTCCCTGCTCTCACTGAAACTATTTATGATTACTTATCAAGTCCTCCAGGATTTATCTTGAGTTGTGTCCTCCTGATGGTTGTATTTTTATGTCAAATGCTGTATTTTATTTCATTTTATCATTGTTAATAGGATAATTGGGTTCTTTAAGTTTGTATTATCATATTTAATGGATTTTTATATTGAAGAAACTGAACTGAGCGAAGTTAGTGTGCTACTCAAACAGTGCAATAGTTCGAAACAACTACCGCTTTATCCTGACACCTTTAGATTTCCCAGTTAACTCTAGAAAGAGCAGACGATTGACAATAATCAGTAAGATGATTTATCTTTTAGAAAAGTGAAAATGCATAAATTCGCCAATAGATTCAAGGCATGCTTCGTATCTAAGGATGAACCTTTCGAAGACGCAGTGTTTTCTTACAAATATCTATGGCCTTCTTTAAATCTGGTTTGTCAACTTGCGATTTGTGAAAAGGACAGGGAAGATGATATCTTTGTTATTGTTAATCTTTCATTGTATTTTCAAGTCTTCGTTCCATCCCTAAATTGAGTCGGTATTTGCTTATTAACTACCATCTTTCATAAACTACCGTCTAATGGTAAATATTGGAGTCAAGCGAATGTAGTCAAATAAAATTTCACCAAATTTCTCTGAAAGATTTTTTATGTACGGAAACGTATGGGAGATTAAGACTAATTTAATGTCATCATTATATTGATCTTTGATGTTCTTCAATGGTTTCTGGGATTTGTGATTATTAATGATGATGTTAATTGATTAAAAGGAAATCGATGATGCTGGTGATGATTTTGACTGACATTTTGAAAAGCAGATTCTTATGATAATGATTGCACTGACTACTGTGATGCTACAATGTGATTGTAATAGATGAAGGCAATCATGAAGAATATCATAGATATATGACTCAAAGTGCGTTAGCATTATCCATCATTTTCATCATTGATGACGATCATCATCATTCTAATTGCCATTATCAATTATCATTAATCATCATCATTAGCACTGTCGTGATCATCGATTATTAATGCAATCATTGTTATGACGTGAGAAATGACTCATAGAGAGCTTTTGTGTCATAACTCACCGTCAACCTGAAACGTACCAGTCCAAGATACTGTAAAGCGTGCCAGCAGAGTGACATGGAAATAAATGTCATTCAGGAAAGCCTGAACCGTTACCTTTGTAGTATCTCAAAAATCTTGAAAAGCAGTGTTAACAGTTGATGATGAATTTCTTTGTCGATTATTATCGATTATGAAAATTAATTAAGCATAAAACCATCATTTATGAGCTTCCCAATCATAGGTAGTTGATCCAGAGCGATTTGAGTTAATGGTCACGCTACAATTGTATATTAAGATCGATTTTATGAAGCAGCTGGTATTACACTCGTTGTGTTTCCTCACTAATCACAGAAAGCATCTGTTTGAAAGTGTCAGTCAATTTAAACTATGAAGGTTAAGCTAAGTGCTTCAGCTCCTTCCTAATCGATTTCTTTTTTGTTCAATTGGTGTACTTGACACCCACTTTTTGTAGTTTATATTCAACATCACGTTTCAGCCTTGGAATCAATAATGCTGTCATATGATATAACATCGGATTTAGTCATGTTTGACCCTTGTAATCTGTGAAATGGAGAACGAATGGCAAAAATCCATTTATAGCATGTGTTCATTTTGAAAAAGACATGCTTTATTCAGCTATTGTTTCAAGCCAATCACTGCTTGATAGCATTAAATTTACTTTTAAGAGTTTCTGCTTTGTATCTTAAAAGCCATTTGCTATTCTTGCTTATATTGCTATCTTGGAATTTTATAGATGAAGTGAATAAAATGTTTGAAGAAAAACCTTCAATATTGCAACGGAATACGACACACGACAATATGAATAGTCAGACAACTTTGTTGTTGTTGTTGAAATGAGACAATGGACTTGCACCAAAATGGATTCGAGGCTTGTTATATAGCTCTATAGCTAGTGAAACTGACGTGATTTGGCTGCCGAACCAGTGCTTGATTGCGCTCTCCGTCCAACACCCGCAAATCTAGGAAATTGTTCGCTGCTTTCTGCGTAAGCTCAAAATATCCAGCCCAGTAGATCCAATGTCAGAAAGTAGCGTGTTTATAGTGCATCATGAAATCATTGCAGCAAGTAACTAGATGCTCAACTCAATTAAATTTTGACAGGTGATCTAAGCTCGGCAGGCCTTCTGTCTACTTGCATGAACGACTTGAAATCAAGGGGATAATATTGGAATGAAATGGATAGGCAAACGATATGTATACAAGTCCTTGACGAACCTAGTCATGTGATATCTAGCGTTCTATGTCATAACACAGAGTATCATATGAAGTTGAAGATTTGAGAAGGATGGACGGCCTGTTTAGCGCTGCATGCGTATGACGACACCCTTTGATTTGCCATCGCCTCGTAATTTTATCGTTACATTGTGTCCGACCCGTGGAAAGTTGACATTTAATGAGGGCAAAAGCAGCGCGAATGTCTTCTTTGTTAAAAAGCAATGCTTTTTTCATCTGCAAAAGGGAAAGTTTCTTATATTAGAGACTTAAGAAGCAATATTGATAAGGAGCAAGAATGAAAGTGGTGCAAGGCATCTTCCTAGGGATAAGAAATTTTAAAGATTTTTGACAGTTCGCCACTAACGCCTGGGGATATTGGGTGTGATTTGTGAGACAAGATTTAAGATTCAAAGCAGCTTTGCCTTACTCTTCTTGCCCGACAGCGATGCAGTTCAGGTGAAAGAATCGTGTGATGGATAGTGTTAGATGGTCTACCATAGTCGAGTAGAAGTTAGCAAGTGAATAAATTTGGCTCAATACCATTTTTAAAACTGATTTAGATGTCATGTCATGAAGGCTAAAAGATGTGGATTTACTTTTCTGAATACCAAATGGATGGTCAAACATTAAGTCATATTTATCGAGCGCATCTGAACTACACACTAGTACGAGTGTTTTGAGAATTGTCAAGTAGATGAGAAGAATTGACATTGGTCTGTAATCAGCCGTTTCAAGAAGAAGAAGGAGAAGAAGAAGACGTGATGAGTTGCGTTGATGAATGAGAGCCACGTTGGCAAGGACAACGACTTTAGTTTGACGATGTCACAATGTCACCAAAAGTTCGCCAAACCCTTCTCCAGCTCGAAGCCTCTAAATCCATGGGCCCAAATGGTATTCTAACTATAATTCTGAAAACCTGCATTCCTGAACTTTCCCTATTCTTAACATTCTCTTCCAGCTTTCATACACTCTTGGTTGGAACGTGGTGTAGTGGTTAAGCGTGCACACTCATAAAACAGGGGTTGTGAGTTCGAATGCTACACGTGTCACAAGAAAAACGTCATTGGTGAGGAAGGCAACATAAAACCACCTCATAAAATCCACTTTCGTAGATTAAACTCAGAGTCCTGTCTCTGGTTTCTGGTGCGCTCGAAATCAGCATCCAACGCAGTTTTTCACACTCGGTGCATTTCCTACCTCCTAGAAACTAGCCCACATCACCTCTTTATCCCAAGAAAGGGTGACGAATCTGATAAACTCAATTATCGTCCCATTTCAATCACTTCCCTCACCTCTAAAACAATGGAGACCGTCATCACTAAACAACTCCTTACCTTCCCTGAAATAAACAAGCTTCTCTCTGATCTATAATATCACCAGTATGGCTTTCGAAAAGCCAGGTCTACTGGTGATATTCTTGCTTATGGTGTCCATGACTCGTCCTCTGCTCTAGAGGCCTGTGGTGAGAGCAGAGTAATCTCTCTCGATATCTCCAAGGCCTTTGATCGCGTTTGGTACAAGGGTCTTCTCCCTAAACTACTTTTATCTGGTCTCAATTAAACTTTCATTGAATGGATTGGTAGTTTCCTCTCTGATAGGTCGATTGCCGTCAGAGTGGATGGCTTCCTCTCTAATCTGCATTCAATCAATGCTGGTGTGCCCCAGGGCTCTGTTATCTCCCCTGTATTCTTCATTCTCTTCATAAATGATAAGCTTTCCTTTACATCCTCTAGCATCCACTTATTTGCTGATAATGCCTTCCCAATTTCCTCTTTTTCACTCGGCTTACATGACCATGCTAACGCCGTATCCCAATCTATAGAAGCATCTCTTTTTCCCTTTTCACCATGGCACCTGTCCTCTTGATTTGACAGTAATAGTGAGGTGGGGCATATGAGAACCGTTTTTGCTCAACCACTGAGGCGTGTCAGAACCACCAGAAGCTCAACTCATTCACACCCTTTCCAAGTTTCACTGCCTAATCCACGAACTCTATGTCACAAATCATAATTCATTCCTAGAACATGGAATTTATGAAACGTCTTGCTTTCGTCTTGCTTTCCTGAATGCTATAACTAGCCATCATTCAAATATAAGATCAATAAACCGGATCTGATATCCCACTCCTCTTAACCTCCCCCTCCTCTCCTCCTTTGTTGGGGCTTTGTATAGGCCACAGCGGCCTTCCCCCTTTCCCCAACATAACTCACTAAGAACGGCACCTATAATGCATTCTGGTACAATAGCGTAAGTTACTAGGGTGAGCATGAAACGCGTGTAGTCTGGCTTTCATTACACAAGAAAAGTAAAACCGTTTGCTACAAAAGGTTGGTTTGTAATAACACCCATCACACTGTGCTACATTCCCTAACATGAGAGGACTGCCAAATCCCGCGTTGTACTGTGGAAGGAAGGAAAACGATCATAGTGGTTTTGGGCCATGAGAGGAGAAGGATTATGCGCGAAGGCAAAGGGCCACTGGCGGCTGACAGCTCATATGGATGAGTTCAAATGAATTTCTGCGACACACAAAGACCAACTTTATGGTCTCTTTCATGTTCCTTTTTCGTTTCATGTTAATGGATTCTTTATGGAGTCATTTTAACGTCTCCAGCATGCTATTCCTGTGCCCATTCACCTCCTTTGATCTGAATACAATAGCATTGGCAAGACATCACTTAACTGGCAATGCAGGCTATTGAAAGTCAATAGTGCCTTTCATTGCAGCTCAGTGGGATAGCTTCTACGGAAATCTCGCGATGCATTTTAAGAGGTAATGGCGCAGGGGGAGGGGGGGGGGGTAGCCTTTGTCTCCTACTTAGTCATAGGAGGAGTGAGTGGTCGCTTTGTTTAGACCAGACATGTTGAGCATGCGGCTCGCGGGCCAGGCTAGCCCAGTTGTGTCTTGCACAGCCATTGAAGCGCGAACTCAATTACACCTCAGTAATAAGATTCTTGCCCATGGATCCCATGCTCTTTAGTTCAAATCCACCCTCAGCTAAACACTCGTTTAAAGTGAAAATAGTTGCTTGCTCTCGAGGTATGGTCGCTTCGAGAGGAAGGAACCAGACACTTCTCTTTGAACAAAATTTTCTCAGGAACCGACAATCGACGCTAGGTCGAAAACTTGTCAGATTTTAAGCTGAAATATGATTAAATATAATTCGTATGGTATAATAAGAATTGTAAAATGACTTGATTATTGTCATCATTATCATTATCATTATTATCATGAAGTTTTGAAAAAAAAATTATCAACTATTATTATCATTATCAACAAATTATCAACTATAATCATTCTCACAACTTACTACATATTCTGTATGAGTAATAAACCCTGCACTAACCCAGGCCTTCTTTCCTACTAACAGTCTCCTTGCAACCTTTAATTCTTCTTATCAAATTTTTTTTCTATTCGTCATCTTATTATTTTATTGATTCATTAATTGTTTTTATACTAGAAATAACTGTAATTAGGTCAGCCGAATACAAAGTACCTATTATTAGAGAGATTTGCATTTGTATGTTTAGCTTATATATCATAATGAAGTTTAAAAAAAAAAAAAAAATTATCATTATCATTATTATTATTATCATTGTTATCATTTTATCGTTGTTAGTCGTTGTAAGCCAGCCAAGTGCAAGTTACCTTTTTAGCGAGACTTGTATTTGTAACATTTTAAATAGTTAGTCAAAGAATGAAGTTTGAAAAAAAAATAATCATTATCATTATCATTATCATTCATCCTTTTATCCTCACTTCAAAACATGCTTAAAATCGTTGGTTCATTGCACATTCATCCAAAAAACAAGCTTTTACTCTGCGATCGCTTCGTCCTTTCTAAACTATCTTGGCATTTTACAGTAGCTGACATATCCAAGACTTGGATTTGCGAACATTTAGATAATATTGTCACTAAATGCGTTCGTCAGTGGCTGGATCTGCCAATCTCTGCCACTATAAGCTCCATTACTCTCTCCCATAAAGGCTTTGGACTGGCTCTTCAACTTCCCTCCCTCAAATTCCAGCAATGTCAAACTGCTCTACGCTCCTCGTTGAAACAGTCGCGCGACAAAACAGTAAATAGATTATGGAAAAGCACCAACTGTGGAACCAATATTCAGTGTGATGTTTACAAAAACACAGCAAATTCTATCCGCCATCCGTTCTGATCACACCGAAAGGCTTCCGTCCAAATTACCTTCACAAGGCTTCTCCTCTCTTTTCTCCTTGATCATTCCTTAAAGCAGCTTAACTCACTTTGGTCGAAAACTCAGAGTAAGCTCCCTACCAATATTTTCAATTTCACCATCAAATATCTCAATAACACTCTTGCCAATAGGAAAAACCTTTATCTATGGAATCTTTCTCCTACCTTTGATTGTTCCTCCTGCTCTCAGCCTGAATCACTCCTTCACGTTGTTGCTGGTTGTAAAACTTACCTAGACCAAGGTCGTTTTACATGGCAACACAATTCAGCACTTAACTTTCTTGCTCAAACTTTTCAAGCGATAGGATCTTCCAAACTTTACGTCGACCTTCCTGCCTATCTCTCGCCTTGCATCGTTACTGGTGACAGCCTCCGCCCTGACGCTTCTAATTTCACCTAACAACTGTCTCTACATCCTTGAATTAACCGTGGGCTTCGAAATAAATCTAGATATCAACTCCCACCGCAAAGAAGAAAAATATCGTCCTCTCCTCAAAGATCTCAACTGCGACTATCGACAAGTCCAATTTGTTAATATATCCATGAGCTGTTTAGGCATTTTCGGCCAGTCATCTGACTCTTTTCTGCAGATGTGTAAATGCATTGGAATCGACCAAAGCCATCTCAATTACATCTTAAACAAAATCTCATCTAGCATCATTCGTACCACGTATTACATCTTTTGCTCGAGAAACAAACCTTGGTCTAACCCGGAACTTCTCTCATATCAACAAATATTTACTAAATGATAAAACTTATTCTCCTTTCTTTTTCTCTTTAATTTTATCGTTGTTAGTCGTTGTAAGCCAGCCAAGTACAAGTTAACTTTTTAGCGAGACTTGTATTGGTAACATTTTATATAATTAATAAAAGAATGAAGTTTGAAAAAAAAGAAAATTATCATTATCATTATCATTATTATCATTTTGATTTTTTTGTTATAATATGAATGAGTTTGATCCCTTTAACAACACAGCTGTGACCCATTTGGTCCTCCAAAGGGTTCTGTGTTTGAAATGCCTCGTTTGGACCTATGCTTTGGAAAGTGGAAGTATGAAGTTCAGGACGCCTATTGCTGACAGCAGTAGATCTATCATATGTAATGCGCAGGGTAATTTCCGATGATCATTGATAAGGGTGGAACGAAAGCGGGGCTTAAAGGGAATAGTTAAAGAGCAAAAGAACGATGGATGTCGTTCCTTGGAGGGTTGTACGGTTTATTCTCCTATTTATTCATTAATTTATTCATTCATTCATTCATTCATTCATTTGCTCATTTGCTCATTTGCTCATTCGCTCCTTCGCAAATTAATGAACCAGTTCATTCAGTCATTTGTTCAGTAATCACTGGTCATAATGTTTGTCTTAGTTTCCATTGATTATATTTTACATATATTTTTTGCAGTTTTTACCAATCCTCGCAATGGAAAGCCATGTGGAGGGGTACTGAGGGGAATGTTTGGTCAAATCAAATCTCCCAAATTTCCCGAAAAGTATCCTGACTATTTGAATTGCTCATGGAAAGTCAAAGCTCCAGGTAGGTTTCCATCTATCTATGGCTTATGAATGGATGGTAGGATGATACAGTTCGGTTTGGACGAGTTTTACTAATTGAAGAAATCTTACTTGCGATCCACACAATGAACCTGTGCAATTGCAACATTAATTGTAATGTACATTATGAGAAAAGAATTTTCATGACAGATGCTTTTGGCGTATCTTATTCACCTTGTAATCTTAGAATAATGACATTGCTATTAGCCAACAAACTACAGAAAGACATATGGATGTCATGTTCTATGAAAAGAGGTAAGAAAGTAATGAAAGTAGATCCCAGCTGACTAGACCCCACCCTTGAGCGCAATA